>JARHVA010006090.1:972500-1014621 GCA_037957365.1 Torreya grandis
ATTGTAGTTGAAGATAAGTAGATAGTAAAGGACATATTTCCTTTCAAACATCAATATATACACTATGAAATCTCTAAGTCAAAGGTTATTTCATTCATTTATCTACTATGGGGCCTTTTCTTCAAAGGGATAATAATAGATGGAGGATAACTTCACTATGTTGATAAAAACATAATTGTTACATATATAATGGGTGAGTAATTTAATAAGTATTTCAGCCTACCCATTCTAGATGTCACTTTCAATTTACACACTAATATTATGTGAAATAAGTCCAATAATGTGGAGTGAGTGTTATCAATATGGATGCTCCCTATATAAACTTTCACTTTGAAAGAACATGTCAAGATCTCCATTCCCATCACTCGATTTAGAAAGAGAATCCATGTGGAAATGGCATTTATAAATAGGATTTTTGGACATATGAGAATATATTTCATACACATAGAGTGGGTTACCCCTAATGGACATGCTAAGAACCTCAAAGTGTACCTATGCTTTGGGGGAAGTGATTAGTACATGCCTCCAAGAATAAATACTACATAAATACAAGAGGCCACTAGGGAAAAATTCTACATGATGTCTTATTTATTAGATGTGGTTATTGGGACTATTTATAGACACAATGGATTCCTATGGGATCCTAGCACCAAAGTCATCAAGAATAATATTTTTGACTATTATAGTTTTTTCCACATATATTCATATGCTAGAAACATAGAAAGATTACTAAGGACTTCTACCCTCAGGTGTGGATGGCCATCCATGGTCACATTTTTTCAAGAATTTCCCTTAACATAGCCTATACACTTGCCAATAATTTAGGAGACTATTGGATCTATATGAACTATATAATTATTATGGTGGCTAGCCATAAAGTAGATCTTATTTAGTTCTCTTAGTTCATTTCATACAAAGTAGATGAGTAGGAAATTGTGTATAAAATTTGGAATAAATTGATGAGGAATTGAATAGGAATAAGGACACATTCCATGGATCCCATATCACTATTTGGTGAAAGTAATATATAATTCATAGGTACTTTAAGGAGGATAGGAATGCTATGAAGGTATATGCATTACCTACCCTCCCACATAGAGACTGGAGTCCTTAAAATAACATTCATATCCTTGGACTTGCTTATAAACATGAGCCAATAGATCAAGATTTTTTGTTCCTAAATGCTAATGATCATGAGGAAGTCAAGTAAAGGACCATAATTATAATATTATGTGAGGAATTACCAAGAGTGATATAGGTAGAACCATCTCTTATACTTGATGAAATAAAGTTTAGGATCCCACCTCTTGGAAGATGGAGATCCTCTAATTTTTGGAGTGGTAAGACATCATAAAAACTAAAAGGAGAGGGAATAGATCCATAAATATCTCAAGGCCAACATCAAGACCAATAATAGTTGGTAGTTGAGGCACCACTCATTGGAGTATAGAATGAAAAATCCAAGGAAGAAAAACTACCTACCTCCACTCAAGCAGAAGAGGAATGAGTGCTCATAGTTAAAGCTTCAATAGTTAAACTAATATAGGTCAAGCAAGAGCTAGCTGAGGAGCTAACTCAAGAAGGAGGTAGTATACAAATGAAATAACCTAGAATTATACACTTATACTCCTATGGTGAAGAGCAAATAGTGGATTCTTCATCCCCAACACCCAACATTGTCACCCCCTCTTCCCCAATAGGATATGGGAACAACCAAGTGATATCAAACAAAGTCTAATGGAGATCAACCACAAACCCCTCTAACACAAGAGGTAGATGAGGAAGATCTATAGTAGGGCAAGGTATTGAGCTTCTGAGAACTAAAGGATAAGGTAGCTATGATAGGTAAATCATCAGGTAAGTGTCCTTTTCTCACATCCCCTCTAAGCCTTTTCCCTTTAATATCCTCACCCATAGTTTATATCACCCCTAGGCTAGTTGTGTTTACATTCATTCCTCCATAAGAAATTTTTGTAGGTTTACTCTTCATGCACACATATATGAATCTTACCACTACCACTACCACTGCACCAGCTCCACCCTCTGCTACTATAATTTCTATTCCATTAGTGTTCATTCCATCAACACTATCTTTTTCCATTTCATCCATTAACCAATCCATCACTCCAACTATATATTACTCTAGATAATTGGGTTCACCCTTACCTTATTCTAGTCCAACCACCATAACCATAATAATTACCACCAAAAGAACACCTAGGAAGTAGCCAATCTTTTTTGTCTATCCAATGCCACAATATGGAAACATAAACTGGTCAAAAATAACATGACTAATAATGCCCAAACCCTTCCATTAAAACTAAGCCTGATTCCAAATAAAATGCACAAGTGGAAGCTTAGCCCTTAGATCCCTCAAATATTAATATTATAGATTAGGATAAGGAATTAAGAGCCTTGGTCTTTAGGAGGCCTAATCTAAAGATAATTGAACTACCAATGGTGAACTCAATATTTGATAAGGCCACAACATCAATGCAATGGGTAAAGAAGAGGAAAATTGAAGATAGCTTAGGTTGAACTCTAATCATGGAAGAGAGGGGAAAATTTTATTCCCTCAACAATGTTAGAATTTTTAATGTCTAAGCGGGATAATTTATACCCTTAGCATACTTTGGTTTATTATTAAATAATAATAATAATTTATTATTTATTAAATTTAAGGTGAAAACCTCATGTAAATAAATAATAAAGTATTATGATTTATTATTAACCAATTAATTTAAATGATTCTTGGGAAGGATAAACCCATTAGTTATAATGGTCATCTACCCTCGCATTTATTATAAATAGGGTCTCACCACTACTATATTATTCACAAAAAATACACTTGATGAATTTAATATTTGCACGTGGCAAATATTTATAGAGGTTCTAAGAATTCTTATGTGAAGAAGTGAGAAGGGAAGGCTTTGTATTGGGGTAAAGAGTTTATCAATTATTAAATATCATATTCATGTTTTTTTTTACCTCTTGTATCTTTTTCCACTTTAAATTCTTGTGTAGCATGTCAATTCTATGTGCTCTTTACCATCATTTATTCATCTAGATCTAATCTATATTGCATATATATTTTATATTCTATTGATTTTATTATGGAATCAGAGCCATGAGATGATTAGGTGATTGGAAAGAGTTTTTTGTTAGAAGATTCAAAGCTTTGTCAAATAAATATTTTTATTTATGTGAGCTAAAGGTGCCATAACCAGCATGGAAAACTCAAAAAATTGAATTTTTAGTCAAAATTCAATTTTATAAATTCCTTCTTTATTTAAAAAAATTGGAAGATTAGAACAAATTTCAAGATTTTTGGGTGCACGTACAAGTTTATGGGATCTCCCAATAATTTATAGGGGTTCCATAATTCATCATGGGTTATTCAAAATATTAAATTCTTCATCAAAAATTCTATTTTGAGGGTCTAGTTGTGTTTATCAAATAAAAATAAGAGGGTTGCTAAATTTTCAAGCAAATCTGAGACATGTATAAGGAGATCTAAGCTCTTGAAATTATACAAGGGAGGCATTGTGAAGCTAAAGGTATGTATCTTATGTTATATAGTTTTATAAATTATTTATTAAATATTTTTAATTTAAACATCAAATTATCTATGTAGACTTGTGGCCCCCACTTTCTTTATCTTTTACTATAAAAGTTACAAGAAAGTAATTTTTATTTACTAGTAATTTTACATGCACAATAAGTATTTATTTATATATTTTTATTATTAAAATAAAATAAAATAGATAAATATCAATTAATTCATGTAAATATTTAATTAAACTCATAGATGAGTTGGTGATCCTAATTTTACCAAAACTTACAACTAAAAAGATCTCAAGTTGAAAACCCCTTTAAAAAATTCTTTTTTGATTTTCTTGGTTGTATTAGTAAAATTAATTGTAATTTAATTTAAATTGAATTCCATTTTTTGGTTTGCATGCCAATATTTCATGTGTCTAAAACCCTAGTTGATATGTCAAACTTGTTTTAACTTTTGACCTAGTGAATGTTTTCATAAATATAGTCATGTAACCAGTCAATATCTAAGTTTTGGAACCTTATAGACACATTTAAATAGTACATTTTGTGTTTTAAAACTATCTACTATTAATTTTATAACTTTATAATAATATCATTTAGGTGGTCATTCTGAGTAAAATTCTTTTGACATTTAGTTTTGTGAAATTCTAAATCAATTTTTTGCACTATTTGGTATATAAATTATTTAATTAAGTATAGATTCATGTGAAATTAAATTTATTTTAAAAATAGTTCAAAAAAAATAATTTAAAATAGTTTTTTTTAAACATTTGTTTACTTTCCTGTTTAAAGGGAAGCTAATGCTTTGCCTCGTTTTTCATTAGATAAATCTCAAATGCTTAATGGAAATAACTATAATATATGTAAAATTCATGTTAAATCTAAATTTATGGTTTATAAGTTGTGAAATGTTGTCATTGGGAGTAAAAAAGTCCATTTTGGATGACATGTGACTCTTGAGATTACCAATGCATTTCAATAGAAATCATAGGAAGCTATGTCCATTATCTTGAAGAGTGTTAAGTATAAACTCATTATCTACATTGATAATTAGGAGTCTCCTAGTGATTCTTGGAAACTCCTTTAATCCATGCATGATGGTACTCATCTCTCAAAAAATTTTAAGTTAATCTTTGAATTGCTAACTACACCTATGAAAGGTGATGCGAAACTTGTGAATTTTGTTGCTAAAATTAAAAATATTAAAGATCATTTAGATGTATATAATTGTAATTTGATTCATAATAAATTAATTTATTTTATCATTTAATTAAATATTCATAAAAAGTTTAGAAATTTTATTTCAATTTTGAATTCTAAGTATCAAACTAAGCAAGATATCCCTGATCTTAACACTTTGTCTACTCTCCTAATTTAAGATGAAAAAGTTATGACTAATTTTGATTCTAAAGAAAATGCCACTCAGGAAATTATCACTTTAAATAATGTTTCTAATATCACTAAAAATTAGAAATATAACCCTAATTATACTAAAGGTAAATATGTGAATACAAAATCTGGTAATAAGAATCATACACCTAAGTTTAATGGAAATTTCAATTTTTGTGGTAAATCTGGTCATATAAAGGAAACATGTTATAAAAATAAGGATAAAATTAAAAATAAATCTTCTAAAAATAAAAAAGGGAAGAAATCTAATCAAAACAAGTAGAAAAATCAAACCTCTAATTAGAATAACAATCAAGATTACAATGTTATTTATTTATATGCTACTTTATTTGCTTCAAATGAAAATCAGTGTATTTTAGATAGTGGTGCATCACACCATATGAATTGCTTATCTAATATTCTATGTGATTATATAGATATATCTAAAATAATTTATTTAAGAGATAATTTTTTTTTAGAAGCAACTAAATAGGGAAACTAATGTTTTCAAATGTTACTATAAATGATGTTTTCTATGCACCTAAGCTTAAAAAGAATTTGATATCTTATTCTCAACTTACAAATGATAATTTAATTGTAACATTACTTAAACATATATAGTCTAGTAGAAATCAATATGGATCCTTAATTTTTGAAGGTATTCAAAAGAATGGTTTATATATCTTTTCTCCTTCTTCTACAGGTTTTCTTTCATCACATAGTAAGAATGAATTTCAATTATGGCATGAAATATTAGGACATGTTAATTTCATAAGTTTATATGATATGTTTGAAAATAATATTTTTATTGGACTTCCTTTTATCCCCTCTCATTATAAAACATGTGAGGGTTGCTTATGTGGTAAGCAACATACTGACCCCTTTCACAAGAATAATGATGTGAATTCCTCACATCCTTTGGAATTGATTCATAGTGATGTTTTAGGACCTATTGAAGTTGTATCTCTTAATGGTTATTTATATACTCTTTTTTTATTGATAATTAAACTAGAATGATATAATCTTTTTTCATTAAAAATAAATCTGATGTGTTATCTAAATTCAAGGAATTTAAAGCTAGTGTTGAAAATAAATATGATTTTTCTAATAAGAGATCAAGAATTGATGATGGTGGTGAATATGTTAGTACAAAGTTTGATTCATTTTTAATTAATTGCATTATTCAAATGGAACTAATACCTCACTATTCCCCTTAGTAAATTGGTATTGTTAAAAGGAAAAACCATCTCATCATAGAAATAGCTAGAATAAATTTGCAATCTTCAAATGTTCTTATGTTTTTATGGGCCAAAATCACGAATAATATTTTGCATATTCTAAATAGAGGCCCTATCAAATCCTTTTATTTTTCTATCCCTTTAAAATAAGGACTAAAAATAAACCTAGTTTTGCTCATCTCAAGATCTTTGGTAGTTTTGCTTCAATCTTTATTCCTAAAGTTAAAAGAAAGAATATCAAACCCACTTTCTATTATTGAATTTTTGTAAGTTATGGAGATAAGATTTTTTTTTTAAGAGTGTCTAATCCTTATAAATATCAGATAATTGAGAATAATATTGTTCATATTCTTGAAAAATCTTTTTGTGAGCCCTCTATGGAACCTCTTCAGTGTTCTTCTGTTGATAAACCCGACTCTCATTTTTCTCTTGGTGATGAAATATATGCCCTTGTGAAAGTTGATCCACTTTTGGATAACTTAGAGTTTGAGGAACCCCCTAAGTTTTATATTAAATTTAAAATACCTAAATAGACAGAATCTCTAATTTAATATTCTAATGTTGATAACCTTAATAAATTAATTAGAAGGCAACATTTTTATCATGCATTAATGACTATGTATGAATGTGAACCTCAATCATTTTAAGAAGCTATTCAATATGATAGATGGAATGTTGCTATGCAAGATGAATATAATGCTTTAATTAAAAATTATACTTTGGATCTTGTACCTCCTTCACCTAAAAGGCATATTTTTAATTTTAGGTGGCTTTTTAAAATAAAATATAATTCAATTGGTAAAATTAACAAGTTTAAATTTAGATTAGTTGCTTGTGGGTTTAATAAAAAATTCAAGATTGACTATGTTGAAACCTTTTCTCCTATATAAAAAATGAGTACTGTTAGACTTATTATTAATCTTGCATCTTAAAATGGTTGGGTTATCCACCAAATGGATGTCAAGAATGTATTTCTAAATGGTGATTTAGAAGAAAAAATATGCATGACTTATCCTAAAGGTTTTATTGATCCTAACAAAAATATTATGTATGCAAGTTAAAAAAAATTGTATAGTTTAAAACAAGTTCCTCAAGCTTAGTATTCTAAAATTATTTCTTTTTTTAAAGAATTAATTTTTGCTAACTGCTATTCAGATAATGATCTCTTTTTTAAAGTTGAAAATGGTCATTTGATTCTAATTATATCATATGTTTATTACTTATGATATATCTAGTTTAATTCATAAATATAAGGATAAACTAAATCAAATGTTTGAAATGATTGATTTATGTATTCTACATCATTTTTTAGGAATGTTTATATTTTAAAATAAAAATTCAATTGTTGTATCATAATCTCAGTATGCACATAATCTTCTTGTTAAGTTTAACATGCTTGATTTTAAATCTACTTATAATATTATTGAATTTGGTATTAAACTTGATCCTAAACCTACATGTGAAAAATTTAACCTTAATTTATATAGATAACTTGTTGGTAGTTTGATTTATCTATCCATTATTAGACCAGATATTTCATATTTTGTTGGAGTTGCTTCTAGAGTTATGCAAGATCCATATTTGAATCATTGGAAATTATCTAAATAAATTCTTCATTATATGAAAGGAATAATTAATTTTAATTTACTTTATTATTCCATTGATAATGCTAAATTATATGGTTATTGTGATACTAACCATGTTAGTGATACTATAGATCACAAATCTATTTTTGGATATGTGTTTAAGTTTGGTGTAGGTGTTATCACTTGGAGTAGTAAGAAGAAACTTGCTATATTTATTTATTATACTAAATTAGAGTATAAAAGTGATATGGAACATGCTAAATAAGCCATGTGGCTATGAAGGTTGTTATGAGAACTTTATTTAGATGTTTCTTAGAGTACCATATTTCTTTTTGATAAATAAAGTTGTATAATTTTGATAAAAAATCTAGTGCAGCACCAAATAATTAAACATATTGAAGTTCATGTATATTTTATCCAAGATAAACCCCTAAATGATAATATTGATCTTTAGTTCTATTCTATAGATGAACAAGTGGCATATATCTTCATAAAACCACTTGGTGCTACCAAGTTTTATCAGTTTTGTGCAATGATAGGGCTCTTAGAGTTGTTATTAAAGGGAAGCATGCATGACAATACCACTTCATAATGGTAATGTATTCCTTTTTATCATTGTAAATAACTTTAAACTTCATGTGGAATTTTTAATTTTTTAACCCAATACATAAAAGCATACTTTTTAATGGAGGTCTTTATGTTATAAAAGGCTTTAAAAATACTTAGATGATTATTCCCGAGAAACTATGAGATGTAGTCTCAAGATCATGCTATCTTAGACTTACTTTAAAGTAGTTTATTATTATAATTCCTTTTGTTTCAAAAGGTAATGTTTGACATGATGAATTTTTTTAAATCCTTCAATTGTGTACATAGTATAATTCCTGTATTAAGGTGACTATGACATTTATCCCCACTTAACATTAAGGGGGAGTGTTAGAACATTTAATGTATAAGTGGTCTAATTTAGACCCTTAACATACTTTGGTTTATTATTAAATAATAATAATTTAATATTTATTAAATACAAGATGAAAACCTTGTGTAAATAAATAATAAAATATTATTATTTATTATTAATTAATTAATTTAAATGATTTTCAGGAAGGATGGACCCATTCGTTACAATGGTCACCTCCCCTCATAGTTATTATAAATAGGGTCTTATTACTATTTTATTATTTATGGAAAATATACTCAATGAATTTACTATTTGCATGTCAAAAATATTTACAAAAGGTTTGGTGAAGGCTTATGTGAATAAGTGAGAAGGGGAGGCTTTGTATTGGGGTGCAAAATTTCTCAATTATTGAATATTATCTTTATTTTTTTTACCTCTTGGAGGTTTTGCCACTTTAAATTCTTATGTACTGTGTCGATTCTATGTGACCTTTGCAATCATTTATTCATCTAGATTCAATTTATATTGCATATATGTTTTATATTTTATTGATTTTATCAAGCAAGAGGCAAAATAGACAAAAGGGCCAGTCCTCATATATTGAGGACCTCAAGTCCTATATGGAGACCCATATAGAAGCAATACTTGCCATACATGAATGGACCTAAATGGCTAGACAAGAGCTAAAATAAGAGTTAGAGAATCTCAGAGAGAAAGTAATTTGGGTTCCCTAAGGCATTGAGTAGGATGTACATAATGCATCTCTTAGGTTATATGAGATTCTAGATTCTATTCATTCTTTAAGAGTCAGTTTGGCTCCTCATGTCAATAATATAACTAGATTATTCAAAATCCATAAAGGAGATGACAATAAGCTAAATTTATTAGTAATATAGACTTCCAATAAGGCATTCAACCATTTGGAATTGATGACCGCATTAGAGGCATCAAATGCTTTGAATTTAGCCTTAATAAGAATATAAGAGTCCCCCAAGATTGGGTATTATCCTTTGAGGCTTTAGTGAATAAATTAGTCGAGCAAGAGAAATGGGTCAAACTAATTTTGATAGAGATAAACTTGAATGCAATTAGAGATAATAGAGGCAAACTAGTGAATTAGGCTGCATTTGATCAAATGATTAAAAAAGCCTCTGATGGATTCAAGAAGAGTCTACAAGGTTTGAGCTTAGAAGACACTGAGGTCAAGTTGATTTTAGCTTAGGAATAAGGTGACATAAGTGGAATTTTTCCATGTTGGCTTCAGAGCCATTAAGATGGAACATACCAAACTGATGGAGCAAATGAGTAGGGTGACTAGGCCACACCTCCTAGATATGAACCTGATTCAAGCACAACATTTTAAGGCATACAAACACTACCATGACCTAACTACCAAGAAAAAGGTAGTCCAACAAATGCCACCTGATAGTTACACTACACTAAATCCTTTTACATCACCAACAACTATAGCCACATCAACACTACCTCATGCTATTATGGCCATGGTAATAATAGTTCAATCAACCATTTAATATATAAGCACTACTCTAGTTACTATGTAATCTAGCATGAGTACTACCATAATTTTGATGATAGTTTTGAGACAAGTAAAGAAAGATCCAATTTAGCATGAAGGCTAATTTTATAAAATTTTCATGTAATGGTTATAACCAAATAGTCAATTCCTAGTTACATATATATTATAATTAACTCAATTATTTTGGTAGCATGCACACATTGCATGATTTAGATATCTATATGTAACCAAGACTTATCTTATAGTCTTTTATATGTAAATGAAATGTTCTAAACTTTGAGGATGAGGCGACCCCTTCCCCAAGATTTATATATACATATATAACTCTCTTTTCAAAAGGTCAGAGTTTTGAATGAATATATAGGAAGACATAAAGGAATTGATTATCATGAAACTATGTTTGTTCTTTCTTATTTAGCCTCTATGTTAATGAATTTCAAGATTTTTTATTTTTATCGATTCAATAATTTTGATGTGTGCCAATGTTATAGAGGAATTTGACTATTTTTTAATGACTATTAGTCTTAGATGTTCAATAACTATAGAAAACTAATAAATTTCATTGATTTATATAGTTATCATAAGTTGAATTGATAATTCAAGGCATGTAAAAGCATCTTATTTGATATATTATTTTAGCTGTGAGCTATAACTACCCTAGATAACTTATTAGTCTACTATAATCTCTTATCTAAAGGTATGAAACAAAAAATTTAAGAAGAGTAACCTTCAATTGATACCATTGATCACCCTATATCTAATTACCCTAGACTTCTAGTTATGTTTGTTCATGAGTGTACAAAATCTACAAACAATAAACATTAGTTCTTGAGATACTTGTCCACCAAAGAGACATACTGAGAAACTTCATTTGAAAGACATAGAACCTTATTTTATACTTTACCTTTTCTCCTTTTTAAAGTTTCTTTGAGATATTCCCACCATAGATTAGTATTCCACCCATCCAACTTGCTCAGTGATTTATCCTTTTATTAGAATCCATGCATCTACCCACAAACCTAGTTAAAAAACCCATAGGCTCAACCTACTATTCTACCACCCAGTTATTCTAACCACATACCTAAAACTTATGCCCTAGATTAGAACTTAGATCTATAGAGACCCCAAAAATTTAGAGGTTACCTTGCTTAAAACTTGTCTGAGGTGTGCATAAAACCCACATCAATAAAAGAAGAAAAAGCCGATGCTAGGAGGGAAAACTTGTGTGTTTTCCCAATAAATAGGGCCCCCATCATTATGGGAACACTTCAGAGATTAACAAGGTCTAAGAACTAAGATATCCTTTTGGTTTCACCATTTTCAAACAATAGGATGCTTAGATCTATACCTTCTATCCCTAAGATAAGCCGAGCCCAAACACCTTCCCCTATAAGGAAAGTCCTACCTATCAATATTCATATGGATCAACCCTGGTTAATCAAATCTTCCATTACTATTTATAGGGATTAGCATGATTTGTCAAGGAACCCTAAAAATTATACACCTACTTTCTCCCTCTCAAGTGGGAGGATTGATGAAGAACATATCAAACATTTCAAGGCTTCCTTGAGATTAATTAATGTTATCCATGAGAATATTGCATGATTTTTTTTTAATTTACATTGCAAGATTCTTCTTATGATTGGTATCTCAAGTTATAGTAAAATTCCATCACCTCATGGGATGAGTGTCAATGTATGTTAGTATAATGATTTAGATAGGTAACAAATCTAAGTCTGGTATATCCAATCTTTACCAGCATAAAAATGGAACCTAATGAGTCTATCTAAGATTTTAATACAAGATTTTAGAAGATGTGCACTCAATTGAATGTTGTGTATAAGCTAGATGAGAATTTAATGCTTGAGATATACAAGAACACTTAGGATTCTATCATTGTAGTGTTATTGTACAAAGTTACTACTACCAATACGTTAGATTTACCATTCCAAGAAGCTATGAACATCAATAAGTAGCTCAATCCATAGCTTAGCCCTCATAATCTAAGAAGTCAAGCATTAAACAATAGACTTCCATCCTTGAATACAATTCCACATGAAAATTAGAACACTCCTACATTTAATCAGAATTAGTTGTACGCTCTATCACCCATGATGCAATAGACAATGCATTCAAATTATGATTTATTAAACAATCATACATAAATAAATAAGTATTAGTAGAATCAACACTAGGCTCACATGAACACACCAATCACTCAAGGTTCTGATTTCAATAAGGCTAAATTGGATTCTATATAAATAATGGCTCATAAGCTAAGCAATGATTTTATGAATATGTAGAAGAGGATGGGCAATGCTAATAATCAAAATTATACCTTTCAAATATATAACATGAATTTTAATAGGCCTACTAATAATGTAAACCAACAATAATCCAATGATTTTTCATAGATTAATATCATGGAAACAACTTTTCCCAACTAGTGTTGGGTCCATAATACATCTCATCATGGAGATTTAGACTATATAGAGTTCTATGTAGCCTTTTAAATCTTCCAAAGGGAGATGATCATACAAGATCAAATGATAAATCCTCCAAATCTACCTCATGAATCTAGACCTTCCAATTTAGCTATGGTCTTTAAGACTCTTGATTCTTCCTTCTCAAATGAAGATGATAATATCCCAGAGGACAATTCTAATGAAGCAAAGGAATTCTTGTAGCTCAATAGGAACAATTATAATTTGAGGAATAAGAAACCATTTACCACTTCTATTCCTCCTAATAATATAATTATCCATCTAAGTCCCAAAGTTGACAATAATCCTCTTCCGTCTAAAAGGAATGATCATCCTTCATGCAAAGGATTAAAATAAAGGAGGATACAATATTGTTGAAGATATGAAGAAAATCAAATCCAACATTAATCTTCATGAAATATAATAAATCATAGAGCAAAAGAAACACTTATAAAATTCCATCATAGGAAAATTTATTGCAAAATTTTTTGAGATAATGAACATGAATGTTATATACAAAAGAAATCTTGAAGCTCACCCTTTCTTACTGACCATTCAAGAATTTGGAAAGAATATACACAACTTTCTAGTATATTTTAGAGCTTAAGTAATAGTGATGCCAAATTCTATTTGTTTGAAGCTTAGTTTAACACCACAGCCATCCAAGAGAACTATATCATAGTTAGGTAAAATAGTAGTGCCTATATTAAGAGAGATAAACAATGTGAGAATTTAAGTTACCTCAGAACCTAGAGCACAAATAACTATCAACATCTTATTAGTGGATATTCTTGAAGGTTATGGGTTGATGTTGACTAGAGATTTGTTAAAAACATTAAATGGATATCTTTCCATGGAATTTTTGCATATCTGGCTACCTTAGAGAGGCATAGCCAACTAGATTAGGATCAATCAAGAGCTAAGGATGAAGCATCATATTATAAAAACTCCTAGTCTTAAAATTTACACATTTTCCATTAAACATGAAGCACCAAAAGAAATTTAGGGTCCTTCCTAATTATGGACCATCTGTTTCAATGGAGCCATATCCAAGCAAGGATTGGGTGTCAATATTGAGTTGATCAATCCATAAGGATAGAAATTATTGGAAGCATATAGGATCTAATTCCATTATACCAATAATTGATCAAAATACAAATCCTTAATTTTGGGATAAAAATTTTCCCTCAAGAATAATATGAAAGAATTGCTAGTATACGGAGATTCTAAACTTGTTAACCAAGTTAGAAATAAATATCAATGTAAATTATCATATTTTAATAAATACAAGCATAGAGCCTAGAATTTAATTGAGTCATTTGAATCTTTTAACATATTATATATTTTGAGAGAATAAAATGGAGTTATTGATTCACTGGTTGATTCAGTTACAAATTTTACATCCTTACAGGAGTCAAAAATCCCAAAGTTATCCATTAAATTAATACCATGTCCCTTAATACTAGATAATGTTGAAAATTTTCAAGTGTTTTGATGATGACCAACAAATTATCTAATTTTTGACAAATTTAAAACAATTCAAGTCTTAAATAATAGATGGTGAATAAACAAGCCACACATTCCATGAAGAATTGGATGAAGAGGGTGTTATCTAGCTAAAAGAGAATAAACTCCCATTGGGAATGGTCTCCCTAGAAAGGAATTTTGATACAGATCCTCAAGCCCAATCATAGAGGTAGCTAAAGGTTAATGAATTTTAATTCAGCTCATAAAATGTTGGTGCTGAAAAGAATGAATACTTAATCAATATTGGCTTGATTTGTACATCCATAGAAAGACAAAGAGTCAAGGAACTAATTATTAAGTATAAAGATTTAATTGGATGGACTTATATGACTTAAGTGTTTTCAATCCTAGAGTCATCACCCATACAATCCCACTCAAGCCTGATCATAAACCATTTACACAAAGGCAAAGGCTAGCTAATCCTATCTTGGAACCATTAATTCAAAAGGAAGTGGAAAGTCTACTAAGTGATAGGATTGTCTTTCCCATTATAAATTTAACTTAGGTGGCCAATCTAGTTCTAGTTAGGAAAAAGAGTAGTGAGATCAGACTTTGCATTGACTTCAAAAATATGAAAAACCTTCAAAAAAGGGTAATTATCCTTTTCCCTACTTAGATTAGGTAATGAAAACTATGAGTGGATATGAGATGATGTCTTTCTTGGATGGATTTTTAGGTTATAATCAAGTACTAGTTGAATCAAAAGATAGGATGAAAATAATATTTACTATGAAGTGGGGAACATATGCATATAAGTGAACTCCATTTGGGATAATCAATGTTGGAGATACATTTTAGAGAGCAATGGATCATGCACTCTAGGGACTGATAGAGAAGTGTATAATTATATACATGGATGATCTCAATATTTTTTCTAAAAATAGAGTTGATCATATTGACCATATTCAATCTATTTTCTAGAGATGCAAAAAGTTTGGGCTATCATTTAACCCCAAGAAGGGTATTTTTGGCTTTACCGAAGGCAAGTTACTAGGCCACATCATTACTAAGGATGGTATCTCTATTGACCCATACAATATTTAGGTGATTTCAAAAATAATGTTTTCAAATAGCAAAAAAGAGCTCAAATCATTCTTTAGAAAGATTAATTTTGTAAGAAAATTTATATCAGGGTTTGTAGAGATTGTTATACCCCTAAACACAATGCTCAAATAGAATGCTAAAGTGGAATGGATGCCTACATTTAATAAGTCATTCTAATACATAAATAAGTATATTTCACAAGCCTTAGTGATGGTAATCCTTGATTTTACCAAAGATATTTTATTGTATTCATTCACCTTAGAACATACTATTACTATCATAATTATGCAAAAAAAGGAAATCAAACATCCTCTTTCATTTATGAGTATTAACTTGAAAGATATAGAGCTTAAATATTCTCTAATTGACAAGCAAATATTCACTCTCATCAAAGCAGTCAATAAGTTTAGGCACTATATCCTTTGGAGTAAAACCATAACCATAGTACCCAATATTTTTATCAATCTCACACTTGGACATAATTAATTGGGGGAGTGTAGAGGTAAATTAATGGAAAAGTTATAAGAATTTGATATTGAAATTAAACTACCAGGATCATTAGAGATTAAATCATAGTTCAATTAATGACCGAACCAGACCCATGCATCACTATTGAAGAGGTCTATGATGAGTATCATTCAAATCCTCATTTAGTCAATATTCAATTGTTGTCTTATCAACCAGGGCTGGTGTCTAAAGTTATTTGTAGTAAGGTGTAGGATGGTAGATCTAGAATTTTGCTTATGGAGGTGTTTGATGGTCCTATTCTAACTTTGACTAATAAAAGAAATGTGTCCTAAACTACTTGATTCACTCTTTTGCTGAAAAGGAAAAGATGTAACTATTTAATCAAATAAATCCACTCTTTTGCTTGAAAGTAAAATCACACTCCTATTTACGCTTGTATGAAAATGGAAATGTTTAACTAGAAAATAAAATTTGCTTCACACATTTTTTGTAAAAGAAAACACACTTTGCTTAGAAAGGAAATGACTTTGGAACAAGAAAATGCCTTTTGAAATATGAATTTATTTTAATGTTTTATAAATGAATGCAAACATTAGCAATATTATGATTAGTTATAACAAAGATTTAATATAATATAAAATAAATTCCATACACAATTCTTGGTTCTAAGGAGAGTGGGCCCTTGCTCCTCTCAGACTCAGGAACAAAGATAAATCAATGCTAGAAACTGAAGTGATAATTCATAAAACTAAAATGATTACAATCTAGCTAAAATATATAATATACTTGCACATATATTTCTTCTATTATCTACTCCCTATTATATATATTTTTAATAACAAAAGTCTTACATTTTATACTAATATAGACAACTCAAAATAGAATGCAAAGAAATAGGATTCCTTGGTCGATCCACTCATCTAAAGATAGGAGATTGGATTTCCAAGAGATCCAATTATCCCAGTGAAATAGATATACTATCCTATAATAGTCCTAAGATCTAAATATATACAAATTTTTCAAAATAAAATCATATAAAATAATAGGTAGGTATTTTCCTTATTTGACTCTAGCTAGAATGATTCTCTCTCATCTTATCTAGATGCCAGCTTCCCCATTTGTAGCTTTATCTTTATAGAATCCATGGAATTGACCTTATAGAGTCTATAAAAACAAGCCTATGAAGTCTATAGAAACAAGCCTATAGAGTCCGTAGAGACAAGCCTACATAGTCCATAAAACAAGCCTATGGAGTTCGTAGACACATTTTGTGTGAGTTCATAGTTCTACTCGATGGAGATCAAAATTGAAATTTCACTATACATCACTTGTGTCTTCTTTCTAAGTATTATTCACAATAAAAATCACTAAAACATGCTATGTATTAGACATTAATGATAAAGTAAAGGTTTAGTCTTTAGTTCAATATAAACAAGACAAATATCTACTTTCCATGTAATAACTATCTAACAATCTATGATTTTCATAAAATAAAATCCTTAGAGAGATGAATTAAGGGAAATAACATGTCAATACTAAGCCATATTCTAAGCTCATCATCTCCCCTAGGCTTTACCTTTTTCAAGTCCCATTGTAAACATTCATTGGCATTAATAACTCTAGCATATGCTTTCCACACTCTGACTCAAATCATATTCATCAAATTCATCTATTATATGCTTGTTTGAATTGCTTGTAAACCCCTAATATTTTTCAATCATTTGTTTCCATACATTGAATTGGTCCTCTGATTATGGAGCCCAACTCTCCCATCCTAGAATAGGTATGATTAATAATGGAGGTCTATATCTCATGCCAATCCATTTATATTATCCCCTTTATTAACTCTATTAATATTTCCAAAATTGAGTAAGCTCTCCTCATACTCCATCTTAATTTATTTGGAGACATGACCTCTCATCTTTTAAGAGGCACTGAAAGTTGGTCCCACCTTTGCACACTTGCAGTCACCACTGAATCAAAAATATATCTTGAAAACAAGTCAAAAGAAATAACACAATCATATAAAGCTTGTAAATAAAGATTTTTAACTTCATCTCTTAAAAAAGCACAGTTAATTTTTTTTTGGATCAATTTGGGAATAGGAAAGGCTGGTCTGATACACAATCCTATAGTCTTAGCATGATTTGTATATTCCTCAAATATGATTTTCTATGCTAGTTGATTTTTGAATATAGAATGTAATTTGAACTTCTCTTAAATAAAGGTTTATTAAGAACTTATTGTGTTCATTATCTCCTATGATCAAATCATGTAAATAAAACTCACAAAACAAATTTTGTTGATCAGGTTCAACACTATAGAAAATTTCCAAAAATATTATTGGTTGTAAAATATTGTAAGGAAGATGACAAGAGATCCTTAGAAGATACCATCTATAAAATTATTTAAATAAAAACAAAATATATCTAGGAGAAGGATTCCTACATGCCAAAAGAGATTCCCCTAATTTGCATACATCCTACAAATTTTCTTCTAAAATTTGGACCTTAGATTATAATTCTTTCTTTTCATTTTCCAATATTTTGTTTGAAGAATTTGAAACTTTGTTTTTTTGTTTAAGTATGGAATATTATTCTTTAATTTTATTTAGCATTTACAAGGTAGGAATAACTGGACAACTTGTTTGACAACTACGGTCAACAAATACCTTAGGAGGAGAAGGTACAACATCAAAAGGTGCTTTGGAAGAGTTTACCAAACTCTACAATCTCCTATTGTCCTTCTTCAAATTTTATACATATATCCAGAGGTCTATTTGTTCACTTTCATTCTATTTTATTGTTTCTTCTAATCTATTAACTTCTACTACATGATTGGCAGATGTTGTGTCTAATTTTTGTACCAATAATGAGTTGAGATGATCCTTATTTTATAATTGACTGATCAAGTCAGCAATGTCAACTATTTATTGTTGCTCTAGATATTGAGCTTGAGAAAGCTACAAGGTTAACTACATAACAAGATCATTTATATTAGATGACTCACCTTTCTCATTTGTGCATATAGTTTTCCTTTTATTTATTATAGTTTTATCTAAAACAGGTGGTTGTTCCACCATACTTGATTCCTCTGCCATATTTGGCTCTTCTTCTAGAATTGGCTCCTTCATTATGATTGGAGAGTTCCTTTCAAATGGAGTTTCTTCAACATCTACAATTATAGGGATATTTTGATGTATGGAGGAATGAGATACCATTTTAAGATTATCCAAAATGTCTACAACCTCTTATTCATCTTTATCTATCAGAATTAGCCTTCTCTTTATTTTAGTTACTCTCTGAGCTACACTCGGTTGTCTTTGTTTCTCAACCATCAAACCCTCGGTCTTCTCAAGTTCTATAGTAACCTTTCATCTCAATTTTCTTTTTCTTGACAAGGGAATTGGTTGCACTATAGATTCATGAGGTTCTTGTGGGGACCTTGAAACTTCAGGGATTTGAGACCTTGTGATTCTTCTTGAAGAACAAGGGATTTTTTTTTGAGACTATAGTCTATGATTTCTTATTTGGAGTTATTTTATCAACTGATGTAGTAGGTGGAGATGAATGTTCCTATGATAAATTTGAGGTTTCTTGTGTAGGCAGATTTGGAATTTATTGTGTTACACTATTCTAAAATTCCTCCCAGACCTATTATCCTTGCTAAAGGAAGTGATGTTAGATAATTAGGTGAATAAGGCCATGATTCCTAAGAGTAGCATTAGGAGTTGTAGTCATAATTTGAAGGGCACCATATAAGAAGGATGGGAGGTTAATATTGTAATGAAGGTTTTACCTCCCATGCTTAAGGTGTATTAATATTTTCATGGCGTCTCCTCCTAAAAGACTATGTTGCCCCTTGCAAATGATATACTTGAGTACCCACTTGGATACAAATTTATAGAGTTCAAGAAGTTAATTTATACTAATCCCTTTTGATTTTCCCTTGGAATATATTAGACACAAATTCCCAATCTGATCATTACCATTAAACTGACTAATTAAATCACTAAATAAAACTCTGCCTATTGCTCTCATTCCCTCTTCTATAAATTGTATGATTTGACTTATAATTGAGTTGAAATAGGAATAGCAATGCATTTAACAACTAAAAACTTAGGGATGAGATTAGTGATGAATTCTCTTACCATTGTTTCATTGAAACCCTGGAACTTTTCAATGAAAGGTAGCCAACTATTTGCTCTAAACACTACCATAAAAGCTTTGTCTTTGTGAAACTTGCTACATTCTTTGGTTTTGATCTCATTTTATATCCCATTTCTACATGGATTTATAGATAACTCCATTCCTTTAACTCTGATTAGGGTTTAGACTAGTATTTTATTGAAATTGGTAGGCAACAGTCACTGAGGATTTGTAGGTAACAATCACTGAGGATCTGTAGGCTAGCTTTTGTTGAAGTTTGTAGAAATGAAATAATTCATATGAAACTCTATAGCTTATGAGTCTGTATTTTGATATGATTACTTGATACAATTCAACACCCCATGTTTTTATAGATTATGCTAGCCATTTTAGAAATTAAATGAAATGATGACATGGCACTTTGACAGTGACAATAATTTATCACTTCATTTAAAACCCCTTTTATGACATCCCATCATTATAATTATTGATGCTGTAGCTGATTATACCAAAGCTGTACACTTATCCATACACCTTGTGGCTTGTTTGCATGCTTCTTCATTATTTTATGCGTCACGTCATTCCATTTTTGAAGGCTCTAATTTGGGTCATCTCCATAGAATAAGTCTAAATTAAATCAAAGATAATTAGTTAAGTAAACATAAATAAATAGAATATATGTCCCACTTACTTTTGACCTTAGATTTATCCTTTGCTTGCCATTTTTTCCTGTACAAATAAGTTTGCATGGAATAGTCAACAGGTGTTGAGAGAACAACTTTTATTACATGGAAAAGACTAATCATAGTGATATGATGAGATTCTCTCTCTCTCTCTCTCTCTCTCTCTCTCTCTCTCTCTCTCTCTCTCTCTCTCTCTCTCTTAAATTTTTTTTATATATTTTATTTTTACCCTTTGGCCAACCATTGCTATTTTTCTAGCCAAAGCCCTTTTTGCAATGCATAGCCAACCAACAAGCTAGTTTTCTGGGCATGCATTGTCAATAGTGTCCCTAAAAGGATTTTCACTATTGATATATTTTTTATTTTTATTTTATTTTTATTTTTATTTTTATTTTTATTTTTTATGAAAGATCATCAAGGAGTAGGTTCTCTAGAAGAAGTAGAGTCCTCCAGAAAGGCTACTTGATCTTTTACCTTTTGAACAAATTCTTTTTTATTGAGAGGTTTTTGATAAAGCTTCAATTTATGTCCATTGACTAACAAAGATCTTCTACTATCATCAATAGGTATGAGCTTAATAGAACCATTTTCAAAGACCTCCTCAATCTGATAAGGTCCCAACCACCTCATTTATAGTTTTCTTTTAAACTATTGAAATTTGGAATCAAAAAAATAGTGCCCAATCTCCTTTCTAAAACTTCTGTTGCTTGATCTATGAATCATGATAAAATTTTATTTGATGTTGTACCAATTAAATTCTTTATAGTGATTCCATCCTCATCTCATCAAGTTGATTAAGATGTAAGAGTCTTTCTTTCTATATTTATTCTAATTCAATCCCTACTTCTACAACTATTTTAAAAGTTTGTAATTTAAATTCAATAGAGAATAAAGGCTTCTTACTGTAAACCAATTCATAAGGTGAAAATCTATTTATTATTTTCCAAGTAGTATTGTAGGCCCCAACAACTTTGGTACCTTATCTTCCCAATCCTTTCTACTGGAATTAACAACTTTGGTTAAAATAGTTTCTAATTCTCTATTGGTGACTTTAACTTGCCCATTAGCCTGTGGATGGTATGGAGATGTTTTTCTATGTTGAGTTTAATATACTTGCATAAAGTGCTTTATCATATTTGACATAAACTATGGTCCTTGATCTAAGACTATCTCCCTTGGAGCACCAAATCTTTGAATAATTTTGAAATGTAAGAAATCAGCTACTATCTCTTCTCTTGCATGAGTTAATACTTCTACTTCCACCTACTTGGTCAGATAGTCTGTACATACTAAGAGATACTATTTTCTTCTAAAAGAAGGATCTACAGGACCTATAAAATCAATTCCCCATTTCTCAAATGGTTCTAAAACTAATTGAGGATGAGGGTGCAGAGGCATCTCTATTGAAAGAGTAGGCTGTCCAATTCTCTGACAAGTATCATAGTGCCTGACATATCTTTTTAATTTTTAATGAAGGTGAGGCCAATAGTATCCTAATCCTAGGCTTTTGTGTATGGTTCTTTGAGCTGAGTAATGACCTCCTCCTAGTTCATCATGACAAGCTCTGATGATATTATAAGCTTCAACATTTGTCACACACCTATGAAACATATGGCAGGTCCAAGTTTAAATAACATTTCATTAATCCATTTAAAAGAAGAAATTTCTTTGATTAAATATTTCTTTTCTTTTTGTGAAAATTGTAGAGGAAACTTCTCTATGGTGAGGTAATTAGCTATATCAACAAACCATAGAGATTTTGATGAAATAATAAATAGTTGTTCATCTAGAAAGTCATCTTCCACTAGTTCTTCTTCACCTATAGTGTTCATTCTTGACACGAAATCAACAACCACATTAGACTTCCCTAGTTTATCTATAATAGTAACATCAAATTCTTGTAAGAGAAATAACCATCTTATAATCCTACCTCTGACAATTGATTTGTTGGTAAGATATCTAATAACTGAATGGTCTGTATAGACAAATAATTTGTAGCCTGTTATGTAGTGTCTAAATTTGTTAATTGCATAGACTAAAGATATAAATTCCTTCTTAGTTGTGGTGTAATTTATTTTAGAAAGTATCATGTTTTTTCTAATATAATATATAGCATACATGTTACCCTCTTCATTCTTTTGTCTAAGGACTACTCCTATGGCTATATTGGAAGCATATATATATATATATATATATATATATATATATATATATATATATATATATATATATATATATATATATATATATATATATATATATATATGAAATGGTTGAGTCTAATCTGGTCCTCTCAATACTAGAGTATTAATGAGTTTAACTTTGATGGTCTCAAAGGCCTGCTGACAACTATCACTCCATTCGAATGTACTGTCTTTTGTAAGAAAGGCAAACATAGGGGAAACTATTTAGATAAAATTATCTATGAAGAATTTGTAGTAACAAACATGTCCCAAAAAAATCTTAATTTATGTTTGTGTTTATGGGATGGGTAATTTGGAGATTATTTTAACCTTCTTTGGATCTACTTAAATGCCTTTTGTAGAAATATGGTGTCCCAGCACTATTCCTTCATCCATCATTAACAAGTATTTCTTATAGCTCAAAGATAATTGATGTTCTTCATGTTTGATCAATACTCTTTCCATGTTGTTAAGAGCCTCTTCATAAGTTCCACCATGAATGGTGAAATCATCCATATATACTTCAACATGATCATTTGTAAGGTCAGAGAATATTACCAAAAATACTCTTTAAAAGGTTGTTAGAGAATTATAGAGTCTAAATGGGAGTACTCAATAATAAAAATTTCCCTAAGGGTAGGTAAATGTGGTTTTGTCTTGATCTTCAGCTGCTACCATTATCTAGTTATACCCACTAAACCCATCCAAGAAAGAAAAATATCTTTTTCCTACCAAGTTGTCAAGCACTTGATCAATGAAAGGTAGAGGAAAGTAATCTCTTAGTGTTACTTTGTTTAGTTCTCTATAATATACACATACCCTTAATTTTATATTTTTATTGGGCATAATTACTAGGGGTGAAACCCACTAGCTATTTGAGATGGGGTAAATAAACCTAACTTCCAACAATTTTTGGATCTCTATTTTGACTATCTCCTTTAATGTTGGGTTTATTCTTCTTTGTGATTGTCTGACCAATTTGATAGATTCTATGTAAATGTGATGAGTACATATGCTGGGTTAAATTCCCTTCATGTCAGTATAATCCCAAGTAAAAGCCTTGGTATGTCTTTCCAGTACTTCCTAGATTCTTTGTTTTAGGTTGAAAGACCATGAAATCTACTGGATATTCCCAAGACTCTATCAATACTTTAACATTTTCTATAGTCCCTTTTAGTTTAGTTATAGATTGGTCCACCATTTGAAGAATAGTAGTTGTGGGTTACATTCTCATAAGAGATAATGTATGGAGAGTATTAGTTATCATAACATTAATTATTTTTGCCAAATCTACCAAGATGTTAGGAATTTATTTACCTCTGATTGTGACTGTGATCACTGGGCTTCTTAGATCTGCATATTTTGGAACTAATAGTTTTCTTGTTAATAAATCAACAACTTTTTTGTCAACATGAATGGTTCATGGATATTTTTATTTCCTCCTAGGTGTCTTGATACAAATTTTTTTGATGATCTTGTTCAATTCAGGTATATCCCTAATAGCTTGTAGTAGGGGTACCTCAATATTGATCTTTTTCAACTGATGGACCAAGTTTGATTCTAGTTTAATATCAATTTCTCTTAATATTTTAGTAAAAAGAACTACTAGTGTATTATTTTTTTATTTGTTTGCTTCAGGTCTCATTTTGATTTTGGCTTCTCTAGTATTTAATTGAGATGATTATGTGTTTTATTTTTCATTAGGTATCTCAAAAATGAGAACTAGAGGTTTTTGTATAGTTTTCCTTGATCTTAAATATATGTCCTAACAATAAATAGCTCCAACATTCATTGTGTCTTCCTATTCATTAACATAAATAGGTTCTTTGCTGTTGGTTGTGCAGGCATTGAGGGTTAATTGATTTGTCCTTATTGCTAAATGAATAGGGGTGGCATTATAGTTTTTTGTTGAAGTGGTCTTCTTGGTTGGGTGAATTTTTGTTGTGGGTTCCACTACTGATTCCATTATTGATATAGCTGTGGCATCCATTGTTGTTATGGTACCCATTGTTATTGTGGCTGTGACACCATCCATGGGGGTGTTGGTATCCAATCTTGTCCTACCCATGGATTTTGGATTTATGGAATTTAGGGTTAATTCTAAAATTTTGAAATAACTAAAACATTTCATAGTGTCATCCATAGATTAACTGGGTTTCTTACATTAAACTATCCTTGAGCCTGGTTTTATGGGGTAAAGTTGTCTCTGGATATAATTTACTTCTTTAGTGGACTAGACTTGTGTTTTCATTTAATTTTTTAAAATAGGTAGAAGGGTGAAATTTTTGGTATCATGATCTATTGTATCATAGATCCCACATGATAAAATATTAGTTTTATCTAGGGGGCAGTCTCTAAGGGCATGTTCCTATCTGTACTTAGGACAATAAATTACTAAGGGTTCTATTACATTTGCTTTAGCTTGAAGGACATCTAAATTACTATTTAGTGTAAATAGAATATCCATCTTTATATTCATAAATTATTCCATTAGCTTACCCACTTCCTTAGATTTCCTAAACCTTCCTCTCCTAATTCTAGGTTTTATGCAAGAGTAGTTGGTATAAAGCTCAAAAATTTGATCAAAAACCAACTTATTTATATCTCCACCTCCCATTAGATTTAAGGCATCTCTAGTATCTTCTTCCAACCCTTTTAAGAAAAAATAATTTTTGAAATTCTTCAATGAGTGGATAATTGCTTCTTTTATGAGTGAACATGAATCTATCCAAATAATCCTCTAAAGATTCATCCTCATTGTATTTGATTTTGAAGAAATCATCTTTTCTTTCTCGCACTCGGTAGTAATCTTGATACTTTTTTAAGAATTTTGTCTCCATGTCATCCCATGTTCTAATAAAATCACCAGGTAAACCCATAAATCATTGCATAACTACATCTTTAAGTGTAGAGGGAAATGGTTTTAATTTTTGGTTATCAATTGTGTAATCATAGGTTTGACATATCACCTTAAACTCAAACATGAATTGATCAAGATCTTCTATAGATCTTCCCTAAAAATTTGGTAGATTAGTTGGTGAAATATTTTTCATGGGGGTTTGATCATTAGGATCTGCAACAATAGGAAAGGAAAAAGTTCCCCCTAGTTGTACAAGTTGTTGATTTGGTTAGAGATCCATATTTTCTTTTTCTGATGATGTTTTAAAGCTGGGATGATCTTTCCACTAAATATTTGTGGTATCAGTTATGGGTTGTTCAAAGTTCTCAAAATTTTCTTCAAAATATAGATCTTTGAAATGCTTACTCTAAGTCCTTGGCAATCTCTAAATAATGTCTTCCTACAAGATATTGATCCTGAGGAATTTGTCCTATGGGGCGCACTTGTGGCAATGGCCTAGTTTCTATCCAAGTTTCTAAAGATTCTTGTAGATAAGTTTTACTCATAACTTCTAGTTCACTACTTAGAGATGTTGAAGGAGTGTCAACTTGTGTTCTTGGTGGGAATTTTGGGATGAATCATCCTTTAGAGTCTCTAAGATGGTACATCAATTTATTGAATTTTTATGTTTTTTACAAAATTTTCTATTTTTTCACTCTAGACCAATAATTATTACCTTACTAACACCTTGTTTCCCTGACAATGGCACCAAAAATAATGAGTGTCATTCAAATACTCATTTAATCAAAATATTCAATTGATGTCTTATCAACCAGAGCTGGTGTCCAAAGTTGTCTGCAGTAAGGTGTAGGATGGTATATCTAAAAGTTTTCTTATGGGGGTGTTTGATGGTTCTATTCTAACGTTGACCAATGAAAGAAATGTGTCCTAAACTACTTGATTTAATCTTTTGATAGAAAGGAAAAGATGTAACTATTTAATCAAATAAATCCACTCTTTTGCTTGAAAGTAAAATCACACTCCTATTTACGCTTGCATGGAAATTTAAATGTTTAAATAAAAAAATGAAATTTGCTTCACACGTTTGTTGTAAATGAAAACACACTTTTCTTAGAAAGGAAATGAATTTGGAACAAGGAAATGCCTTTTGAACTATAAATTTGTTTTAATTTTTTATAAATGAATGCAAACATTAGCAAGATTCTAATTAGTTATAACAAAGAGTTAATATAATATAACGTAAATACAATACACAATTCCTAGTTCCAAGGAGAGTGGGCCTTTACTCCTCCCAGACTCAGGAATAAAGATTAATCAATGTTGGAAACTGAAGTGATAATTCATAAAATTGAAATGATTACAATCTAGCTAAAACTTGTAATATGCTTGTATGTATCTTTCTTCTATTATCTACTCTCTATTATATAGATTTTTAATAACAAAAGTCTTACATTTTATACTAATATAAACAACTCAAAATAGAATGCAAATAAATATGATTCCTTGGTTGATCCACTCATCCAAAGATAGGAGATCAGATTTCCAAGAGATCTAATTATCCTAATGAAATAGATATACTATCCTATAATAGTCCTAAGATCCAAATATATACAAATTTTTCAAAATTAAATCCTACAAAATAGCACGTGAGTATTTTCATTATTTGACTTCAGTTGGAATGATTCTCTCTCATCTTATCTAGCTGCTAGCTTCCACATTTATAGCTTTGTCTTTATAGAATCCATATAATTGACCTTGCAGAGTCAGTAGGAATGAGCCTATAGAGTCCATAGAAACAAGACTATGGAGTCCATAGAAATAAACATGTAGAGTTCGTAGAGACAAGCCTATAGAGTCCATAGAAATAAGCTTGTGAAGTTTGTAGAAACATTTTGTGTGAGTTTATATTTCTCCTGGATGGAGATCAAAATTGAACTTTTACTATACATCACCTGTGTCTTCTTCCTAAGCATTCTTCACAATAAAAATTTCTAAAACATGTTATGTATTAGACATTAATGATAAAGTAAAGGTTTAGTCTTTGGTTCAATATAAATAAGACAAATATCTACTTTCCATGTAATAACTATCTAACAGTCTATGATTTTAATAAGATAATATCCTTAAAGAGATGAATTGAGGGAAATAACATGCCAATACTGATCCATATTATGAGCTCATTAGCCTGATAGACATAGGTCTCCTAAGAAGATTGGCATTTAGGTATTATTCAGTTCCTGCTCATAGGAACAAGCCTCCAAGAACTCAAAAAAGAGTAAAAAAGAGATTTAAGGCTCAAGGTTGCTCATTATATGATCAAGAAGGGAGTCCTTTATATAAATAATTATGAAGATATTTATTTAAAATGTGTGTCACATAAATATGCCCAAGAAATATTATAAAATATCCATCAAAAGATAGCCAATGACCATCCATCTAAAATAATACAACCCATAAAATACTTATAAATGGCTATAATTAGTCGATAATTTTCAAGGATGTTCATTTACACATGAAGACATGTCATTAATGCTAGGTTTTATCCAAAAGAGAGGTACACATAACAATGTCACTTTAGGTTGTAATTGAATGTAGTCTATTCACCCAATGGGTCTTATACTTCATCAATGTAATAAACCAAAATTATTTAGATGGACACATGCTTGTGCTTACTACTACATATTATTACACTAGATGGACTAAAGTAGTAGCTACCAAGAAATCTAGAGCCCAATATGTAATAAGTTTTCTTGAATAACATATCATGACAAGTTTTATCACCCGTATCTCTTTGGTCTATGACAATGGGATAACATTTTCATCAATTAAATTCACTTAGTGGGTCCATGATAATAAGATTAAAATTAGATCATCCTCTAATCATTACATGCAAGGGAATGGATTTGTTGTGTCAACTAATAAGAACCTCATAAACAATATCAAGAGGTCAGTTATGGATAAACTAAAGGAGTGGCATTTATTACTAAAATATGCACTTTGGGTAGATAAAATTAGGTACAAATAGGCCCTCAAAGATTCACCATATCTACTAGTATATGGGAAACAACCAATGTTCCCAATCATGCTAAAATTTCTATAATATTAGTTTAAACAAGAATACATGGATTCCAATGACAAAATAGAGTCTAGATTACTAGATATCATCAAAATGGAAGACTCTAGGGATAAATATTTGTAAAGTTTTAGCAAACATTAGGACATGTTCAAGAGATGATTTGATCATTCAATATCTCTAACTTGGTTCTATTATAGGAAAAATCCCATGAGAAAATAGGAATGCATGAGACGTTTACCCCATTATGGATAGGACCTATCAAATTTTAAAAATCTTGGGTAAAAATGCATTTTTTTGAAAAATCTTCAAGGTAACAATCTAACATATCCAATTAATAGAAATTTTTTGAAGCATTACTTCATGGCTTCCCCATCTGGAGATGTCTCTGAGTAATAATAGACATTCTAGTATAGTTAGGAGTAGATTAGGTCTATTTTATTAGTTTGTTTCCTGATTTCTATGATTTGCTTTGATTAGATTAGTTCAAGTTGTCTAGATTAGCCCTTTTACTTTTAGTATTTTTCTTGATTTTTAGATTAGTTTTCTTTTTATTTCATAAAAATAAAATTTTGGTCAATCTAGGTATAATCAAACATAGTTTGAGGTTTTTTAAATCCAACCTAAATCAAGGGGTAATGTATACTCCAGTTCAAAATTTTAAATCTAGGTAATCAATGAGAGAGTTATCCATGGATATGCCCTAAATCTTATGATTTCATTAGGTATGTAAAAGTTCCTCCCACAATTCTATGAAAATTTTAAAAACTCTCCTTATTCCCTTGGTTCAAATGCACATAAAACATTAATATGTTTAAGGTAATAATCATGGACATGGGCAAGATTTGACAAGGATATTTTGATTAAACCATAAATTTAATAAGACCAACTCATTATGGTCACCTTTTCCCTCTTTTCAAAATCAAAACAAAGAGAAGATAAAAAATAAAAAAGGATTCAAAGCCTACATGATGAAATAAGATCATGGTATCACACCATGAAAAATATCAAAGGAAGAATAAGGGATCAAAGGTATCTCTATTGATGCTATGGATGTCTGGCTAGTAGCAAAACAATACTCAAGCTCCCCATCCATACACCTAATGCCCAATAAAAATGAAACCTATAGCTCACCCTTATGTCTTTGCCTAAAAACCTGAGACAAGAGATAAATAATAACACTTTCCACACATAGATCGAAGGTGTAAATAAAGTTAGTATGTTTCATAGGATTATTAAGTCTATTTTCATTTCTAGTTTAATAATTTATTTTGAGATAAATTTATGGTTGATATTTGGATTAAAAAACCATGGATTCTAGGTTCTTGAAAGCTCTGGAGTATTCATCCCTATGAGTTACCATTTTTTATATTCAACATGCCCCACCTTATATTTCTCTTAGAAAAGTGGGGACCCTCTTTGTTTTTTGGAAATAATGAAAATCTTAGAGTGGTATCTATGAGTTTTTGAGGGTTATGATACTTGTATTATCTATATAAATTTAATGATTTTAATGAAGAATCATGTTGTGGTATAATTTTGTCATTTGGAATCACTTGTTAAGGCTAACCTATTAATGAAAAATAAAGAAGGAATGGATTTGCATGATAGGAATGCAGATTGTTTTATTTTAGATTATTTAGTCTTTAGAAAGTTTAGTCTTTGAAGATTTCATTCAAAAATTTCTCTTAAAAAATTTTCTTGTTGGAAACATTCCCTATGGAAACATTCCCTTTGGAAAGTTCATATCAACAAGTTTGTTCTTCAAAAACTTTTCTTTGGTAACTTTGTTTAAGAAAGTTTCTGAATGGAATATTTTCTTCATGAAGTCTTTATCTTCGGTGCCTTTCCATTAGGATATTTTACATTGGTGTTTTTTTTTATAAGGATTATCTTTATTAAATTTAATTTAAGATGGATTTCATTTAAAGGTTTATTTTAAAAATATTCTCTTTGAAAATATTCTCACTCAAGTCTTTCTGTCAAAAAAATTCATTTTTGAGATTTTGTTTCAGATACTTAGTCTTCAAAAACTCTCTCTTTGGGGACTTTCCACGTGACTAATTCTACCTAAATTAACTTATCAAAGATAATTTAGTCATCAAAAACTTATTTTTGGCAACTTTCATTTTAGAAACTTTTGAATAAAATATTTTAGATCAAACATTTTAGAAGAACATTATACTCTTTAGAGTCTTTTGAACCAAAGGCAAAGTTTGACTTATATTAACCAAATTATTTAATGACACATGATAAAGTATGCAAAGATACACCATGGCACTTGGAATGATAAGGCATCCTACATGGAATGTACACTAGGATAGGCTACTCAATTTGAATTGAATTAAAGGTGACAAGCTCATACATGCTAAACATTAATGGTGCATGAATTATAAATCAATGAAAAAATCTATTTACATTAATCCCCCAAACAAGTTCATATCATTCCATATTTTATCTTGATTAAACTTCAGCCTTAATTAATCCCAAAATCCCTAATTGAAATCATAGTGCTAATTTGGAAGATTCAGTTTAGTGATATACATCAATATCAAAATCTTGGAGCATACCATTAATCATCAAATAACCATGGAATCATCATTTATGTCCTAAAAAGGAGCCTTAGTACTATCTATATTCTCTATTAATTATTATACAAAGTACTTGGACACTATTTTTGATGCTACTAAATTTTATGGATGCTATCCAAACTACTCGACATTGTGAGAAACAATGGAAAATATAGCTCCTTTGAACTCAAAGAAGACATCACAATTGAAGATAAGTAATTAGTAAAAGAACTACTTCCTTTAAAATGTCAATCCCTACACTACAAATCCATAAATATAGAGGTTATGTCTTTATTTGATCTACTATAGGACATCTTATTTAAAGGGAGAATAATGAATGGAGGATATCTTCACTATGTCAAAAACAACATAGTTATCATATATATAGCAGGTGAGGTGTTTAATAATTATTTGAGCCTACCATTGTATATGTCACTTTAAATTTACACACTATTATTACATGGAATAAGTCCAATAATGTGGAGTGAGAATTATCAAGATGGTTTCTCACTAGAGAAAATTTCACTTTAAAAGAACATGCTAAGAGCCCTATCCCCATTACTCGATTTAGAATGGGAATCAATGTGGGAATATAATTTTTAAATAGATTTTTTTAAAATTCAAGAATCTATTTCATAAACCTAGAGTGGGTTCTTGTAATAGACCTTCTAAGCACCTTAGAGTGCACCTATGCTTTAAGGGAAGTGACAAGTGCATGATTCTAAGAATAAATCTTACATAAAGATATGAGGCCATTGTGGGGAATATATACACGATGTATTATCTATTAGATGTGGTTCTAGGGAATATTTATAGGCACAATGAATTCCTATGGGATCCGAACACCAAAGTCATCAAGAACAAGATTTGTGATTATTATAGTTTTGTCTACATATATTCATATGTTAGAAATATAATGAAGATTTTTGAGGACCTCTACCCTCAAGTCTGGATGGCCATCCATGGACACACTTTGGTAAGAATTTACCATAGCATATCTTGGACACTTTCCAACACCATAGGAAACTACTAACTCTATCTATATTATATAGTTATCATGGTGGCTAGCCACAAACTAGATCCTCTTTAGCTCCCTCAGTTCATTTTGGATAAATTAACTAAATAGGAAATTGCATATCAAATTTAGAATAACATGGATGAGGAATTTATTGGAACAAGAAGGCCACATTCTATGGATCCCACATCACCATTATGAGAATGAAATATATAATTACAATAAATTTAAGGAGGTGGAATGCTAGGAAATCATATGCATTACATACCCTCCATCATAGAGATAGGGATCCTTATGTTAAGGTCCAAAATAAAATTTGTACCCTTGGTCTCACTTACAAACACAAGCCAAGTGATCATGATTTTATATTCCTAACTACCAAGGATGATGAGGAGGTCAAGTAAGGTCCATAAATTTAGGATTGAGTGAGGACTTGCTGAGAGTCATACATGAAGAACAATATCTTACATTTGGTGAAGAAAAATTCAAGATCCTACCTCCTAGAAGATGGAGATCCTCTAATTTTTGGAGTGGTAGGCCATCATAAAAAATTAAAAGAGAAGGAATAGCTACCCAAATAGATCATGGCCAACCTTAGGACCAATAATAGTTAGTAGCTAAGGAACCACTCATTGGAGCACATGATGAATAATATGAATAATAATAACTACCTACCTCCACACAAGTAAAAGAGGAACTAGTGATCCCAGTTCAAGATTCAACAATTGAATTGATACAGGTCAAGAAATAACTAGCTAAGGAGCTAACTAAATTAGGAGAAATATACAGAGGGAATAATTTTGGATTATATGATTATACTCCTCTAATGAATATGAAATAGTGGATTCTTCATCCATAATACCCAACATCAACCCCTCTCTTCCCTAATAGGCTAGCAGAAAAACAAAGTTCTATAAAAGAAATCCTAAGGGACACCAACCATAAACCCCTCCAACACAAAAGGTGGATGATGAGGAGCTACAATAGGCTAAGGTATTGATCCTAAAATCACTAAAGGCTAAGGTACCTTTGATAGGTGAACCATCAAGTAAGGGTCCTTTGCTCACAACCCCTTTAGGCATTTTACCTTTAATGTTCTCACCTATAATTTCTATCACCCTTGAGCTAGTTGTGTCTACATTCATTCCTCCACAATAAATTTTTATGGTTTGTCTCTTCATGTACCCATCTATGAATCTTCCCACTACAACTTCACCTTCTCTACCCTTAACTACTATGGTTTCCATTCTAACAATGTCTATCCCATCAAAACTAGCTTTGTCCATTCTAACCATTACCCAATCCATCACTTCAATTGTATCTTCTTATAAAAAATTAGATTCACCCTTTCCTTCTTACACTAAAACCACCATAACCATAATATTTACTATTATCACTCCAAGATGCACCCTTTGAAGGAGATAGTTCAATTCTCTTCATGCTTTGGGTAACATAGGATTGGCCTAAAGGATGTGGGTGACCTATGGGAAGACCAAACCTATAAGTTATGGGGATATATCCCTTAGTACATAAACTTAATCTATCTTCTTAATACCTAATAATGTTGGGATGAAAATATATATAGCAAAAACATAAATAGAAACCTATTCTAAGGATGGTAATGTACTAATATTCATTTTATCCTCTCTTAAATTATATTTAAATAACACTTTATGAATTAAACAAGATCCTTTGATTAACTCATAAAATAAGTGTTTGATGTGGAGATTATGTGTAAGGTCTATAACTTGAAGGCAATGAGAGGGAGGCCTATGTGGGACACTATCAACCAGCTCACTCTTCAATACAACTATCAAACCTCTAACACATCACATGACCTATATAGGATGAAATTATAAAAAATAAGTGAAGGGAAGGACCTAAAAAAGATAAAAAACATCACACTTTATTTAATTTAACAAACTATAACACACTAGTGTTTGACAAAGAAATATGCAATCATTCTTTTCTTGATTGACTCTCAAGGTTTAAGATAGAATTTGGAAGAGTATTACTACACCCAACTGAGGGATGAAAAAAAAGGCCATAAGGCATGAATATATATATTTTTGAGAAAGAGATAAAAGGTAATATTAGTTTAGAAGTGGCATGAAGAGGATATAATGGTCATCACCTACTCACACAATAGTTACAACAACCCTTCATACTCCTCTATGTGTTGCTTGGGTTGATTAGTGCTTTGAATGAACATATTTGGGGTGTTGGAGGAATATTTTAGAAATTTTTGGCCCATAGAGAGTATATTCATGCCATCATTGGTCAATTTATTCTCCTCTCATTAGTTACTAAACATTGAAAAGGTCCCATTAGGCCTCTATGAAGCATTAAGTAGCCACCTTTTTATACATATTGGCCATATTCAAGAAACCAACTAACTCATCCATAATGACCATGGATATTTATATTTATCACCTTAAGGGGAAGTTACATATTTTTTGTGATGAAACATTAAATTCATAATGGCCTTCTATGCCCATGAGTTTCTCTATATTGTGGCTAAGTAGGCATATGGATAAGTAGCCTAGTCTCTTGTTCATTTACCATTTGGGGAGTTATGAGAGCTAAAATAGATCTTCAAGTTGATTGAGTGAACTTTATTTAAACCTAAAATAACTTCCTACACCAAGATTTACTCTCTTATAAGTAAATCACACTTGTAATCTTACCACACCTAGATGACTAGGTCACCTCTATTAGCTTCTACAAATTAGTTATTTGATAAGGATTTGTAGAAGCATTTATAGGTATATTTTTGGATTTTTTTTTGATTTGATAAAGTGAAACAAGTCTTAAACCAACTTTTCCAATGACTGGAAACATTTGACCAAGTCTTGTACTTCATATTCTACTCAAAACCTTGTAAACGTGCACTTCTTGGGGATGTTTGTACACTACCCGTATATACTAGTACCATAGAAGAAGCCTTATATAGGTGAAATATATGACCCATGTGTTTACCAAGTGATTTCAATGAATTTAGAGGCAATTTCTCTAAAATTTTCCCAATTGGGTCCTTATTAGGATTTTAGGAAGGTTTAAGAGGGTTCTAGACTCTTAACAATGGTTCATAGAGGTTAGGGAATTAAACTATGAACCAATTACACTAATATCTTTTGAATAAGGCCCCTTAAATCTCCTAAAATACTTATATCCCCATGCAATAATTTCATATAGTTATGATCTTACTAACTTGATTCCCAAGTGGAAAATGAGCATTCTGAGTAGTTTTAAGACACTTCTAGGCCAAAATAACCAACTATGGCTTCTCCCATATAAACCAAAGTGGATCACACATATAAATAAACTTGAATATCATTTACATTAAGGTTTTAGATGTCATCTGATCCCCCTTTATCCTATGATCTAGATTTTAAGAAACACTATCTTAAGGAAGGTGTTAGATCAATAGGTTTGAGCTTAGGGTTTTTAAGTTTTGACCCTAAGTTGAAGTTATGGAGAAATTATCCATTTTTATTAAAATTAAAATCACCCATAAGGGATAATATAACATTTGTATTAGTTTTATCTATCTATTTACTTATTTTTGTATACATACAATCTCTCACTTGGGTACCTAGGCCTATCTTTAAGTGCATATCAGGAATAAAGGCCCTTATAAGAAACTAATGTGCATATATTTGAAACCTTAGGTCTCCTCTCTTTCCTTAATAATACATGGGATGTGTAGATATTTCTTAATTTCTTGCATACAAGCTTAAATTAATTCTCTCAACCTTGATTTGTATAGTGCACACCCTACACATGCCAACTAGCAGGTGATCTCAGTGTTTAGGAGATATGGGAAGACCATTAGGACTATTTCATGGTCCAATCACCTTTTTTGGATGCATTTGTGGGAATAATTCCTCCATTAAGTCTAAACTAGGGTTTAATAAGGGTTTTATAGGCCCACCATCTTAATGATAGTTCATATAGGTCAAACCTCCAAACTAAAATTTTTTATCATGAGATTTTATCCCACTGACCCCTTCATATCTCCTAAATATCCTTGGGTCACATGCAAAGTGTGTGGGGAGATATGAGAAAAATATGGTGTGTCTTGAGCCCTATGATAGGTAGTTTTTATAGGTTACCTTATTAACATTCAGTCATAGAGTTGGTCCTATGATGTGAATTATTTCTTTCATGGATTTTGTCTCCATAGTGGTGCCCAAATTCCCATAAAATTTGTGGGCCTAAGTCCCTTTTTGGTGATATATATGAGTGTTGGAAGGTGTATCTCAACATGGATTCTTAAATAAATAGAGCTTGAGAGGGAGGATAAAACTAAAATGAAATATTTCATTATTTTCCCCTATTTTAATTACCTCCCTTAGGGTATAAAACATCTTCATATACTCCCATACTACATTTAGCTTGTTGAAGATTTGGATTAGCCCTTGAAGTGGATATGGGGTCTTATGGGTTCATGATGGCTTTAGGCTTTGAGGTGCTCAAATTGGGATTTAGAGCCTCAACCCATATTTAGATGAATATGTATCTTCCATGTTATCATAGCCTCTTCCCTACTCTAGTCTTCCTATTCTGTGCTTGTTCTCATTCACTTAGACCATCTTGTTAACCCTCCTCTATCTTAAGCCTACCTTAGCTATCAATGTCCTATACAAGTGTTTGAAATATTTAATGAGATAGATTGAGTAATCTCTCTTAGATACTTATATATATGACATTAGGGTTCAAATATCATATTCTAATTCTTGATCATATCCCTGAGGTCATATTCTCTAACTCTATCAATCCACTTGTAGCATACTCACATCATAGTTTGCATGTTTTGGGTCTACAACTCAGACCATATAATCACTAAATTAATCACACCATAATATGATATCTTAAGGAATATGGATGTCATCATCATATTAGAGTTTTTATTTACATACATACTAACATTTCCATTCTCTTTATAACCTTGACTGACTATATGTGCTCAACCTAGTTCCTTATGCACTCATATAGATTTCATTGCCTTTGGTGACATGCCCTAAATTTCTTACCTTCATTCTTAGTTTGAGTTCCATCCTGATGTGCATATACTATCTTATTTTCAAGGCTAAGGATATAGACTATCAATGGACTATGATTATTAAGCCATGTGTGCTAACTGACAAGGGGTCTATGGAACAAATTTTTGAGTTAGGAGAGTACCTTCATAGTTATACTTGAGATACCAATGATTATACTATGTTATAATATATATCTATAAGATAGGCATATTATAAATTGTCTCCCTTCCTTACATTTAAGACTCATCTACATTTAATGACTTTGAAGGACTTTATAAAGTGGATCTGAGTTGTCTACTATAGGTGGTGATCATGCTCTCTCAACAAGGCTCACACCTATATAAGTTCATTTCCTCATAGTACCAATGGTGTTTGATATAATTATAGGGTGTTTAGTCCTTTTTAATATACCATGGACTTGATTAGAAGGTTTAGACCTATGGTTAATGACTTAGAAGCTCACATGGAGCTTGAGACTTGGGATTAAAGATTTGTAATGAGGTATGTTGATAGTGATAATGTTTTTAAATGGTAGAGTCTATTTGAGGGCTTGTATTGAAATATGAACTCATACCTAAAATAATCTACAAGGACCATAATAATATATACAAACATACCTAATAGATAATAATACCTAGAGGCCATCACTAAAGTATATGTAGTGAGGTTTGGAAACCTAAGACTCTTTGAAAACCTCAAACTCTGCCAAAAAGGCTTAGTCTCTACAAAATAAGATCATGAATGTGTTTGAGAGATAAATGGTGGTTTATTGGACTATGAGGACTATGATAAGGTTTGAAAATATTGATAAAAGGGTATTTTGGTATGAATATAACACTACTTTGTTGTCCCTTACTATGTTTTGATAACTCCAAGCTATCATCATACAACATACTACATTTTCTTTGAATGAAATCCAAACCTACAGGCAATATCTACTTGGAAACACCACTTAAGAGAGTTGGAGGTATATGTAAACATTAAAATTTAACTAAGGAGACCTAAATCACTTTAAAACACCATTATTTCACTTTCAAACACTATTCACCTTCAAATATATACATTGAATACTCTTTCTCACCAATGAACCTTGATTTGTAGTTTGTAGATAGTGGAAACCTAGAAATTTATCACTCTTATAGGCTCATATTTTTAAAATATAGGTGGAATATGACATGGTATGTCTTTTTATGACTAGAGGAGACATGAGAAACAATCCAAAAATACAATAAAACTATTCCACTTCTTTTGCCTTATGTAGATGAAGATGGTAACCAGGTTACTCAACTTCTTAGTTTTTGTTCATACAACACAAAATACTAATAATAAAACTAATGACTATGATTATAATGTCATCAAGTATATTTTCTTTGTCCAATATCTTGGACCCTCACCCTCTCTTTCTTGTACAGAATGAGCACAAACCTAAAGTGCTCTTCATGTCTGCCAAAGAGCTTAGTGGAAGAAGTGAACTATTTTTTGGCTCTTTGGGCCCTAAAAAACTTGTATTTATTCATCATATGCCTATGTTTAACTCCCCTTACATACCCCTAACTCTATCTAATAAAATATATACTTTACAAATCTGTACCATTTTAAAAAATCCTATAACCTATAAATTTATTGCATTTTCTCATGTTTTAAATCATGAATCATAATTAGTGGGAAATATTAGGGAAAAAAGGGGCCAAAAAATGTTTGAAAACTCATGGTATGACTTGGGAAGTTGAAGGGGCACATCTTCACACCTATGGGGCCCATTTAGGAGAAAATGAAGGTGTTGACTTGTGAAAAGGCCAATATTAGCATATAAAACCACTTTGTCATGGAAATGTGGTGATAATGGGTATTTAAAGGCATATTTTATGGTTTTAGTGGCCTTTTGAGGTTAAATATAATCATTTTAAGGCCAAATACTCTCTTTTTTAGACAATATATATAATTTTAAGAGGGGATTTCAAATGAATATCATTTCAAAACTTATTAAAAGACCTTATAACATTTTAAAGACCCAATTTAGTCTATCATTTACCTTCACAACATTCTTAAAACTCGTGATCAAACCATACCTTTGCATATCTTCAATACACTAGATAGATTCATGATGAGTTATCAACTACAATATTTAGTCATCTCTATTATGGCACATTTAGATTATTGAGACCACTTCAAGGCCTATTATGGACCTTCGCACATGTATAAACATATATAGGACACTTGACACAATTTTAAATCAGTAATAAAGACAAAAATATGTGTTTCATGACATGACAAGACATTGGACTTGTTGTCTGTGACATGACAACCAGTGACTTTCTTTAAACTTCCTTGACACCTCGAGAACATAAGAAGGGTGACCAAAAGTGATGTTATTGGGTTTTAATTCATGGGTTGAATCCTTTATAAGCTTGGGGAAAAACTTAGTCAACATTATTGGTGACTCTAAAGGCTTGAACTACCTATTGGTAAAGAGAACTTGGGATCTCTTTACCTATCACTCATGATTAGATAAAGACTTTTGATTGTAATTTTACTTTGCCTAACACATTGTATACCTTGAGGAATAGATAAAACCTAATAAGACACAAAATAATAGAAAAGAAAAAACAAATATACACAACATAAATCAACTAGATAAGTAAACAACTAATCAAACATGTGCTGCAGTACTTAGAGGAAGGAAACTACTACTATGTACATGAGAGTTTTGTGATCTAATAAAAATAATTGGGGAACATCCAATTGATAGGAATATGGTGTTCCTCAACACTTATTTTAGATAATTTTAATAAATTTATCTCCTTTTAACTAAAAATTACATATGGCCCACTCCAAAGACTATCAAATTTCAAATGCTTACCAAGCTTGGCATAGTCCTCATCCTACCTAAGTACAATGTCATATTATTGGAAGGTATTTTATGAGGATATCTTGTCAAATGATACTTTAAATTGGTCTTGGTAGGATAAAATGGAATGTATTACACCATATTTTGTCTCTTTAATCTCCCTTAACTCATTTATCCTCACCTCCATTGCATCACTCTCCATGAGTTTAAGCTAGTATGTAAGTTTCAAGGCTGGCAGCTCAAGTGAAATAGGTAGTCTTGATTATTTTACATAAATAAGGTGAGTGAGCATTATAATTATTAGGACTAATCCTATCTGCCATTAAGGAGTATTTAACTTGGAGTGTCACTCCCTTTGGCTGGCTTTCATTGTCCTTATGATCATAATCATATTCCTATTAATGGACTTTGTTAGTCCATTTCCCTATAGATAGTAGTTAGATGAATAAATGAGGTATATTACATGATTTATGTCCCATTAAATCACCTTTTAACTACTGAATTGTAACACATTGTCTGATGTAATGGTGGAAAGGACCCGAAATCTAGTCACTAGGTTGTCATAGAACTCCAAAACTGAGTTCTCATTTATATCCTTGAGTATAACTGCCTCCACCCAACTAGTAAAGTAACCAATAGTTGTTAAAAATCAATTATGTACATAAATATAGAGGGAATGAATCATACCTAGAAAGTCTAATCCCCATTACATGAAGGGCTACTCAACTTGAATGGGCTTTAGAGGTAAGGTAGCTAGTCTTTACTTACCAATGAACATAGTACATCTTGGAATTTTTATAATATAATAATGGGAGTCCTTGAATATATTTGGACAAAAATAACCTAATATTATTATATTTTATTTTATAGTCTTGGATTCAAAGTGCCCTCCTACAAGCCCATCAAGAAATGATCTGAAAAGCTTGTTAATTTAACTAGTCTCTACACACCTCAAAATCATGACAGCAAGGTATTTATTGAAGAGTACCCATTTAAAAAAGATATAAAAATGGATTTTAGTATTAATTAATTCCTATTTTTCATATCTAATCCTATAAGACATTCTCCCATTTTAAGGAAATTCACCATCTCTTGGATCCAAATAAAAGGAGGCATGGTTGAAACTACTTATTAATCATCTTGGACTACCAAAACCACTTATTTTTATTCCTTAGAATCTCATTAAAGGTGTTCACATAGTCCCCTAACCATAATTATCTTATTAAATTTCACCTCTATGCCATACTTAATGCACTTCATCACCCAACCATTCCTCTTTTCACTTAAGTCTCTATTGAGGATGAAATATTTGATACTAGGTTGAACCACCATTATAAAGAAATTGTTGTTAGAAACCATGTTTTTAAACTTATTAAGGCATCTCATGACTAGAATATCATATTTTTAAACAAATGTGTATATCTCCTCATACCCCTCCAATGATTGAGTGAATAAGGCTATGGGCTACTCTAGGCCTTCACTATTTTGTTGCATGAACATAACATAAATAGTATCACTTATAGAGAAAGCACACATAGATGAAAATTTTGTAAAATAAAGGTTAGGGAGGGTGGGAGATTGGGAAATGGCCTAATTCATATCCTAAAAACTTCTCTTACCTTCTTTGGTCCGTGATAACTCATTATGTTTCTTAAGCATGTGAGTTAGAGGCTTCACCAATTCTACAAATCTGGATATGAATCTTCTAATGAAGTTGATTTTACCCAAGAAACTTTACAATACCTTCTTATGTTTGGGAAGTGATAAGGCAAGGATTTCATCTATTTTTTTAGGGTTAATGGAGAGTACATATTTTGACATAACATGTCCTATAAGTCTTCCCTCATGGATTATAAATATATATTTTTTGGGATTCAAGGAGACCACAAACTACCTACACGTATCAAACACCAACATAAAATGTGTTAAGTGATCCTTGGGAGCCTTAGATAATACATTTAT
>JARHVA010006091.1:600000-902500 GCA_037957365.1 Torreya grandis
AAAACCTAGATTGCATGCCACCCTATGAAGGATTAATATTTGAAAGGGTGATAAATGATACATAGCATTTAGGGATGAATTTTTTACCAAGTTTGAAGTCCCCTACTTTGGGGCTTCTTTATCTCCAATATTTTTATTTGATATATGTATTCATTTTCTAGAATGTAAGATGAATCTTTGCTTTTTAGATTGTGCTTGAAGGCTGCCAAAATTTGTAGTCACCTCTTGAGAGAAATAAGAAGCTAAATTCCTCCATTTTCAAATTTTTAAAGTGAAGTGTATGTGATTGCCATTAATATATCTTAGTAAAATACTTGTTTTCCTTTATTATTGTTTGGCTATTATACCTTCATGAGAGATTTTTGATGTTCTACAGGTCATTATAAGTGTCTAAAACAAGATTAAGTTCATGTATTGGATGTGAGTTTAGTCATTCCTTGCATAAGTTAAATTTCTCAGGTCCTTATTGTGAAAAACTATTATAGAAGTATTACTCAAGTGTAGTGAATATGTGTTAGCTTTACCCTCTCACAAAAGTGTAATTACAAGCATAATTGGTCATAAAATAATTGGTGCATCACCTTTAATTTCTAATGTTCTTTCATTTCATTATAGACAGAGTCTTTTTTACTCTTTTCATTTCTAGGATTAGTAGGTAGTAGTTTTAAAGTAAGTTTTAGTGAGAGCACCAAGGGGACCAACCCTCTATATAGGTTCTCTCCCTTCTAAAGTCACTCACACTTTGGAGAGATTCCATGTTCCAATATGAGTGAGGAATAATAAAATTTCTCATAAGGGAACACTCTCAATTGAAAAAAAGAACCCTATTATCAGATGGCTTGGGAATTAAAATCACCTTCTATATTTCAATCACACCTTACTCCACTAATTTTAGGCTTTGAGAGAGCTTTAGTTTATAAAAAAACCTAGAGGTGACTATGTATATGCAAGGTGACTATGATTGATAACTTAGTGATCTAGGAGCCTACTTTCATCATTGAATCTGATAAATCTCTTTGTGTTCTCTTGGGTAATTGAGACCTTCCTTGAATCTTTAAAACCTTATACTCTCAATACTACCATCCACTATTTCAAGCCTATTTCAACCATAAATTCCTATAGGTATCAATTAGATAGTTTGATTTTGTTATGAATGATTAGACCTTTAAAACCAATCCAAAACCTTTTTCATGACTCTATTATATTGTTGATGGTCTAAGAACTTATCAAACTTTCATGATTTGAAACACCAACCTCCTCTAACATTACTATTTAATCCAATTCCAATATTGGTTGCAGGTGAATGCTATTGGATAGCTGATTGTGTATGGAATGGTCTTGAGATGAAAATTTCAAACCTACCATGACATATACAATGGTTCAACCTTGGATAAAATCCTTTTATATTAATTTTAGGTCCAATAGTACTCTAAAATATTCTTTAAAGTTTATTATTCACTTGACCATGCCTACATTCCTATAGGTGTCTATCCTAGGTAGTTTGAATATGTTTTTAGGAGTTAGGACTCTCAAATAAACACAAGTGTCTTGCATTAGCTAATAAATTTAGATATATTTATTAAATTCATTTCAAACTCCATATAATATTTAAAATAACTTTACCACCTTTGTTACTATCAAGACATACAAACAATCTTGTAGCTACATATATGAGAACTTGACTTGTCATCAACTCTTTATCCTTTAGGTGCCTCGGAGATCTTTACATAGTCTATATTTATTTAAAACTTAAAAAATTAAAATTTTTATATGGCATATACAACCTTCTTGAGACATTGAATCTATGAACCTCCATTGAAGTTACAGACCTACAGGTGGTTAAAGATGACTATCAACAATATTTTAAAGTATTATAACTTTGAAGAGTGCAACATGGTCACTAGGATTGAAAGATCATTATCACCATTTTATCAACATATTAACATGAAGACACAACTCCAAACTTATAGACATACACATTTAAACACTCAACAAACTCTATTATATAGAACATAGTCCAATATTGAATGTAGATATGACCATGCTTGTGACTTATAGGGAATACTTAGTTGATTAGAAGATCGTGAATGGATTGAGAAGAAAATAGATGAAAATGGAAAACCATTCAAAGAGAATCTATGCAACACAAAAAAGTTACTAGTCACTTTAAAATTGATTAAGAATTACTTTCCATGCCAAAAGGACATCCACATGTGCCAAGAAGATGAGTAAATATGTGCGAGGCATATACATCTAAGAAAATACTCTAACTAGTTTCATGTAGTCAAGAATTCATAATTTGATTTGGAGTTGATCTAAAATCAGCCTATGGTATTTTGAGCTCTCAAAAAATATTCTAGGTTCTTAGTAAGTGTTCATAAAGTTAAGAGTACCAATCCAATGACCAATGCTGAAAATTGGAAGTCTGTAAGGATCCCAAACTTTGGCCAAAATATCAGCCCCTAACTTTACCTGTACGACCTATACTATCTACTTGAAATTAGCCTTCACTAATTTGAGAATGAAGTTATGAGAGAGAGAAGAATATTTATATAATTATGAGAGTTCAAAATTCATTCTAAGATTATTCTTGACCTGTAGAAGAAGAAAGGATGTTCTAAAGTTTTTTTACTTGCACATGACTTCCACAAGTCTGTATAACTTATCTAACTCCTCAAAGTGGCTTTGAATTTCAAGATACTAAATTTTTTATTATTCCTTTGATAGATGTGAAATTTGAGTAATTATTCCCAACTCCTTGGAATGTGTGTGGTATAAATTTTTCCTTTAGGTAACTTGGACACACATTAGAGTTAATAAAAAAATCACTTTTTCATACATTTTTACCCCCTTCAAAATAACAAATGAACTTTATATATTATAAGATCTCATGAAATGTTTTTAGAAGGATTTTTAGACATAAAATGACATTAATAAATCCATAATCACATATGACAAAACTTGATGATGACTTAGTTCCTCATGACACCCCTAAACCACTTAAATGACCAACATATGAAATTACCTTAACTTCTCTAAACTAACCTTAAACCCTGCTAACAATATTAAATGAAGACTATAGGGATCATATAGGGTATGAAATTACCATATGACAAATTTGAATTTTTAGGGGAGTGATAAATTTTACTTGGGTCAAATTTGGTCAATAGTTACTTCACACATATGTTCTCTCCTTGATAGGGTGACCCAAAAATGTGAAGGTGACCATTTATTTTAATATAATACATTTAATTATCATGTTATTAAATTTATATAAGTGGTATTCTTGTGTATTAGAATTTTAATACCTTTACTTTTTATTTTAGGCCACACAATTGAGGTTTCATTGCCTTTTCATGGGTTTTTAAGGTGTGGTGACTAGGATTTCATCACCTAGTGTTCATACCAACCCCATACATTTGACATGGGATATGTAATGTCCCCATTTTATTTATGAATATTTTGAAAAATATTATTAGCCTATTTTTTTCTCATAGTCTAATTTGGGTGATGTCAGGGACCATTTGTGTGGGGGTCACTATTCATAAGTTACTATTCACCATCATTATTCATGGTGATGTGGTAGGTGATGTAGCTGATGATGCAAGTGAGGTGGCTTGGGATGATGTGGCATGACCCACATGTGAATCTAAGGCATGTGAAGAGGTGGGGTGTAGTACTCCACTTGGTGATATAATTCTTTGTATTTTATAACTCACATGCTAAGTAAAGACAAGGATGAATAGTTTGGGCACCACCCTTTGGTGGAATAGTGTTTTGGCATGTGAGGACACTTTGAATGAGTCAAAAAGGTGATTAGATTTTATCTACAAATATTTGGGGTCAAATGGAAGAAAATGTCAAGGATTGTACTATTCTAGATTTGCTCACATGTGTGAAGGTGGGATGCCTATGTTGGAGTCACATGGGTGGCTAACCTTGTCTAGGAACCTGGGGAAGTGGGAGGCATGATACACTATTTTAGGTTATCTCACATGTGTGAGTGAGGAGGAATCTTTGGAGGCACATAGAAAAGTGGGAGACCAAAAGATAAAGAAAGAGGTGATCATGTGATCTACCCTTACATATGGGGTCACATTCCCAATAGTGCCATTTTTGTCCCACATGGGATTGGGGTGCATTTATCTCTCTATTCATTCTCCTTCCTCTCTCTCTTTCATGCTTTTATATATAATCATGATTCTCCATTGTAATTGACATGTTGAAAATTATAAACCCCCCTTCTTTTGTAAGTTTGAACTTATTTTAGCTTAAGCCTCTCCTAAGGATGAATCCCTTTGAGTGAAGAGATTTTTGAAGGCAAAAACCCTCTAAGATACTATTTTTTGTGGTGAGAGATCCTCCCTATCTAGCATGTGTTATTTTCATTTAGAAACTACATATCTACTTCATGAAGTCTATATGTAAGTAATTATATTATGATATTTACATGTTATATATTATCACTAGCTTCTATGTATTTATTTAGTTATTGAATAAATATTAGAGTTGGTGGATATTATTAGTATTCAAATATTTTAGTTTTATTGGTGTTTGAATTTATATGTTGTATTCAAAAAATAAAAAAAGTGTTTGTAATAAATATACCTAGTGGGATATTATAGTGGTATCAGAGCTTGTGATCTTGCCATCCTATGAGGGTTTGTATTTGTAGGTCTTGTGTTGTTTGATGTTTCCAAGTGACAAGGAGATTTTAAAGTGGGTTGAAATCATGGAGTCACTCAGTGAAGATTTTTTTTGGAAGGAATACTGAGCAATAAGAGTAGAGTTTCATTCTATAATGTCATTTGTAGATTTTATGCAATATATGGTATGGAATATGATTTATATAAAAAGTAGGGATCTTGAGTTTCTAAATAAATAAAAGGATTTTTTATTTATTAAGTTGAAGGTAGTGGAGAGTAGTTTGTCTATCATGGCTGAATCAGATTCTAAGAATACTTTATGGGCAATGAAGCCATCAATTAGTTATTTGGTTAAATGCAAGTTTAGGAGACACATAGATGAAGAGGAAAGACTTATAATTACTAATTATCTAAGTGAAATTATGAGAATAATATCTCTTAGGAAACCTTATGGAAATATTATAATAAAGGAGGTTTTTAGATTGCTAATTGAAAATTTCTAGGGATTGGCTAACACTAGCAGCCCTTGTTTTAATAAGAGGGTAAAAATTCTTAAAATTTTTGCAAAATTCAAATTATTTAACATCATGTTAGATATTGATTATGATGAGATTTTTTTTTATATGTTTCAAATATTTTGGACTATTATTAATAAGGATCATTCAGAGAATGTCATAACTTCCATATAGATTATTATGTCTTTGATTTTGGATGAGGATGATGATATCTCTAAGTTATTGTTAGCTAAATTGTTAGCTATTTGGAGAAAGTAACATGATGTTTCACCTGTGGCACATGAGTTGTTAAGAGAATTGGCTAAACAACATATGGAAAAAGTGAAAGAATATTTGACAAAAGGATAATTGCTTTCTAGTGATTTTTAGCTTTCATGTTTATTATAGGGAAGTGTTGTCTAGGTAAATGTAGATATGCACTCATCATAGGAGCTAAGGATAGATTATAACTTAGATGATGATTAGGAGACAACTGATTCATAGAAATTTAGGGATAAAAAACATGAAGGATCTAACATGTAAGGTAAATATCCTTTAATAGTAGGAGATATTTTATTGACTTTTGAGGATTTATTGCACCAGTATAATAAAGAGGAAGTCAAGGAGGAAAACACATCACTTGTTGAATTCACAAGTGAGGAATTTGTCCATATCTAGTATACTCTCATCAATACACCATTGAATAAGTTTATGCTATAGAAGAATGTGTCAAATCAAGAATTTTATGAGGTGAAGTCTCAGGGTAACTTATTTGGAAAACATGCATGTATGGAGGAAATTTTGAATCCCAAGGTGGGAGGTGTTGAAGATATTCCAACCAATATTCATCTAACAAAAGAAGGTGAACAAGTTAAGTATATCCAAAGGTATGAAAGTGTTTTGATTTTTTGTTTCTTATGATTCCATTTTAGATGTGTTATCATCATATGCAACATATTGAAAAGAATGATCATATGCCAAGTTGTATGCTTCATTGTTATCATGGAAAGTTTGTGGCCATCATAGTCAACATGGTAATTATGGTGATAAAATGAAGAACACTTTGAGTGGCAAAGGAAGAAAAGATATTTTCATACAAGTTATAAATTGCTTGTACATGAAAGTTTAGGATCCAGGATATCATTGGAGGTACAAAAAAGATGACTCCTTGAATCCAAGTCTTACACTTGAGGACAAGGCTATGAAGAAAGCCATGAGAAAGGGGAAAGAAATAGACGTAAGATTCAAAGATACCAAGCAACTAGTTGAGGTCATTAATGAGCTATAAAAGGATTTAAATTTGAGGCCAAGTTATTCACTAATTGATAAAGAATAATTCAATAATTATGAATCATTTCATGAGGATTGTAGCATGATACTTGATGAAGGATTGGGTACATATCAAAAGGGAGTGCCAAGCCTTGTGGTTGGTAATCCTCCAGGAAAACCACATGATAAGGAATGTTTAAATTAGATGGAAGATGATGATGTAACTTAGAATGAGGTGATCCATGGAGAAATTATCTTTTAAGAAGATTTGGTAAGATAAGGGTCTAAAGATTATTCCTTTTCACTAGACAATCCACCTCTTAGATTGGATGTTGGATTGATTTATGGGAGTTTCAAAACTCCTAGTGATTAAAGGTTCACTAGATTGATATCATGTGGATTTAGTGCATGAGAGGTATTCATTTTGGAAAATATATTTTTGAAAGAATTGGAGAATCTTCTAAGGCAAACATGAATACCAGGGTTGCACATCATAAGTATAGTGGAGTTATCTCTTCACTATGAATTCATGATAGAGATCACCTTCATAATTTGTTATAAATATTTGGTGACTAGAGAAATGTTACATGGCATGAAATATTCAACTTTAAATCTACTATTTGGTTATAAGACAACCACCATATGAATTCAATTTCATACTTATAAGTATATTAGAGGGATATTTTAGTTAAGGAGTGGATAGACTTTTAGTTGGAGATGGTTTGGGAGTTTTTCCTAGCCCCTTCTAGGTTGATTTTGAGTAATGTAATGTTCACCATTCATGATTATATTAGATTTGTGCAATAGAAACTTGGTAAGGTAAAGGTATGTGATGGTGAGTTTACTAATTTCATGTAGAGTATTATCATACTTCTATCTAAGAGAGATAAGGAGGTGTTATTCATAGGTATGTTGTAGCATATTGTGGGATGCTTTTTAGACATGATTCAACTATTCCTAAATCCCACATGGGTGAGTACTAGTTGTTGAAATCATTTTATATTAACAGTCTTTATATTTTTATATGTTACAATGATGATTGTAGTTGATTCTATGGATTGGAGTATACAAGGATACTTTTAAAACACTCAAATATTGAGTGTTAGTAAGGAAAGGAGAATCTAGACTAGGCATGATGGTATTCTATATTATATCAGATTAGCATAATAGACTTGTGTTGGGGCAAAAGTGTCATAATCAGGGATGAGGATTGGGAATTATAAATTCTCACAATTGATTTGAGATCTTGGTATATGAAATCAAGAGGTGAATAAGTATTTCTTGAGGACAATAAATTTTGGGAAAGGAAGACTATAATGTCCCCATTTTCTTAATGAATCTTTTGAAGAAGGTAGTTAGCCTATGTGGTTGCCATACACTAATTTAAGTGATGTCAAGGAACATTTATGTACGGTTCACTATTCATGGGTTACTATTCATTGTCACTCTTCATGGATTACTATTCACCATAACTATTTATGATGATGTGTCAGGTGATGTAGTTAATGCAATAAGTGAGATGGATTGAGATGATGTGGCATGATCCACATAAGAATCTAAGGCATATGAAGAGGTGGGGCATAATACTCCACTTGGTGACATAACTATTTGTATTTTATAACTCACATGCTAAGTAAAGACAAGGAGGAATAGTTTGGGCACCACCATTTGGTGGAATAGTGTTTTTTCATATGATAACACTTTGAATGAGTTAAAAATGTGATTAGACCTTGTCTAAGAATATTTGGGTTCACATGGAAGAAGATGTCAATGATTGCACTATTCTAGATTTACCCACACGTGTGAAGGTGGGATTCTTATATTGGAGTCACACGGGTGAGTAACCTTGCCTAGAAATTTGGGGAAGTGGGAGGCATGATACACTATTTTAAATTGTCTCACATGTGTGAGTGAGGAGGACTCTTTGAAGGTACATGGAAAAGTGGGAGACCAAAAGACAAAGAAATAGGTGATCATGTGATCCACCCTTGACCCTTGCACATGGGGTCAAATTCCCAAGAGCAAAAAATTTAGCCCATATGGGAATGGGGTGAATTTATCTCTCTCTTCATTCTCCTTCCTCTGTCTCTCTCATGATTTTCTATATAAGAATGCTTCCCCATTGTAATTGACATGTTGAAAATTATAAATCCCCCTTCTTTTACAAGTCTGAACTTGGTTCAGATTAAGCCTCTCTTAAGGATGAATCCCTTAGAGTGAAGAGAATTTTTAGGATGAAAACCCTCTAAGATATTTTGGTTTTAGTAGTGATAAATCCTACTTGGTTGTCTTGTAGTAGTTTCATTCAAAAACTGCATATGTGCTTTAGGAAGTCTATATGTAATCAATTATATTGTGATATTTCCATGTTATATATTATCAGTAGTTTTTATATATTTATTCAATTATTGAATGAATATTAGAAATGGTGGATACTATTAGTATTCATATATTGAAATTGTATGGGTGTTTGAATTTATATGTTGTATTCAAAAAATCAAAAAGTGTTTTTAGAAAATATCCCTAGTGGGATATTATAGGATATAAATTGTTGGTAGGTGTCATTAAGGCTTAGCATAATTCCCCACAAAGGTTTTTATGAAATTAATGGCTTAAATCCCAATGCTAAGACATTAAACATCACCATTAAGGAATCTAGGGTCTCTTTGATATGGGATGTATCCCACTATGAACATATTGATAGCTAGATCTCTTCTTTGATTGATTTTCTGCCCTTCAGGGATAATTTAAAAATCCATGTAAAACTTTAATTATTCCAAAACATCTGGTATCTTTCATTTAAATCTAATAGATTAAGTGGTTGTGAAAAGGATAAACCCTCCTGTGAATAGCTCAATTTTGGATTTCTTCAAAGGAAAATCTTTTATGGTGGAAAATTCAGTGATGCATGGGTATAAATATAATAGCCCACAAATATTGTCTTACACGTATAGAACTTTGAGATAAGGGTAAAACTAAATACCACCATAATTACATTTAATTATTTAATGAAATTTTAAACTTTTAGTCCTCTTAAAGGTAAGTATATCGAAGGATCAATGATTGTGACATAATCCTATGTCAATTATTAAAAATAGCTTTATGATATTTGTCTGTTGATGCTTAATTATTATGTTAAAAACCCATTTGTACTCAAAACCAAATCCAACAACAAGTCAATTCCCAATACCAATTCTAAAAGAGTGTCATACCATACCCACACAAAGAGGCATTACTCTATCCATATTACAAGCCATAAATCCATCTTTACATACCATCCTTGTCTAAACCATATCATTAGGCTATCTAATTTGAACCAAGCTCTAGTTTCAAGGAAATTCCAATTTTTAAATTGCAAACTAATTTTAAAACCAAGATCTAATTTCTAGATAAAACATCATTTTTATGTTATCCATTTAGTTCCAAACATAATCTAAATCCCACTCCCAATTCCAATTCCAAATTCAAACATGTAAACACTATTTTTTTCACTTCTCTGTTAAGTTGTAAAATGGAATGACTTCCCACAATTACACATAATCTGGTCCAAAATCATTTTTTCAACTAAAATATGTGTTCAAATTCACCTTGGGGCATCTCTAGGTGAGCCAATTCACCACATTAGATTTGTTCAATCATCATTCTCTAGATAATTTCTATTTTTAATTATCATTCTTTGATCAAATTCTCTATTCAATTATCATTCTCTGGTCAATTTATCTATTCAATTACTCTTTTATATTCAATTCAATAATTTCCCCTTATCTAATCAATTAATGTGATTAACTTCCTCTTCTACAAATCATTCTTCTAAATTATATTTCTATTACAAATATAATTATAATTTATTTTCATTTAATTAATTTTTCTTTTCCTCCAAGTGGACATCTTCAATCAAAAAAGGATCTTGAGATTATTTGGAATATGCTTTTATGACCTAAAATTAATTTGATAAAGTGAATTAAAATACAAGATTATTCTCCACCTTTCATCTTGAAGACAAGATGAAGGACCCACAATGAATCTTTTGAGATATTTTAGTAGGTATTCTCGACCTTTCATCTTAGAAACATGATAAAGGGCCCATATTGTTATCCATGTGATTTTTTAGGAATGATTATCCACCCTTCATCTTAGAAATAAGATGAAGGGTCCACAATGACTCTCACAAAGATATTATGAGGAAAATCCTCCACCCTTCATCTTAGAATCAAGATGAATGGATTATATTACCTCTTATTTTATATTTTCAAAGATCATCCTCGACCCTTCATCTTAAGTAAGATGAAGGGATCACATTAGTGATCTATATGTTGATCCATGCACACATTTTAGGACTCATTTGTAATTGTTCATCTTGATTCAATTTCATTACAAATAAACCCCTTTACATTGTAATTCATCATGTTCAAGTGATATAGTGAAGCCTTAGAATTTTATCAAGATAACTTGTTCATCAATATTTTACTTTTGATCAATTAAATAAGATCCATATTTTAAAATGGATGTGTCCTCACATAATTAGCATTAATAAAAGACCAATAAAAGCTACATAATTTTTTTTTCCAAGATGAAGGCCCACAATGAATCTTGTGTGAGATCAGTCTCAACCCTTCATCTTAGAAATAAGATGAAGGGCCCACATTGGGGATATATGCATTTCATTATGAATAAATCTCCACCCTTCATATTTGTAAACAATATGAAGGTCTTATATTCAATTTAATTTGATATTTTAAGAGATTATCCTCCACCCTTCATATCGATTAAGATTAAAGGATCACATCAGTGATCCATGTGCACATTTTAGGACTCATTTACAATCATTCATCTTTATTTCAAGATTAAAGTTCATCACTAATCCAAATTCATAATAAATAGACCCATTTGCATCACAATTAAACATGCTCAATTTAGACAATGAAGTGCTATCAAATCATCAAGTTTATTTATACATCACCTCAAGTATTATCAAAATTTACTACATAGAGGGTATAAAAGAGAATTATTTCTTGAGAATTTGAGATTGGTGACCATGTTCCCAAGGAGAAGTAGGAGAATACCAATGCTGAATGGGAAAAAAGGCAAGTTTGAACCAAATTTGCTAGGATTCTTTATTATTACCACTATATATGGGTTTGATGCATATAGATTAACTAATGAATAAGGTAATGAATTAGATGAGTCAATGAATATTATGCATCTTAAGCACTTTAATGCATAAATTTTCCACACTCTAGTATATAAATGTTCTTACTTGCAGGCATCTTTATTTCATTCTATCTTTGCATATTCATTTTAGGCCTAGCTTTGGGACCTCCTTCCAATATTCCTTACTCCCCTTTCCTATTACCATCCTTGTTTAATTGTAATTATATAGGTACCATAGGTTTTTGAACACACCTATCTACTAAGAGGCGGTGGGGGGCAGTGAATCAATAGATCTAAAAAACTTGGTTATTTACTACTTTCAAGATGAATGTTAAACAAATGAAAACTTAAACAAATAAAAGAAATATATCACATGCACAAAATCACAACACACAACACCTTATTTATACATGGAAACCCAAAGGGAAAAACCATGGTGAGAATGCTACTAGAATTTACTATTCTAATCCAGCCTCACAAAGTTTGTCTCACTAATTGAACCTTATTGGTTACATTTAAGGACACCCATCCCAAGGAGACACCAACCCCCTAACTTTAAGATAATCAACTCTAAGGAAGCACCCGCTCCCTATACTAAACACCAACACAATTCAATTTGAAGGCACCAACCAATCAGATACTTGAATTATAATTCAAGTTAATGAATTGGATTCATAAAATAATCTATGTCTCTATTCTTTGTTGCAAATCCAATTTGAAAATGCTCATTTCTCCTTCAACACACTTTTGTGTCTTTTACTCTTCCTGCACCCTTTCTCTATGTTTAAATTTATCTATTTGACACCCTAATATTCTCTAATTCAACCATTACTTCTTCATACTTAGATGAGTCTCATATTTCTATACTTATAGCTTGACTCTTCTCATTCCTAAATGAAGTAACTGTTTGTCTTTCCTTCTCTTCATCTCTTTGGAATTTTTCATTAATTAAAACTTAGACGAGCCTCTTTTCTTCTTTACACATTTTGCATTCATTTCTTATCTCTTCTCATTCCAAGAAAATGACTATATGACTTCCATTCTCTAAGCCTCTTGAAATTCTGCCCTTATCACTTCAATTAAAACATTCACACCATTAGAAGAAATGTTAAATTTCAACTGTTTCTATTTATATCCTTCAACCATCTCACCAGATTCTTGTAACTAACTCACTTCAATGGTTTTTTATTTATTTATTTTTCCAATTTTGAAACGTGTCCATTGACCTTTCCATCTGAGTTCCATGTGCCATTCAATCTCTTGAAGATTTATGCTTTTGATATTAGCTTGGTCATTAAACTTTAGCATGTTGAATTCATCATATTTTCTTTGACATTCATGTATTTTTTTTGCTCCTTTAAATTGTCATAGACATGGTCAATCTTTATCTTTGCCTATATGCCTTTTGGGATTTTGTCATGGAAACCTTTCAAATTTTTAGAAATGGCCTTAGTCATATGTAATTAACCTTTGGAACTTGTTGAAGTGTCCTATTTCTTTCGACAAATTTTCAAGTGTCCTTTCTCTTTATTTGAACTACCCTTCAAGATTTTGTAAATTATCTTTCAAAACTTTGAAAGTGCCCTTCTCTCCTTTAGAAGTGTCGTTTAGAAGCTTTCCAAGTATCCTCTCTCCTTCAAAAGTGTCCTTTCTTCATTAAAACTATCTTTTGGAGAAATTATTGCTTAATTTTTTTCTAAGAGCTCTTTAAGACAATTTCCTTGACAAAATGTCTAAGTGCCTTTTGGGACTTTCAAATTATCCTTCACTTCTTCTCTCATATCTTTCTGAACTTTTGTGTAGGACACATACCCTTTAAAACTTTTGAAATGGTCCACATACCCTTCAACACTTTTTAAATGTACCCTTAAAAACTTTTATAATGGTCCACATACCCTTTAGCGCTTTGAAAATGTACCCTTCAACACTTTGCAAATGTACCATTCAAAACTTTTGATCAGATCACTTGCCCTTCAGTATTTTTGAAATGTACCTTTTAGAACTTTTGCACAAGACTCATTTCCTTCAAAAATTTCCTTTGAGACACTTTTTTTGAAAGAAATCCAAAGGTTTAGAGTAATTGATGTAGGATTTTTATCTAAAAGGTCTTCAACACTTTTTTTGAAATAATTGCCTTTAACATTTTCCTTTAAAAATTCCCTTATTTGCTGTGGGCTTTTTGTCTGAGAGAATTGTCTTTACCAATATTTTTGAAAGAAACTAAGTAGGGAAACTTAATAGGCTTTTAGCTGAGGAACAAACTTATTCATTTGTAACATTTTCTCTATTCACCCTTATGACATATAACTTAGACCACAAAGAATAGACACAAACCTAATTATTAGAGTGTGATCATTTCCTTTAGATGCTGCCACACATGCAAATGTTGATAACAACATCCTATGCTCTTAGCCAAATCTTTTCAATATAACCATGTGAGCAACAACATTCAAAGTAAACACACAAGTCTATTCAATTCAACACTTTTGTCATTAATTCATGATACAACATGCTACCTTTGACATCAATGACAATTCTTTAGACCTCAATGATTATGTCCAATAATCTCCCCCTTTTTCATTGATGGAAACTCATCATTAGAATGACTTAAATTCTTTATCTTCATTTTGATTTCTCCCCCTTTGACATTAATGATAAATATTCTCTAACATTAATCTATCTACTCCTTTCCTGGCATCTTGGTTGTTCTGATCCTTAGACCTAACTGTCAAGAATACTTTGTGAGGAACTCCCCCTTAGGCAATAACACATTTTCCTAAACTCTATGTAGACACATTCAAAACTATATCCTTTGGATCCAATATTCTACATATCTCTATATAGATAAGCATAATTATCTAGAGCCAACACACCTTTCTCACCTCCTTTATCATCAAATAAAAAAGGGACTGTAACTTTCTCACCAGACTTCATTTTCTCTTAATCTAGGAGTTAATAAAGTTCCTTTAATAATCCCCTCTATCACTAAAATCTAGTGATATGGTGTGGGAGTCATTACTCCCAACCTCTCTCTTAGATAATAAATTTGCTTCTTGGGAAGAGGATTGGTAAATATATCTGTAATTTGGTCCTTTGTTGGCACATACTCAATTTTGACCTCTTGATCTACAACCATTTCTTTCAAAAAATGATATTTGATGGATATATACTTGGTTCTAGAATGCATCACTAGATTCTTAGATATGTTTATGGTACTTGAGTTATCAAAAAATGTAGAAATAGGTTCTTGGTATACTAACTTGATGTCTCTGAGAGTTTTCTTCATCCACAAGACTTGGGTGAAATAGGCTGATGCTGCTACATACTCTGCTTCTACTGTAGAAAGTGTAACTGACTCTTGATTTTTGCTCAGCCATGACACAAGTCTATTTCTAAGGAAGAATGCACCACCACTAGTGCTTCTTCTATCATTTGTTCTTCCTACCTAATCAACATATATGTATGATGTCAAAGTGAAATCATCACTTGAAGGATACCACAATCCATAGTCTATTATGCCTTTGATATATCTAAATATTCTATTTACTACATTTACATGTGGCTCTTTTATAATATCCTATAATCTTGTAACCATGCATACAACTTACATGATGTTTGGTCCTGTAGCAGTAAGATATAAAAAACTACAAATCATTGATCTATACATAGTTTGGTTCATCTCAAGAGATTCATCACCTTTTCTCAACTTACATCTAGTTATCATAGGAGTATTAATTGGTCTATTGTCCTCCATACCAAATTTATTGAGTGTCTCCTTTGCATACTCAGTTTGAGATATAAATATCCCTTCTTTAGATTGTGTAACCTATAGACCAATAAAGAATGAAAATTCTTCTAGCATGGACATTTCAAAATCCTTTTGCATTTGAATTACAAATTATTTACACATATTATTGTTGTTTCTACCAAAAATAATGTCCTGAACATAAATAACTATGATCAACATATGTCCATTTTTAGATTTAACATACGAATTACTATCAACACATCCTTTGATAAATCCTTATTGTTGTAAATATTGATCTAGCCTTGAATACCATGTTTTGGGTGCCTATTTTAGACCATACATCACCTTCTTTATTTTTCACATGTAGTCTTCCTTATCTGTTAGTTGAAAGCCTTTAGGTTGTTTAATATAGGCTTCTTCTTCTAAATTTCCATTTAGGAAAGCTGACTTAACATCCATCTAATAGAGTTTGAAATTATTAAAGACTAAGAATGCTAAAATCATTTTGATGGCTTCCAATCTTGCCACTGGAGCAAATGTTTCCTCAAAGTCTATTCCTTCTACTCGAGCATATCCCTTACAAACAAGTCTATCTTTATTTCTCATAATAGCTCCATCTTCATTCAACTTGTTTTTAACAACCCATTTTGTGCCTATGACATTCTTGTTTGTGGGTCTTGAAAGTAGCTACCAAGTTTTTCTCTTTTCTATTTGACTTAGTTCTTCATCCATGGCCTTTTGCCAACTTTCATTTTTTCTAGCTTCAGCATAGCTTTTGGGCTCAATTTTAGATAGTAAATCAAAGCTTACTTTTTCTTTGCTCATTTTAGCCCTTCTCCTCATTTAGACTCCTTATTTCATGTCTCCAATGATCTACTCCTTAGGATGATATTTTTGAACAAACTTTAGGGGTGCCTTTTCAGTCCTTTTCATCTCTTGTTCTGCATCTTCTGACATATCATTCTCAACTTCTTCTTTCAGCTCTTCAATACTGATCTCCCTTACTAGGTTAGTCTCTTCTTTGAGGACCTCTTCTACTTTAACATGAATTCTTCCCACTAGTTTATGGAGTCTTTTGTTATAGTAAACATAAAATTTGTTGAGTCAAATAACCAAGAAATATTCTCTCATCACATCATGACTCAAAACATCCTAGCTTTTTCTCCTTCCTTCAAATATAAAATTTTCTGCCAAAGACTCTAAAGTACTTGAAAGAGGCAAGATTTTCATACCACAGTTCATATGGAGTCTTGTTTATGTTCACTGTCAATTGAACTTGGGTCAAGATGTATAATACTATTTGGATTACCTCTCTCCAATAGCCATCAAGTTGGTTGGCTTATTTTAACATTATTTTATCCATTTACTTGATAGTCTTATTCTTCCTTTCAACCACTCTATTTTTCTATGAAGTTCTTGCAGCTGAGTGGCATCTTTTAATTCCATGCTTCTCATAGTACTCTGTAAATTCATTTGAAGTGAATTCACTACCTTTGTTAAATCTAAGATACTTGATCTTTCTGCTAATTTCATTTTCAACCATGGCTCTAAATGTCTTGAATCTCTCAAAGGCTTGAGACTTATCCTTTAATAAAGTTACCCATGTCATTCTAGTATAGTCATATACAAACAACATGAAGTAATATGCTCCTTTGGATCCTCTTATCTTGGTTGGTACACAAAGATCAGTATGAACTATTTGTAGAGGCTTTGTAATTGCATATTCTTTAGTTCGAAATGAGACCCTAGTCAACTTACCAAGCTGACACTCTCTACACATTGTGTCTGTAGGCTTGGTTATCTTTGTCATGTGTCTTACACATTTGTTAGAACTTACTTTGACTAAATTGTCAAAGTTAACATGACCCATCCTTTTGTGCCATAACCAACTCTCATCAATCTTTCCCATGAGACAATTTGTATCATTTACTTCAATCAGATTATATATATATATATATATATAAATTAATTTTAATCCTCTTTCCTTGAGCAACTATTTTACTAGACCTTCTTAGCTCACAACCTTCAGCATAAAATATGAATTTATAACCATTTTCACACATTTGATTGACAATCAATAGATTATGATTTCATCTTTTAACATAAAGAAGATCATGTGTAGAGAGCTTACTGTCAATGTGCAATGTTCCTTTACCTCTAATTTTGAATACAATATTGTCTCCTAGGCTGATAGTCCCTTCCTTGCACTAGTTCAATTTGGTGAACTTACTCTTGTCATCGATTATATGCATTGAGTAGCCACTATCTATGACCCATAGATTTTTCTCTTTAGCATGTAGTGTTGTTTGAGAAATCATAGACTAATTTTTCTTTTTTCATATCTCCTTGGGTTTCTTGACTGTACTTTTATTTGTTGTGTCATTTATTTGAGAGCCTTTGTTCACTTTAGGAGTCAACCCTTTTTGCATTGTTAGACTTTGATTTATCAAGATTTGTTCTACAATGCTTTGTTATATGCCCAAAATTATTACAATTGTAGCATAAAACATCTAGATCTAGTAGAGGGGCAAATGAATTCTTACTTAAGAAACTTATTCTTCTCATAGGTACACTAATAAAATCAATTGATTTATGGCCAAATTGATTATAGCTATAACAATAACCATAAAATAATGAGAGTAATTGGCTATCATTCTCCTTTGGGGATATAAATGAGGTCTCCTAAACTCTATTTTATTCATGTTCCTTATTTTTATGTTGGTTTTTGTAGCAACAACCTTGGTGTTTGTAGGAAAAAAGTTATCACTTTTCTTCTTCTCTTCAGGAATGTGATATTCTTATTTTCTAATTCCTGATTCTACTGTTGCCTTGAAGTTTTCATATAGATTCTTAGTTTTACTCAACATGGGACTCTTGCCTTTCTCATACCCTAGACCTAATTTTTATTTGAGGGGATTTTGTGAGCTGATCATCTCATCCAATATTACATATCCTCCTTTTAATTTTAGGCCTTTATCAATATTTTCTTTAGCCTTTTTGAGATTTTCTCTTAGGTCCATGATTTCTTCTTCCATCTTCAAGCATTATAAGGATTTTGCTTGCAGATTAGTTTTGACCACATCATCTATACTCTTTGCCTCCTCAACTTGAGTCTTTAAACTCACTATCATTTCATTTGATTCCTCATTTATTTTATTCAAGTTCTCAAAATACTTTTGACTAATCTTCTTTTGTTTAGAATTTTATTTTCTAAGCTTGTCAATTTATTTTAAAACACATATGAGTTTGCATTCTAAATTTATTTCTCCTTCATCATCATCATCATCATCATCATCATCATCATCATCTAAGTCCTCTTCTTCTTGGCATAATAGGATTTCTCCTTGTGATTTTTCTCAGCTAAATTAAAGTCATCCTTCCTTTTATGTGGACATTTAGTAGCAAAGTGACCTATCTTTCCATAATTAAAGCATTTGAAGGGTAACTTACCTTTGTATTTGCATGAGCCCTTCTTTAACTTTCTAATGAAATTGGCCTCTACATCATCAACCTCCTCAAATTCAAAATTAGGAGTTTCTTCTTCTTTTACCTGCTTAGAAACTTTGAAAGCAACTTCTCTCTTAGATGACTCAACATCTCCTAGCCTCATCTCATATGTAGTGAAAGTTCCATGTAACTCATCTACTATGAACTTGTTCAAATCTCTTGCTTATTCAATTGTAGAAATTTTAGAATCATATTTTTTGTTAGAGATCTCAAAACCTTTTTGATAATAACTAATTTGTCTATTATTTCTCTGAGTCCTTTAATTGTATTAACAATATCATATACCCTAAGAAGGTAATCTGTAATCTTCTCATCCTCATTCATCTTGAGGCTTTCAAATTATCCCTTATGATTTTGAATTTTTGCTTGTTTTACTCTATCATTTCCTTCATAGATGCTCTTCAATTTGACCTATATGTCTTTTGTGCTTTGAAAGTGCATCACTTTGACAAAATCATTATTTGAAAACCCAAAAAAAATGGCATTCTTTGCTTTAGCATTGTTTTCACATGCCTTTTTCACTACCTAATTAGTAGGAGTAGCTATAGGGGGTGTGTATCCATTTTTAGTAAACATCCAGACATCAAATCCTAAAGAAGTCAAATACACTTCCATCCTTATGCACCATAAAGCATTGTTAGTCCCATACAATAAAGGTGTGTTATTTTATGAAGGTCCTTCATGACTGGTCATTTTGTGTTTAGACTCCAATATTCACTTGAGCTAATTAAGCTTCTCACTAGGAACCTAATTCTTTGATACCAATTGTTAAACACACGTATCTAATGAGAGGGGGGTGAATCAGTCTATCTAAAAAACTTGGTTACTTAAAACTTTCAAGATGAATGTTAAACAAATGAAAAATTAAAAAATTCAAATAAAGATATCACATGCACATAATCACAACACATAACACCTAGTTTATATGTGGAAACCCAAAGGGAAAAAACATGGTGAGAACGCTGCTAGAATCTAATATTTTAATCCAACCTCACAATATTTGTCTCACTAAATGAACCTCACTAGTTACATTTAAGGACACCCATACCAAGGAGAGACCAATCCCCTAACTTTAATAACACCAAATCTAAGGAATAACCCACTCCCTATACTGAACACCAACCTAGTTCAATCTGAAGGCACCAACCAATCATATACTTAAATTATAATTCAAGATAATGAATCAGATTCATAAATGAATCTAATTATTTGTTCTTTGTTATAATTCCAATCTATAACTACTCATTTCTCCTTTAACACACTTTTGTGTGTCCTTGACTCTTTGTGCACCCTTTTTTTGTGTCTAAATTTATCTATTTGACACCCTGATATTCTCTATTTCAACCATTACTTCTTCATACTCAAATGAGTCATATTTCTATACTTATAGCTTGAATCCTCTCATTTATAAAATGAAGTAACTCTTTATCTTTCCTTCTCTTCATCTCTTTGGAATTTTGTATTAATTAAAACTTAGATGAGCCTCTTTTCTTTATACATTTTGCATTCATTGCTTATCTCTTCTCATTTCAAGTAAATGACTATATGACTTCCATTCTATGAGCCTCTTCAAATTCTACCCTTATCACTTCTATTAAAATATTCACACTATTAGAAGAAATGTTTTAATTCAACTGTTGCTATTTATATCCTTCATCCGTCTCACTAGATTCTTGTAACTAACTCACTTTAATGGTTCTTTGTTTATTTTTTGTTCCAACTTTGAAATGTGTCCAAAATCTTTCTATCCAAGCTCCACATGCCATTCGATCTCTTGAAGATGCATGACTTTTATATTGGCTTGGTCATTAAACTTCAACATGTTGACTTTATCTTATCGTCTTCAGCATTCATGTATTTTTTTACTCCTTTTGATTGTCTTAGACATGCTTGATCTTTATCTTTGCCTATATGCCTTTTGGGAGTTTGTCATGGAAACCTTTAAATTTTTTTGAAATGGCCTTGTGTCCTACGCAATTAACCTTTGGCACTTGTGGAAGTATCCTATGTCTTTCAACAAATTTTTAAGTGTCCTTTCTCTTTATTTGAACTACCCTTTAGGATTTTGCAAACTATCTTCTAGAAATTTGAAAGTTTCCTTCTTTCCTTTAGAATATTTTCAAGTACCCTCTATCCTTCAAAAGTGTCCTTTATTCATTCGAACTATCCTTCAGATAAATTATTTTAGGATTTTTGTCTAAGATCTCTTCAAGATAATTTCCCCAAAAAAAGTCTAAGTGCCTTTTAGGACTTTAAAATTATCCTTCACTTCTTTTCTCATATCTTTTAGAACTTCTGTGTAGGACACATATCCTTAAAAACTCTTGTAATAGTCCACATACCCTTTGACACTTTTCAAATGTACCCTTCAAAACTTTTTCAATGGTCCACATACCCTTTGGCACTTTACAAATGTACCCTTCAAAATTTTACAACAGTCCACATACCCGTCAACACTTTGCAAATCTACCCTTCATGACTTTTGATCGGATCTTGCCCTTTGGCATTTTTCAAATGTACCTTTTGAAACTTTTTTATAGGACTTAGGAAATTTCATTTGAGATAATTTTTCTAAAAGAATTCCAAATATTTTGAGTAGTTGATGTGGGCTTTTTGTCTAAAAGGTTTCAACACTTTTTCTAAAAGAATTGCCTTTAACATTTTCCCAAAAAATTCCCTTATTTGTTGCAAGATTTTTGTCTGAGAGAATGGTCTTTACCAATATTTTTGAAATAATTTACCTAAAAAATACAAAAACACAAAATCAAATAAGTATAGAAACTTAGTAGGATTTTAGTTGAGGAACAACCTTATGACATAGAACTTAGACCACAAAGAATAGACACGAACCTGATTATCATAGTGTGATCATTTACTTTAGATGTTACCACATGTCCAAATGTTGATAACAACATCCTATGATCTTATCCAAATCTTGTCAAGATAACCATGTAAGCAATGGCATTCAAAGTACACACACAATTCTATTCAACTCAATACCTTTTTCAATAATGCATGATAACACATGATACCTTTTACATTAATGATAATTCTTCAGACCTCAATGACTATGTCGAACACATGTGAATCAGATCAATATTTAACAAGAGAAAAGTAGCAGTAAAAAATGGTTTTGTGTTAGACTCTCTTTGTAGAAACAATGTCACACTATGGAATGTCATTGATTATCTGACTTGTTATGACATTTACTATTTCCTTGAGTTCATAGTAATTTCTGAGCACCTTCCTTCATTAAATTCACTCCCATTGCATCCTAATTTATTATTTCTAAGGAGGAAGTTGTATACTATTCAAAATTGATGTTGAATGGTCCTCCCTAGTTTGTTGGTGTTTGAACACCATCTTTGTATTCCCTATTCACTATCAAGTTCATATACCATGAACCTATTTTCCTTTGATAAGTGTTTCTAGATTTGTCTATCCCCAGTCCTATACATTCTCTGGTCAAAATATTCTTATTCATATTATATTCCCAAAAATCCCAAAACAATTTAAATATTCCAAAAATACCTAAAAAGTTCAAATCTCCAAAATCCCTAAAAATCTTTATGTTCCCTTATGTCAAAAACCCTAAAAAGTTGCATGATTCAATGTCCTAAAGTTTTCCCAATTTGTACCCATCTCTAATGTTGCACAAATTATTAGTTGTTATATTGATACTCAAATTAGGTTTCAATTTCTTGTATTTAAGTGGCACATACATAATTACCTCATTGGTGATTTTCATATCCTTTTGAACATGACATTAAAAAAAGTGGGACCAAATTTACACACTCTCATTGTTTTGTGAATTAATTCCATGCTCTCACGATTTTGAGATTTATTCATATTTAATACTCTTTCAATTTTTCAATCATTCATATTCCAACCTCTTTCCATTTTGTAAGTTCATATTTCATGCTCTCACAGCTTTGTGAGCTCAACCAGTCTATCTCAAATTATTCATGTTCTTGTCATTGATCATACTTATCATTTTCTATGTTCAATTTTTGGTTGAACTGTAATCTCTTTAGGTCCAATTTGACTATGTAGGCAATGTTCACTTTTTTTAGGTCATTTTGACCATCCTTTGTCCCATGCTTTCAACATTTTATGAGCATATTCTTGCTTTTTTGGCGAGCCTATTCCTTATATTCTATTGTTGTTTTATGAGTCCCTATTCTTATTTGTATTATATAATATATATTTTAAACTTATCATTAATTTTATTTAAATCCAAAATCCTTGGGAGAATTACATTTGGGATTAAGTCCATGTTGGACTCAGTGTCCATGGGACTATGTAGGCAGTGTCCACTTGCTTGGGGAATTTAGAATCAACTCAACCACCCCTTTATTATTCTCCCATTACTCCTTCCCTTGGTCATGATTATTCTATCATACCCTTGGTCTCAAAGAGTAAAACCTTATTTTCATACACATTAACTTCTAAATTGAATATTTACATGCTTTTGATTATGTGTTTGTCTATTGATTATCATTTTGATCATAAGTATGTTGTTTGTTACTTGGGTGCCTTAATTTAGTACATTATGTTTTCCACTTTAGTCTTGACTATTCATATCATGATTTTGAGTTGTGAATAATTTTATCTAAATTATAATTTATTTAAGTGCATTATGTTGTATATTTAAAGCTCAATTTTCCATATCTTATTTTTAGTTGTATACATTTGCATTTTGAATTCAAATTGTTATGCATTTTAACAAATAAGTGTTATCATGATCTTTCCTAGATTATGATGTATACTGTCATGTGAAATATAAAAAATAAATTTTAAAAATGGTTACCATGTCAATGGCATCAGTGACATATAACTCTATCTATCTGATTAATCTATTCTTAATGATCTAGTTAATCTATTCCTAGTCACCCTCGTCTACCTGTTCCTAATCTTAGATGCATTTTCATACCTATTCCAAATCTTAGATAAATTTTCATACCTATTCCTAATCTTATATGAATTTTCATACATGTTCCTAATATTATATGCTTTTTCATACATGTTCCTAATCTTAGATGCTTTTTCATACCTATTATTATTCTTTAAAAAATTGTTAATTTATCTAAATATTGAAATGCCTTCTCGAATAGGGGAAAATGTTGATACTCCATTTTTATCACTTCCATGTCAAGTTGAAATCTAGTCTAAAATAATTTTTTCATCTAACATACATGTTTTAATTACCCTTGGGGAATCTCTAGGTGAGCCAATTCATTGTATTAGATTTATTCAATCATCATTCTCTAGTTAATTTCTATGTTCAATTATCATTCTCTAGTTAAATTTTCTATTTAATTCCCATTCTCTAGTCAATTTATCTGTTCAATTTCTTTATTTGGTAAATTCATTAATTTCCCCTTATTTGAGAAATTAATGAAACTAATTCTTTGTTATTCAAATCATTCTTCTAAATTATATTTCTATTGAAAATAGAATTCTAATTTCCCTTCATTTGATTAATTCTTATTTTCCTCAAAGTGGGCATCTTCATTCAAGAAAGAATATTGAGATTCTTTGGAATATACTTTTGTGAGATAAAATAAATTTGATAAAGTGAATTAATATACAAGATTATTCTCCACTCTTTATCTTGAAGACAATATGAAGGGCCCGCAATGAATCTTGTGAAATATTTTAAGAACTATTCTCAACCCTTCATCTTAGAAACAAGATGAAGGTCCCACATTGGTTATCTATGTGTTTTTTTAGAAATGACACTCCACCCTTCATCTTGTAAACAAGATGAAAAGCCCACAATAACTCTTACAAATATATGATGAGGAGAATCCTCCACCATTCATCTTGAAAACAAGATGAAGGGATTATATTAATTCTCATTTGATATTTTCAAAGATCATCCTCTACCCTTCATTTTGAGTAAGATGAAGGGATCACATTAGTGATCCACGTGTTTATCCATTTGCACATTTGAGGAATCATTTGAAACCATTCATCTTAATTTCAAGATGAAGGGTCATCAATGATCAAATTCATTATAACTAGACCCCTTTGCATTATAATTCATCATTTTCAGTTGACATAATAAAGCCCTAGAATTTTATTGAGATAACTTGTTCATCCATCTTCTAATTTTGATCAATTCAATAAGGTACATAGTTTCAAATGGATATGTTCTCACATATTTGGAATTGATAAGACCATGCAAAGCTACTGTTTCTACTCATTTTTTACTTTTTCACATTCATAAGAAATAGGAAACTAAAAGGTAATGGTCAGGGGTTTGTACATACTCGGATGAAGTTGTGCACTATATCCAGACAATTGAAGGAGCTCCTCTTTGGCTGTGGAGGATGAAACCTATAGAGAGAATAAGACTTAAAGAGAAAAATGTTAGATAGGTATATGGTGGACTGCCAAGCAAAGCTCGGTCCCAGAAGTGCAAAGACTTCCTTGAGGGATGACAGTCCACTAGTTGATAAAAGAGTGTTGCTAGAAAGAGAAATGGTGAAAAACTAAACAAAAGAAATAGAGATAATGCGTACCTATATTCTGGTGTCGGTCTGTCACAGTTGCCAATGTCGGTAGTTCTACCGGCATCATTTGGTCAAGGTTGCCAGCGTCAATTAGTTTGCCAATGCCGGTATGGGAAATGGTCGATGTCGGTTAGGGCAATGGCCTTGGATGGGTTTTAGATAGGTTTAAGAGCGACAGAGGAGTCTGGCAGGTCTGAGTCTATTTAATGGTTTATGGGGGATTGCAGGATAGTGAATAGAGTCTTAAGAGGGATAAGGGGTAAAGGACAGGTTGCCAAAAGGGGTAAGGATATGGGGAAGGCCTCTCAGCCTCTCTAGGAAGAAAGTTAGGTCTAGTTGATGATATTTAGAAATGCTAAATAGAAGCTAATTGCTAATGCCTTCTAAATTACTAAAATGAAATAGAAGAAGAATACTTAGCTCTTTCTTGCTGAAGAATTAGGGGTGTGAACACTTGTGCCTATTATAGCTGATGTCAAGATCCCTGTGCAATGCTCCAATCTGATCTGAAGTCACTTGGGTAGAGTCTCTATAGCTAGGAGAGTGTTGATAGAATGCTGATACCTATAAAGAGTCGAGGAGCAAGAGAACATTGATTCGGGTAAGAGAATTAGCATTCCCATCTATGATTAGCCATTTTGGGGGTTAGAATGTGGTTTTAAGAAATTGACGTCGATGATTCCACCAGTGTCAGCCGATGGGTAATCAACATCGGTGGCTAGAAGATGGGTAAAAAGGCTATTTTTAACCTTTTGCCTATTCCTCCATCTGCCAAGTTCAGCTGTCGTTAGCGAACGATCCAAAGGGCGGGTTTAATAGGCGTGAGAATTAGTGGGGGAGTTGAAATAGGGCTTAGGTAATTATGAAGGGTCATAGGATGATAAATGGGGGTATCCAAGGGCAAGGTGAGGTGTCATGGGTGATGTGTCAAGGGTGGTGTTATTAATTTAAAATAGGTAATTTATTTTAAATTAATAAGTGTGTGGGTTATAAATGTTTAGAAGTGGACCAAGGGGACCAAGGGGGGTCGACCAAGGAGTAGACACAATTTTGGTGTCTACATTTGCCCCTTTTTGTCTTGTTGGTTGTTCGTGACAAACTGTAAGACAAAAATAGGAGTAAGTTGCCCCAGGTATGGGATAAGGTCATTTTTGTCCTGTTGGTTGTTCTGATGAACTACAAGACAAAAATGAATGTTGGCTACCCCAGATGTGGGATGAGATATTCCCCCCTCAAAGCGGGAGTTGAGGGAAGGTAACCTGATATCAGGTGCCAATTTGATGGATAGTGGATGGATATGGTGAAGTTTGAGTGTGAACACTATAAAAGTTGAGATTGTGCATATACCACTTCACATGATAGGTAGGTCAAATTATCACAGTCAAAGGTCAAGGAGTGCTAAAATTGAAATAACCAGTCCCTAGCATTTAGTCGTAGCTGATTGGGTTAAATGATCCAAGCTGTAGCTCCAATGGTCATCATGTTCCAAGTATCCTAGGCTCAGGAAGTGCTCTTGGAAAACATGAAAATGTCACAAATATTGGGGATCAACTTGCTCGCAATCCAAAAATACATGTGAGGGTCATAATGTGATGTGCGTACAATTTTGCTAACTATTCGTGAGGTAGCATACATGCAATCAAAAACAACCAAGGCATAGTTGTCTCAAAAGTGGTCGTGGTCTGAGGAGATAGTCATGATCTCCAAGGTCATTGGTCAGGTCGAGTTAAGATATAAGTCATCTCAAGTGGTATGTGTTGTGGTCAGGGAGATGTATGTGATCTCCAATGTGCCCCATGAGAAGTCTAAGGTGACTTCTGTAGTGTCAGGGCTGGTTGTTTGGTCATGAGTTTGGGTTGGTATAAATAGTTGGTCCATTAGATGGATGGATGAAGGAATGGCTGAGCTAACCTCAGAGGACCCCATGTCAAATGAGTGCTGCCTACATAGCCCTTGTTGGAAGGGCCTCAGGCCAATGTAGTTCTCCCTAAAAGGGAGGAAGAGGGTCGGTTATGGATTTGGGTTGGACTAAGTTAAATCATGGTTGAAGGTGAAATGGTTTGTCCATCAAGTAGACGAACAAACAGATGTGGCCAAGCTAACCCCAAAAGATGTCATGTCATCTGAGTGCTGCCTACATAGCCCCTGTTTGAAAGGCCTCAAACTAATGTAGATTAGATTGGTTGATAGGTTGGTTTGGTCAGGTTATAAATGATGAGGGTAAGATGATGTTACAGCCTTTTCCATATTATGTGATGGTGTATTCTGTAACATTGGCTATGTGGTCTTTCATCCCTAGCAATTTTTCACATTAGTGATGGATGTATGCTAAAAATGAAATGAGTATTTTTATGCTTCATCAAGTAATGGTTTATGCTTAACATAAATTATGTGGTCGATAGTTTCCATGTGTATTGGTTTCTATAGAAACTAGTGTGAATGGGCTATGTCATGTTAGTGGTCTAAAAATGTTTGGTTTGATTTGGTTGGGTTTAGAAAATGATTTGGTTGGATTTGAATTGGTTGTATATGATGAAGATGTAAGAAGTGAAAGGCGTGTTGCTCTTTCATTGACAAGGACCATAATGATAGCATAGATAGGGTTATTTCAAAAAAAAAAACCCCGTTCATGCATTACGTCATTGACCATTGTTTGTGTTAGAGAAGTATTCAAATCACTTGATGTTAAGTGCGCTTAAAATCCCTTGGGTATGTTAGGGTAATAGGTTTGATTATGTGAGGTATGAGGATAACGTAACCCTTTTTAGCAAGGATAACTTTGCCCCTTTTCTAGGTGACCTTGAGAACGACTATAGGCAAGTCCATGACTTAATAGTTTGTCAGTCTTTTTTTTTGGTAGACTGATCGATGTGGGAAGTCTACGTGGGGATGTTGTTTTGTTTTGTGGTCATAGTTAAAGCTGATCAATGTGGGAAGCTTCTGAGAGAGTGTTGTTTGGAGCAAAATTTGTGTATAGCCATCCTTCAAGGGAGTGGTCTATATTTTGCTTTGTATGTTGATGTCTTTGAATCACTGTCCTTCAAGGGAGCAGTCTATTAATTACAGCAATGATGTAGCTGTCCTTCGAGGGAGCAGTCTACATTTATAGTTTATGACATTTATATGTTAGGCATCCCATTTTTATATGTTTTGTTGACTGAATTCTTAGCCATGGATGAGCCTCTAGAGGTTTGGGGGTCTCTTTTTATTAAGACAAAGCATTAATGCAAAAAAGGGTTGACTAATGTTTGTAGAAAAAAAGGGTTAAAGGAATAGGGAATGATAATGACAGGGGTGGTTACTCAAGGGATGAGCTCAAGTTAAACATCAAGTGATTGATTACTTGATTAATAGTAGAATGGTCACAGATGTAAGGCATTAAGGGGCTCAGGTTCTGGCTGCCCTTCAAGAGAAGATAGATGATAAGTCCCTGATCCATACTTGTGTGTTATGATATAAGGTCTAAGCCAATTAGGAGAAAACTTGCCTCATTTAATTCTTTCCATATTGGTCACGTGTTGGTTTTCTTTGAGGACAAGATCTCTGATTTTGAAATCTCATCCTCTCAGACTTTTGTTATAGGTATGCTGGAGGCAATTTTGGTAGATATGGAGATGGTTAAGGGCAGCAAGATGATGTTCGTCAAGTAACTCAAGTTGAGCTAATCGATCTTGATGAAAGCCATTATTAGAAAGTATGTCGTGAAAAGAGATGCGTAGAGAAGGTATTTTTACTTCAAGAGGCAAGACGGCCTCAGTTCCATACAGTAAAGAGAAAGGTGTAGCACCTGTAGGGGTTTGAATGCTAGTGCGGTAGGTCCATAAAGTGAAGGGAATGTGGATGTGCCAATCCCTTCCAGTATCATTGACCACCTTCATTAGAATTTTGGTTAAGATTTTTTTGGAAGCCTCAGCCTATCCATTTGCTTGTGGGTAGTAAGGCGAGGAAAAGCTGAGCTTGATGCAAATGAGTCACAAAGTTTCTAGACAGTTTTGTTTTTGAATGATTTGCCGTTATTGGTGATGATTTTGTGGGGTACACCAAAATGACAAATGATATGGGTGTTGATGAAGTCAACAATTTTTTCACCTTTAGTGGAGACGAGGGGAATTGCTTCCACCTATTTAGTGAAGTATTCGATTGCTTTGATAATGGATTGATGTCAGAGAGATGAATGAGGGTTAATCTCACCAATTAGATCTGAGCCCCATTGTGAAAAAGGCCAAAAATACTTAGCGACTTGTAGAGCATGGCTAGGGACGTGAAGTAAGTTAGCATGTTGTTGGCATTTGATGCAACACTGAACATAGTCACTGCAGTTTTGGTGAAGAGTGGGCCAATAATATCCCAAGTAAAGGATGTGCTTGGCAACCACATTACCACTAAAATGCCCTCCACAAATCCCATCGTGGACTTGTTTGAGGGCATGAGATGCTTCAGTGGAGGTTAGACATCGAAGAAGGAGGCCATCAAAACCTCTTTTATAGAGAAGACCCCCTAGCATAGTATATCGAGCTGTGCTTTTGATAAAAGCCCGTCGGGTATTATTGAGAGATCAGGAGGAGTGGTAAAATAAGTTAAGTAGTCAACAAGTTGTTTATACCAAACATCATGTGGACTAGAGTCAATGGTGCTGACGAGGTTGATGTTAGTGGAGATATATGAAGGTAACACCAAACGGTGTACCATAACATAAATTCTTGAGGAAGATGATGAGGATGGAATGCGTGAGGTGAGAGAAGCCATGGTGTCGGAAAACTTATTCATAGATCGAGGAACAATTTGCAAGAGGTAATGGTCGAAAGATTCTAGCAGGGTGTCAACATGGTGTTTGTACCTTTGCAAAACTTCATTTTTACAAAGATATGAACCATTAATCTGATTAAAGACTAGTTGTGAGTCACCAAAGATGTTGATGGTCTTGATGCCTAAGAAAAGGGTGGTTTGAAGTCCCAAAATTAAGGCTTCATATTCAGCCATGTTGTTGGTACATTCAAAGTCAAGTTTGAAAGATAGGGGCATGGGCTCACCTTCATGAGGGATGAGAATGACCCCCGCACCCCCACCGTGTTGACATTTAGACCTATCAAAGAACATTGTCATTTGATAGAAAATGTCATCAGTGGAAAGTGTGGCAATGGATTCATCAGGGAATTCATAGTGAGAGGGTTGGTTGTCAGGTAGAGGGGCATCCGCTAGTTGGTTAGTGATTGTTTGCCCCTTTATAGATTTTTGTTGGATGAATTCCAAGTCAAACTCAGTAATAAGCATGAGCCAATGAGCCATATGTTGATTTTGGTATGGTTTGGAATGCATGTATTTCAGAGGGTCGGTGTGGGTGATGACATAAGTTTTGTGATTGAGAAGATAATGACAAAGTTTGGTAGCGGCAAAGACTCATGCCAAGCAAATTTTTTCGATATGAGTATACTAAGTTTCATATTCAATGAGTGTTTGGCTTATATAATAAACCACTTGCTCACGATATTGTTCATCTCGGTGCGCGATCATGGCACCTAAAGAATGATTTATTACTGAGATGTAAAGATAGAAGGGTTGATCTTCTTTAGGTGGATTAAGGACTGGTGGAGAGATAAGATAATGTTTAAGAGCCTTAAAAGCCTCTTGGTAATCCTTATACCAATTAAAGGAGACATCCTTCTTGAGGAGGTGATGAAAGGGTTGACATCGGTCAGAAAGCTGTAAGATGAAGTGACGAATAGATTGGAGCTTCCCTTGTAGGCTGCAAAGTTGCTTTAGATTAGTAGGTGGCGGCATCTCGAGTATAGCTCTTATCTTAGCAGGATCAATCTCAATGCCATGAAGGGAAATAATGAAGCCTAAAAGATTTCCAGAGAGAACCCCAAAGATGCATTTCTTGGGGTTGAGTCAAACGTTGTATTGGAGGAGGCAAGTGAAGATGATTTTGAGAATAGTCAAATGGTCATGATAGAGTTTAGATTTGCCTAGTAGGTCATCCACATAGTCCTCCATGATTTTGTGGAGGAGATCGTGAAAGATGTAAGTCATAGCACGTTGATATGTGGTGCCTATGTTTTTTGGGCCAAAAGGCATGACCCTATAGCAAAAAGTCCCCCATAGGGTGATGAAGGTAGTTTTGTGCTGATCTTCTGGTGTAATCAGGATTTGGTTATATCCTAAAAACCTATCCATGAGTGATAGCATCTCATGACCGGCCGTAAGAGCAACAAGTTGGTTGATGTTGGGTAGAGGAAAATTGTCTTTTGGGCAAGCCACATTAAGGTCATGATAGTCAGTACATATTCGGATCCCCCCAGTTGCTTTAGTGATAGGGATGATATTTGACACCCATTGTAGATAATCGATGGGTCAGATAAAGGAGATGGAGAGAAGACATTGAAGCTCCTCTTTGATAAGGAGTGCAATGTGAGGATGCATCTTGCGAAGCTTTTGCCTGACAGGCTTAGCCTCTAGGTTTGTGACGATGTTATGAATGACGATGTTAGGGTCGATGCCAGGCATGTCGCTATAGGTCCAAGCAAAAGCTTTGCTATGGTCTGAAAGGAATTTGGTATAGTCAATTTGTTCTTGGGCATCCAAAGATTGACTAATATTTAAAACGTGAGGAACATCAGAAGATGGAAGGTTAATGTCAATGGTCAATTCATTTAACATAACCTGTGTTATTGAAGGAAGTGATTATTGGATGAAAGAGTCGTCTGCATCCATGTAGGTGAGAATGGCATCATCATCTACACATTGGACAGTGTTGATGGTAGCAGATTCATCGTCTATCATGTTTGGATAAATGAGAGGGAGTGACCTGGATACCCCACCTAGTTGATAGGTTAGGGGTTCCAAGCGAATGGCATTTATGGAAAAAAAACTAGGAGGGATGGAAACCACTGACTCCATAGGTGAAGATGGGGGAATAGGCAAGTTTGGAGGTGATTGGTCTATGATAGACTCGGGGTGAGGGTTTTTAGAAGTTTCGGTAGGTTCTTTAAAACCCAAGCCATGTCGCGTCTTGGCATTCTTTATGGCCTCATCATTTGGTGGTTCGATGGGCTGGTGGGAGCCTTGTTCGTAGCGCCCAAAGCCAAAGCCCTTCCATGCACACCTATAAAGATAGGTATGAACAAAGTTTGGGTTGCCAAGAAAAGAGAAGTTAGACGTAAATGGTTGGGGTGATGAAAGAGAATTCCCATCAGTGGGAGCTCAATCTAGCCCTCCATAGATGAGATTTGTTTGAAGATTGGGAGGACCATAAGGGATGACCATTCTGATACGATGGTCATAGCTAGGATTGTGATGAAGTTGTCCATACTCTTGAGGAGTCTGGAACATATCCAAGGTGAGTAAACGATACTCCCCAAGTGAAAGACGTTGGAAGATATCTTCTATAGGGTCTTTTGTTGTCACTTGAGGAGGTGGTGTAGGTGTAACTGCTGTTTGTGTACTTGTTGAAGCTTCCACAGGTGGAGGTGGTGTTTGGGTCGATGTCTTGAAGGGAATGAGAACATCATTGGGTTGATAAGTTGTGTTGCATGTCTTGAAAGGGGAGGGGTCTGTGGGAATGACATGGACTTGACCATCATGTTCAAATTTGACACAATGGTGTAATGTAGAAGGGACACAGGCCATGGCACAGATCTAAGGTCATCCTAATAACATGTTGTATTAGAACTCTCCCTCGATGATGTAGAAGAGATCTAGGATTATTCGTGGGCCAACGTGAATATGTAAGATGACGGTGCCAATGGTAGTGGTGGTGGTGTCATTAAAAGATCAAAGAATTGCGTCGATTTTTGACACACAATTCTTTGGGAGGGCTAATTGGTCAAAGGCATGGGTGGAAATGATATTGATGTTGGCACCCCCGTCAATCATAACTCACTTAATTTGAGTTTGATCAATTTAGGCTATGATGAAAAGGGTTGCATCCTGATCTTCCAAGTTGGAGGTAGGAATTTCAAAATCACTAAAGGTAATAGAGGCAACGGTGGGTAATGATTGGACTAAGGCAGCTAGTGGTTGGGGGTCCTCAGGTTGGACCTCCACTACCTGTAAAGCTTTGATTAAAGCTTGACGATGTTGTGGAGAGATTTGAATGAGATCATATAAAGTCATCTTCATGGGAGTTTGGTGAATCTGTTTCACCATAGAATCACAGATTGCCTCCGAAGAAGTTGGTTGGGATGTACCCAATATAGAAATCTTGGGTTTGGGTGGTTGAGCAGGCTTGACAAATGGGTAGGTCTAAGAAATAGCAGATTTCTCTTTTGCTTTATCCTTTAAAGTTTGTGACCTAGTGGCCACATTGATGGTGTTAATCTCAAATAAAGGAGAGGAAGGAGGTAAAGGGACCATAGTTTGAAAATGAGATCCCGAGGAAGGTGGAGAGGTTAGAGAGACATTAGATGGTGTTGGAGATTTATTGACAGTATCCTCAACAAGAGGGGTGTCTTTCTTGAAGTATTGGTGAATAACAACCTTGAGGGCACAATAATTCTTGGTATCATGTCCTGGTGTGCGATGATATAGGCAAATTTTAGTGTCATCGAACCAAGATGGTTTTGGTTTGAGAGGTTGAAATGGTTTGATAGGTGGAAGAGTGATGTTAGAAGTTTGCAAAAGTCGGTGTAGTATCAAAGCATATGAACCCACTAATGGGTCCATGCTTGTTGATGCACTAGGTGTTGATGACTTTTGTTTGGGAGTTTTTGAGGGAGATTTCTGTACCACCTTTTGGGTTGGTGGTGTGGCCACTCGTGTAGATGACACTTTATTTGTGAGGGGTGCCAAATTTTTTAGAGGAGGCATGTTTTTGGTGGGTAAAGGGAGTAATGGAGGCAACTTGTTGTCGATAGGTGTTGGAGTAGGGAACACTCCTTAAGGTAGAGGGATGTGGGCCCAAAATGGAGGGCAATGATGATGGTGGAGGAGGAGTTCACCGACGTGTTTTAGTAGCCTTCTATAGTTTGGTTTGAGGACTACTATCATCTGAGGCAAGATTCAAGTCTACCTTCACTTGTGGGTGAGTGAGGTTAGATATGGGGCGAACACCGAGGGATTTAATCGGTGTTGGTATGGTGGATGTTTGTGAGGTTTTAGGTTCAGATGTGGATGGTTGGGCTTCTAAAGATTTGGAAGTAGAAACCTGATTCTTGTTGGAGACTTTGGGAGATTTTGTCAAAGGAGGGTAGTTAGTACAAGATGAGATGGGATGTGTAAGATAAGGAGCTTTGAGTCACTCCCATAGTGCCTCATGTTCTAAGTTCCTCGAATGGAGAAATCCTAAGTTTTCAGCTAGTCGAGAGAATGGTTTAGAAGTCGTTGCATGAGGCTTTATAATTAGTTTTTTAGAAGATTTGGGTGGTCGTGAGAGTGGGAATGTGTTAGATGCAGCGATTTCAGGCCAAAGGCATGAGAGAGTCATTACTAGATCATCTTCGGTCGAAGTAGGTGAAGAGACAAGTTCTTCTCTTGGTGGAGAAGGAATTGGGGAATGTGAGTCCTCAAGAGGATAGAGGGCAAGGATGATTGTACCTTCTACTTGCAGTTGAAGAGTAGGAAATGTATGGTCCTCTATTGGTAGAAGGAAGGATGAAGGTGGGGCTAGTGGTGCTGGTATCATTAAAGCATCCTCCAATATAAGAGAGGTCGATGGAGAACTAATAGGGGAAAAAAGTTCTTCTACCTGTGAAGGAAAAATAGGAGAAGAAGGTTCTTCTACCTGTGGTGGAAAAATAGGAGAAGAAGGCTCTTCTTCCTATGGTGGACAAATAGGAGAAGAAGGCTCTTCTTCCTGTGGTGGACAAATCGGTTGACTAACCTCTTCAGACTGTGGGAGAGGTTGGTTAGGAATGACATGAAAGACCATGTTGACTATGCGTATATTACTCTCTTGGGGGTCTTTTGCCATGGTTTGGACGCTGTTTTGGCTAGGGGGATGGTTAGGGAATGATTGTCTAAAGATGTCTATGTTTTGGTTAGGTGGCACGTTTGGGTTATCCAAAACAAGATCCCCCTTGTCTATCATGTCTTGGACAATGTTTTTGAAGGTTTTGTAGTTGTTTATGTCATGGCCTTTGATATAGTGATAATGACAAAATTCATTTTCCCTATACCATGTAGGGATGGCTTTTGAGGGGTCGAATTGAGGTGGTGTTCAAATTTGAGGGAGATTGAGGACTCCCTATTTGACTAGTTTATCCAACACGAATGCGTATGATTCTCCTATTGGAGTATATTGATGTTTTATGTATCATTGTTGGAATTGTCGTGTAATGCTTTGAGATGTGGAAGGTTTGAATTGGTTAGTTGTGGTCGATGATGATGATCTAAGTACCATAGCATTTGCTGATCCCTTGGACTTAGAATTGGAAGAAGAAGATTTGGATGAAGGGTCATTTGATTTTGTGTTAGTATTTTTACTACGCAATTTGACTTTATTTTCTTCGACAGCATGGAGTTCAAGCTTCCTAGCCATGGTGAAAGTTATGTCAAATGTACAGAATGTTTGGACCCACAAAGTAGATGAGATGTGTTTGGCACATGCTTGGGAAAAGAGCTCGATGAGCTTAGGTTGAGGTAAAGAAAAGGAGAGTTGGTTGATTAAACTTCTCCATCGAGCAACGAAATCAGCTATTGATTCATCGTCAAATTGTCTGATAGAGTATAGGTTTATGATGGAAACCTTTTTAGTAATGTTAATTGAAAAGTGGTCAAGGAAAAGTTGGGCTAGTTGAGTGAAAGAAAAGATAGAGTGACTGGTAATAAAACTATACCAATTGAGGGCAGGACCAAAAAGTGACATGGGAAATGTGCGTAGTAACAATGCATCATCATGTGCTATAAGGTAACAAGCGTGTCTAAACACTCGTAGATGTTGCTGTGGGTCTTCTTTACTCTAAAAGCAAGTAAACTTGGGAAGTTCCCACTGGCTAGGATATGGTTAGATTGGGACTGAAGGATGAATGGGTTCATTACAGATTTGTTCATATGAGAGAACATTTCTTGAACCAGAAATGGATGTCTCAAGATTAGACACCTTATCCATCAACATTTTGATTAGATCGGTTGATGGATTTGCAGGTGGGACGCCCCCTAGGTTGTAAGGCATTTGGAAGGTGTTAGATGGAGCATATGGCGTACTAGGTTGTGTTTGTATCAGCGCAACATATTGGTAACTAGTCATAGGGACTGATGTTGAAGTCAAGGGTGGTTGTGTCATGAAGCTAGAGGGCACAACTTGATTGGACGTCGCCAAAGGTGGTTGAGTGGTGGTAATGCTTGTTGAAGGATAAGTAGTCACTCTTGTATTTATGGGTTCAAGAGTAGGTGGGATGCAGACAATTAAGTTCTAGAATGGTGTAGGACTTTGTTGAATGGTTTGTGGTTGAGGGGGTACCGAAACCCCAATGGAGGTGGGTCCAAAAATAGAAGGAGAGGCCACACTTTGAATATTGGTCATGGTCAGGTTATTAGTTGAGGCAATGGCCTGGGTGACCATGGGTTGGGTTATGGAGGCTGTTGATATGATTGCCATTTCGACTAAGAAAGTTGGCATCTCGTAAACTGGGTTGCTTGAAAAGTCTTGTGTTTGACTTCTCGCGAGATAGTGTTGAAGAGCCTTGACATTGAGGTCAAGGAACCTTTCAAATTATTGATCCCCTTCGGGAATAATTGAGGGTTGATTTGGAGTTGGTTGGATAGAAGTACGTTCAATTTCTAAATTATACTCCATTTGGGGACTTAATATAGAAGGCGAAGGTAGGAGCAGTTGTTGCCTTGTGTGCTCAACAAGAGTTTTGGTTTGACTATGTGTCAAAACCATCCAAGGCAAAATAGATTTAGGTTAGAAAAACTGTATGTTTCAGCCTCAAAAAACTAGATTGTCTTTTTGACAACCAAAAAGTTAGGTTTTGAACTTGCTGTTTGAGAAGAAATATTTTTGATAGTGACTGACGTCAGTAGAAAAACTAATGTCGGTGAAGTAAGTTGCCGATGTCGGTGAAGATAGTTGCCGACGTTGGTGGAAAAATTGATGTCTGTGACTGTGTATTTCCAGAAACTCAAAAAACTAAAAGTTTTTAGAAGAAAAAGAAAGTTTTGAGTTATTTTTAGATCTCAGAATGTGACCTCACCAGCTCAAAAAATTAGATACAAACAGAAAAATAGATGATGGAAAGCAACCACTAAACATTAATTCATAATAATAATTTTTAGAGTCTTGTTGGCTTATGCCTTAGAAGAGTGTGTTTGGGAAGTTGGGCTTTTAGAATGGGTCCTAAAAGAAGCAGTCTAAGGTTTGTTTCGGGTTGAGTTTTGGTGCTCAAAATTTGTATTAGGTTCCGTACATGGCCTGGTGCTAGGAGCTTCCTCCCCTCACTTCACGAGCCCAGAGATAAGCTGGGTCACTTAGCCAGTATATACTTCCCCTAGAGTTTATACTCTACTAGAGAACATAGTGGGTTCTCCCCTTGGTAGTGAAGTCCAAGTAAGATTACTAGGAAGGGTAAGGTATCTGCTAGGTGATGAAATCCTATTCGGGCCTTGTCTCAAGTATGTTTAGATGTTTGATTTTGTGAATGTGGTCTGGATGTGTAACATATGTGTACTACGCTTTATTCATAATGCGATTTGAATTACTAGATGAGCTAAAAATGCATTCAAGTAGGAATGAGATGCAATATATTTTTAACCCAAATTGAAATGTTTTGTTCAGATGCAAAAAAGTGGGGAAAAGGTTAAGAGTATGAATTTCACTACTCTAAGATGCAGGAAAGAAAGGTGAAAAGAAGGAAAAGAAATAAGTTCTTTTTAACTTCTGCTTATGATTTCATTTCAAAATGAAGAGATAGAAGGAAAGGATGCAAGAAGAGATCTAATGCACATATATGAATGTTTGCCTTTAGAAGAAATAAACCCAAGGAAAACTCTAGGGTCCCACCGGGTGTCCAAAATGTTTCTACTCATTTTTCGCTTTTTCACATTCAGAAGAAATAAGAAACTAAAAGGTAATGGTCATGGGTTTATACGTACCTGGATGAAGTTGTGCACCGTATCTAGACGATTGAAGGAACTCCTCTTTGGCTATGGAGGATGACACCTATAGAGAGAATAAGACTTAAACAGAAAAATGTTAGATAGGTATATGGTGGACTACCAAGCAAAGCTCGGTCCCAGAAGTGCAAATACTTCCTTAAGGGATGACAGTCCACTAGTTGATAAAAGAGTGTTGCTAGAAAGAGAAATGGTGAAAAACTAAACAAAAGAAATAGAGATAATGCGTACCTATATTTTGGTGTTGGTCTGTCACAGTCACCGATGTCGGTAGTTTTGCTAGCATCATTTGGTCAAGGTTACCGACGTCAATTAGTTTGCCAATGCCGGTATGGGAAATGGTCGATGTCGGTCAGGGCAATGGCCTTGGATAGGTTTTGGACAGGTTTATGAGTGACAGAGGAGTCTGAAAGGTCTGAGTCTGTTTAATGGTTTATGGAGGATTGTAGGACAGTGAATAGAGTCTTAAGAGGGATAAGGGGTAAAGGACAGGTTGCCAAAAGGAGTAAGGATATAGGAAGGCCTCTCAGCCTCTCCAGGCAGAAAGTCAGGTCTGATTGATGATATTTAGAAATGCTAAATAAAAGCTAATTGCTAATGCCTTCTAAATTACTGAAATGAAATAGAAGAAGAATACTTAGCTCTTGCTTGTTGAAGAATCAAGGGTGTGAATGCTTGTGCTTGTTACAGCTGATGTCGAGATCCCTGTGCAATGCTCTAATTTGATCTGAAGTCACTTGGGTAGAGTCTCTACAGCTAAGAGAGTGTTGATAGAATGTTGATACCTACAAAGAGTCGAGGAGCAAGAGAAAATTGATCAGGGCAAGAGAATTAACATTCCCATCTGTGATTATCCATTTTGGGGGTTAGAACGTGGTTTTAAGAAATTGACGTCGGTGATTATGCTGGTGTCGGCTGACGGGTAACCGACGTCAGCGGCTAGAAGATGGGTAAAAAGGCTATTTTTAGCCTTTTGCCCATTCCTCCGTCTTCCAAGTTCAGCTGCCATTGGCGAATGGTCCAAAGGGCAGGTTTAATAGGCATGAGAATTAGTGGGGGAGTTGAAATAGGGCTTAGGTAATTATGAAGGGTCATAGGATGATAAATGGGGGTATCCAAGGGCAAGGTGAGGTGTCATGGGTGATGTGTCAAGGGTGGTGTTATTAATTTAAAATAGGTAATTTATTTTAAATTAATAAGTGTGTGGGTTAGAAATGTTTAGAAGTGGACCAAGGGGACCAAGGGGGGTCGACCAAGGAGTAGACACAATTTTGGTGTCTACAGCTACATCCTTTTTTTTCCAAGATGAAGTGCCAATGATAAATCTTGTGTGAGAGCATTCTCAAACCTTCATCTTAGAATAAAATGAGGGGCCCACATTGGTGATCCATGTGTTTTATTTGAAATATCTCTCCACCTTTCATCTTGGAAACAAGATGAAGGGCTTATATTAACTCTCATTTGATATTTTTAAAGATCATCCTCTACCCTTCATCTTGATCAAGATGAAGAGCTCACATTAGTGATCCATGTAATGATCCATGTGCACATTTTAGGACTCCTTTGTAATCATTCATCTTGATTTAAATATTAAATGTCCCCACTGATCCAAATTCATTATTAATAGACCCCTTTGCATCACAATTAAACATACTCAATTTAGATAATGAAGTGATGTCAAATCATCAAGTCTCTTTATATATCACTTTCCCAAATTCTTAGCCATGTGAAACATTATCCATAACATCAATGTAGATATCCTCACATAATTAGAATTGAAAAAAATCATTCAAAGCTGCACCCCATACAAATAAGTCTTTAATGGAAGGTTTCATGTTTCTAGTTTGAATCTAATGTACTATTGACTAACCCTTTGTATTGGTCATGATGTTTTAGGCTATAAACTTGTTTTCATTTGTTTTTATGTTCTTGATTAACTAAAAATAATAATGATGAAACTATAGCTAAGAAAGATTCCTAATGACACATATGACATTCCCGGTAAATAGATTTCAAAGTTCATTCTAAACCATATAATTTTACATTATGGCATCCCTTCCAGCATCATCTCAGATAATGGTACATCCTTTGAAAATAAGGATGTTTCCACCCTTTATTCTAAGTTTCACATAAAACATAAGTTTTCCACCCCATATTATCCTCAAGGTATTGGCTAGGTAGAATCTTCAAACAAGACTTTGATAAAAATTCTTAAAACTATTATTAATACCTTTGGCTATGATTAACACATGAAAATATTCCCAACCTTATTGGAATAATATATCTATGTTTACAATCCTATTGGTACAACTCCTTATTCCATAGTCCATGGCTCTAAAGACATCTTTCTTATTGAGATTAAGCTACCCTCATTGTATATTTCACTATAAGGTGTCCTTGATGAAGAAGACTATCGAGTGGCCAAATTAGCATATTTGGAGCTTCTAGATGAGAAAAGCTATTTTCCCTCAATCACCTCAAGTCTTATTAGAATCATCTATGTTGAGGCTATAACAAGAGAATCATTTCCTAATAAATTAAGCTTGGTAACATTGTGCTCAAGGAAAATCATAAGAATACCAATGTTGAACAGGAAAATAAAGGTAAGTTTGAACCAAATTGGTTAGGCCCATTTGTTATTACCAATATCTATGAGTCTAGTGTATATAGACTGACTAGTGAAGAAGGTGATTAATAATATGAGCCAATGAATATTATGCATCTTAAGGGATTTCATGCTTAAATTTAACTAAGAAGGGGGTAAAAATTTATAGATCACACAAGAAAAAACTAGTTACAAGATAGTCTCTTGATTCACCAAGTGAACCAATTTTTGATGCAAATCGACCGAAAGCATATCCAAATCAGTAATGTTCCAAATAGGGCCATTCTCCGAGGCCCACTTGGTGAGGGAGTCCGCAACATTATTCCATTCACGGGGAATGTGATGGAAAGAAATAGAATTGAAGAAAGTGCTATAATGTTTAATTTGCTGAACAATAGAATTTAATAGCCAATGTTCTTTACCAAAATTATGATTGTTGAGTAAATTGATGATCACTTGCGAATCCAATTCGCAGACAACATTGAGATAATCGTGCTCACAACAGGATTTCACAGCCTCCATAATGGCGATGGCTTCCATCAAATTATTTGTGTGGTTGCCTTCATACTTCGAGAAGAGAAATTGGATGTTGCCATTGCAGTCTCTCACAATTCCTCCTATCCCTGCCTCTCCTGGGTTTCCTCGGGAGGAGCCGTCAACATTCACTTTCAACACGCCAGGCATGGGAGGAGTCCAATTACCAATTCTGTTGACAGGGCGTGGCTGCTTTAAACCAACACTTCGCCTGCTTATGTTGCTGGATGGCGCACAGTCTATGAGTAAATCTAGCCTGAGCCTTCTACATAGGATGGCATCTCCAGGATCCCAAACAGTCCCAGCTGCGACCCTGATCATTAAAGTTTCCTGTAGAGGTGCGATAATATGGGTCCACAGAAGTCTTACCTCCAGCTGCGCTCCCCTAAAGACACGTCTATTTCTTTCAAGCCACAAATTCCACAGAATAAAGATAGGTCCAACGGTCCAGGCAAGTTGTAAAAGGGAATTCCTTGTTGGAGCTAATCCCAGTCTATCCCAAAATTTTGTTAAAGATGAAACATGCCAGCAAGGAAGTTCCCAGGCATTCCACCATAGATGCCAGAGTTGTTTAGCAAACAAGCATTGGAAAAATAGATGAGCCGCAGTTTCCTCTCCATTATGACACAGGGCACAAACAGAAGGCCCTTGAAATCCACGTCTACAAAGGTTATCCCAGGTAAGGCATCTATTGTGTGTGAGCAGCCAAAGAAAGAAATTACATTTGGGCCAAGATATCCAATTCCAAATTCTCTTTCCCCAAAGGAACTGACCTCCTTCAACAATTTGTTTAGACAAAGTCTTGTAACCAGAAGCAACGGAATACTGTCCAGAGGTGTCACTCCCCCAGGCGAGCTCGTCTTGTCCTTGCAGAGCACTGCATCTTTTGGCTGTAAGGATTTGGGATAATTCACGCTTCTCCTCATCCATACCCTTCGGAGGCCAATCTAAGGAAGCTTTCCATTTGAAACCAATGTTTCTTCCCTGGCTGAAGGCTTCTTTGTAATGGATCACCTTGTTCCAACCAGCAGAAAGGAAGGAATCTGCAAGCGTCTGCAAATGCGGATGCGAATGAAGAAGAGGGGGTGCTCCATCCCAAGAGTCTTCCCAGAACAGCGCTTCAGCACCGCTGTTGCAAATCCAGAAGAGGTCTTGTTTAACCAGCTGAGCACCGAGCTTAAGTGTGTGCCATATCATCGATCCCCTGCCTTCGAGGGGGAGCCTGGGTATGTCATAAGGTGCAATGTCAGGAAAATACTTGGTAGTCAATATACGAGCCCATAAGGTTGACTGATTAGTGCACCATCTCCAGTAAGGCTTGGCCACTAGAGCTTGATTGGCCAAAATGGCTGATCTCAAACCAAGGCCCCCTTCCTGTTTTGGTTTGCAAACTGTAGCCCAGCTGATAAGACTCCATTTAGAGCTTTGCAGATTACCGCTCCACAAAAACTTTCTGGAAAGAGCATCATACTCTTTGAGAAAATAAGTGGGAGCTGTTTGAATCATACTACGGTAAGTAGGCAAAGCTTGAATGATAGATTGAAGAAGAATCACTCTACCCGCAGTGGAAAGCCATCTATTTGTCCAATGTCCAACTTTCTGCTTTAGCTTGTCTAACACATTTTGCCAAAAAAGCCTGGGCTGTCTCCCAACCACAATGGGAATGCCTAAGTAGATCACTGGGAGAACCTGAATTTGGAACCGCAAAATAGTTGCGATTCTTCTCTGAATCAGATCAGGAGTGTTGAAGAAGAAGATTGATGACTTGTGATCATTAATCTTCTGTCCAGAAGCCTCCAGATAATTATCCAGCGTGATTTGAAAAGCAACCGCTTCTCGAACGCGATCTTTCCCTGCCAGAACAGTATCATCAACGAATTGGAGATGAGTTAGGGGAGCAATCTCATTCCCCCATCGCCAACCATATATAGTCTCCTGGGAGACTTGAAATTTCAAAAACCGTCCCAGCCCTTCGGCCATGAGAATGAACAGATATGGTGAGAGGGGGTCTCCCTGCCGAAGGCCTCTAGAAGCTCCAAACAACTCCGAAGGCGCACCGTTGATGAGAATTGAGTATGAAGGCATGGTTACACAACTTAGCACCTAGCTGATCCATTCTTGCTTGAAGCCAAAAGCCAAAAGAATCTTGGTCAAAAATCTCCAGCTGGCCCTGTCATAAGCTTTGGCAAGATCAAGCTTAATGAACATAGCTTTTTCTTGGGAGGTGCTCATGGAATGAATAGCTTCAGAAGCTATCACGACTCCATCCAGGATTTGTTTGCCTGCTACATATCCTCCTTGTTCCTTCGAAATAAGGAGAGGGAGCAGCCCTTTCAATCTAAGAGCAATAAGTTTCGAGATTATCTTGTAGACAACATTGCAGAGTGCAATGGGTCGATACAAATCAAGCCTATCCGCCTTCTCCTTTTTTGGGATCAGCACAAGGAAGGTAGCATTTAAAGCTTTTAGCATTTCCTTGCTTTGATGAGATTCCTGAATAACCTCTAATAAATCTGCCTTAATAATGTCCCAGAAATCCTGGAAGAATTCAGCCGGAAATCCATCAGGTCCAGGGGCTTTTCCACGCTTAATGCTGAAAACCACCTGCTCAACTTCAGTCATGGTGATTGGGTGCAAAAGGCAATTGTTTGTTCTGTCATCCACTAATGAAGGAATACAAGATAAAATTCTATTTTCAGCAGCTTCATCTGGGTGTGGATTGCTGATAAAAAGTTCCGAGAAATGCCGGACAGCTTCCCTATGAATAGATTGGGAAGAATTCAGCCGAGTGCCATCCTGAGAAACCAAGGTAGTGAAAAAATTATTGTTACACCTAGCCTAGATAGAATTATGAAAAAAGGCTGTGTTTTTGTCTCCTTCCTGAAGCCAGTCGATACGGGCCTTCTGTTTCCAATAGATCTCTTCTCAAAGCTCCCATTCTGATAAGGTGTTTGCAGCTCTAGCTTCCTCCAAGCGCAGGGCCTCAGAGAGATCGCTGTCTCTTATTTGTCTTGTGATGGCATCTAGCTGATTTTGAGCTTGCTTCTTCATACCTTGTAGATTTCCAAAGCAATTTCTATTCCAAACCTGTAATTTTCTTTTAACATGCTGCAATATCTTGAGGAAAGAATACATAGTTGTTCCATAAGCTGGGGCTCCCTGTCTCCACCACTGTTTGATCAGGTCATAGAGAGATGGGTCCCTAAGCCACATCAATTGAAATTTGAAAGGAGGTTTTTTGGGACCCCCAATCAGCCCAATAGTAAGTTTGATGGGCCAGTGATCGGATCCTCTCCAATCCAAAATCTCAGAAGTGAGTGAAAAGGCATTGGACTGCCAAAAACAAGACACTAAAAATCTATCCAGACGCTCTGAAATGGAAGCATTACCTGATCTTCTGTTGTGCCATGTGAACAGCCCATTCAAAGGTTTGATGTCTGAAAGGTGAAGCACTTCCACATTATGCCGAAGGTAGTCAGAAGAAGGGCCAAGATGACTTAAACCACCTCTTTTCTCCTCCAAGGTTATGACAGCATTAAAATCACCAGCCACTATCCACGGCAAGAATGGGTGATATTTTCTGATATAGCGGATATGCTCCCATAGTTGCAGTTGACCAGCTATGTCAACAGGTGCATATATTGTGGTAATCAGGGTTAGTTCCCCAGTTTCCAAAGAAGAAGCAACTACTGACAAAGCTGAAATGCTGGAGATCCAATGAAGAGGTGTAATTTTACTCGGATCCCATCCCATGGCTAATCCTCCTGAGGTACCTCGAGCACCTACACATTGCCAATGGCCAATAGACCAGATATAAGGCGCACAAGCAAATAATGCGTCAACTGAAAGTTTAGTTTCCTGAATACAAACAATATCTGGGTAGTGATCCCATACTAATCTACGTGTAGCTTTTTGCCTGGGGGAGCTATGCAAACCCCTTGCGTTCTAAGAAAGGACAATCATTATTTGGATTGGGGGAAGTGCTCATCTAAGGTTTTAACAACCCCTGATTCTACTAGTAAATCACCTGTGATTTTGATTCTTTCGTGATCTTTCTTCCGTCCTCCCTTGAGAGGTGCTGAAGATGTGGCCTTTTTAAAAGATTTTTGCGTTAGACCCAATGCTCCAACAGGCCCTTTATCTTTTTTGCCAGCTTCTACTTCCTTGACTAAATATGCCCACCTGACTTCCTTCTCCTTTAGCTCCTGTAAATCTTTCGGTGCTACCTCGTCCCCACTCAGAGGATTGTCTAGAACTTCCTGTTCCATGTCTTGAGATTCATTAGATTCTAAAATTTGTTTGGGCTCTGAAGTAGCGCCCAGAATTTCCTCCAAAATACCATCTTCAATGTTCATGCTGTCCAAGACTTCAAATTTGTTGAAACCCTGATCCAACTGCCTTTTAGCATATCCACGCCTTTGCCCATGGCCTCTGGCACGCTTCTTGACAGGGGTGAAATCATCCATACCATTGAGAAAGTGATCTGCTGTTCTATGCATAGAGCTGCCATCATTTAAGATTTTGCCTTTATCCGTCCCAAGGGATTGTGGTCTAGCAAGTTCATTCTGAGTTAAATTGTCCGCTACCTTCTTCTCTGAGGCTGAATTTGGCACAGAATATTCAGGGGCAGGTCCTTTGAATTTGGCAGCTTGCGGGCATTGCCGATGAAGATGCCCATAAACATGATAGATTCGGCATCTGAAAGGAATGGATTCATAATCGATTTGTTGAATCCATGACGAGGATCCCATACAAATCTCTATCGAATCTGGCAAAGGGTTATTGAGATCCATGTCTACACAAATGCGGGTGTAAGTAATGATCTTTTTATCCAGTGATTGATGTGCAATCGCTGTTGGCGTGCCTAGCATAGCTGCAATTTATTTGAGGATGTCCTACCTCCAGAATTCTAGCAGAAGTCTTGGGAGCCGGACCCAGACCGGAACACATGCTGGAAGCTCTTCAGCTGAATTAAAATTTACATGCCAGGGTTTAAGAAACAGGCCCACTCTCTCATAGAAATAGGGGCCCCCTTCGAAAACTCGATTTCGGTCCGACGCTGAGGATAAGGTTACCAAAAAATAACTGTTTCCTGCTAACATGATATCAAAATCCCCATTAACTGTCCAGGAGCGGCGAATCCAAGTTTCTAATGCCGCCTGAGGGATCCGTATACCCAAAAATTTACAAATCAGCGTGTGGGAGGAAAGGTATTCAACATCCTCTTGAACTATTTCTTGTGGGATTATAAGGACTGGACGTTCCTGTTTTCTCATTAAACAGCCATTGAACTTACTTAATTTCAAACGCTCCCCAACATAATGTTCTTCCTGCCTCAAGGAATTTGCTCCAGGAGTCGAGGCAGTCTGCCTGGGGCTCGATTGCAGGCCGCCGTGCCCTTCTCTGCTCGCATCCGTCTCCTTCTCACGCTCCATCTCCGCCATCATTTCATGCTTAAATTTACAATATTATAGTCTATAAACATTCCTTCTTGGGGGAATCTCTATTCCATTCTCTCTTTCCCTATTGTTTTAAGCCCTAGCTTGGGGGCATACTCCCACTGTTCCTCACTCCCATTTTTTATTACCATTCTAGTCTGATTACGATTCTATAGGTACCATAGGTGCATCAAAGCAACATTTAGTAAGAATAAAGTAGCAGCATAGAATAATTTTGTGTCATACTCTCTTTGTAAAAATAATGTAAAACTATGGATTGCCATTGATTATCTTTCTTGTATGACTTTTATTATTTCCTTGAGTTCTTATCAATTATTGAGCACCTTCCCTCAATTCATTCACTCATGTTACATTCTGATTCATTATTACTAAGGAGGACATTTTATCCTATTCTAAATTATTATTGAATGGTCCTCCCTAATTTGTTAGTGTCTGAATGCCATCTTCTTGTTCCCTATTCACTATCAAGTTCACACACCCATGAACCTCTTTTCCTTTGATAGGTGTTTTTGGAGTTGTCTATTCCCATTCCTGTACATTCTATATTCAAAATACTCTTCTTCATATCCTATTCCAAAAATCCTTAAAAAGTTAAAATATACAAAATCCCTAAAAATATAAATATTCCCTTATGAAAACCCTAAAAAGTTGCATGATTTAGTATCCTAAAGTTCTCCTAGTATATACCCATCTCTAATGTCGCACAAATGATTAGTTGGTATCTTGTTACTTAAATTGGGTTTTAATTGCTTGTATTTAAGTGACACATAATGAATTACCTCATTAGTGATTTTCATATACTTGTGAACATGACATTTAATAAATTTGGACCAACATTCCATGCTCTCATAATTTTGTGAGTTAATTCCATGCTCTCACTATTTTTTGAGTTAATTCCATGGTCTCTCCATTTTAAAAATTATTCATATTTCATGCTCTTGAAAATTTTTGAGCGTTCATATTCCATGGTCTTACCATTTTACAAGTTCATATTTCATGCTCTCACCATTTTTTGAACTCAACCATTCTATGTCAAATTGTTCATGTTCTTGTCCCTGATCATATTTATCATTTTATATGTTCAATTTTGGTTGAACTACAATGTCTTGAGGTATAATAGGACTATGTAGGTGGTGCTCAATTTTTGAGGTCAGTTCATCCATCTCTTATCCCATGCTCTCAATGTTTTGTGAGCATATTATCATTAGTTTGGCAAACTTATTCCTTATACATCCTTATTATTTTATGAGTCCCTATTCCTATTTTTATTCTATAATATATATTATTAACTTGTCATAAATTTTATTCAAATCCCAAATCCTTGGGAGAAATACATTTGGCTTGAAGTCCATGTTAGACCTAATGGTCATGGTACTATGTAGGCAGCATCCTCTTGCTTGGGGCATTTGGAGTAAGCTTGGCTACCCCTTCCTTATTCTTCCATTCCCCCTTCCCTTGGTCATGATTGTTCTATCATGCCTTTGGTTTCAAATATTAAACCCTTATTATCACACACATTGACTTTTGAATTGAATATTTACTTGTTTTTTATTATGTTTGTGTGTTGATTGTTTTTTTGCATATCAATATGTTATTTGTTACTCAGGTGCCTTAATTTAGTACATTATGTTTTTTAATTAAGTCTTGATTATTAATATTAGTGTTTTGATTTGTGAATAATTAATTCTGAATTATAATTGATTTAAGTGCATTATGTTGTACATTTAAATCTTGATTTTACATATCTTATTTTAAGTTGTATACATTTACATTTTGAATTTAAATTGTTATCATTTTTAGAAATGAATGTTATCATGATTATTTCTTGATTAAAATGCATATTGTCATGTGTAATATAGAAAATAAAATTTAAAAATGGTTAACATGTCAATGCCATCAATCACATACATCTCTATCTATCTGATCAATTTATGCTTAATGATCTATTCAATGTGATCCTAGTCACCCTCGTCTACCTATTCCTAATTTTAGATGCATTGTCATACCAATTCCTAATATTAGATGCATATTCATATCTATTCTTAATATTATGTGAATTTTCATACCCATTCCTAATATTAGATGCATTTTCATACATGTTCCTAATATCAGATGCATTTTCATACCTATTCCTAAACTTAGATGCACTTTCATAACTGTTCCTTATCTTTGATGCATTTTCATACTTGTTCCTAATCTTATATCAAACCCAATATCCTTTAAACATTTTGAGGGTTTACTTGGCCAAATATTTTTTGAATCTCCCCTCGATGGGGCATTTAATGCTTTACCAAACATCAGCCATATTTTAACTTGTTTACTAGTATTATTTTTGTAAAATTCATCAATACTAACATCCATTAAACTTTTCTTCTATGATATTTTGTATGAGTTTTTATTTTTTGAAAATCATTTTCTTTGTCTACATATCACAACACCTTCTCAAATAGGTGAAAATGTTGATACTTCTTTTTTATCACTTCTATGTCAAGTTGTAAAATAGAATGACTTCTCAGAATTACACATAATCTGGTCTAAAATCATGTGTTAATCTAAAATACGTGTTTGAATTTACATAAGAGCATCTCTAGGTGAGCCAATTCACCATATTAGATATACTCAATCATCATTCCTTGGTTTATTTATTTATTCCATTATTATTCTCTATTTAATTATCATTCTCTGATCAATATCTCTATTCAATTACTCAATTTTGGTCAATTTAATAATTTCCCCTTGTCTAATCAATTTATGCAATTAATTCCCTCTTCTACAAATCATTTTTCTAAATTATATTTCTATTGAAAATATAATTATATTTTCCTTTAATTTAATTAATTCTTATTTTCCTCCAAGTGGGAATCTTCATTAAATAAATGATATTAAGATTATTTGATATATGCATTTGTGAGCTAAAATCAATCTGATAAAGTGAATTAATATACAAGATTATTCTCCACCCTTCATCTTGGAGACAAGATGAAGGGACCACAATGAATCTTGTGAAATATTTTAGGGAGTATTCTCAACCCTTCATCTTGAAAATAAGATGAAGGGCCCATATTGGTTATCCTTGTGCTTTTTTGGGAATGATTATCACCCTTCATCTTGGACATAAGATAAAGGGCCAATGAATCTTACAAATATATTATGAGGAGAATCCTCCACCTATTATTTTGGAAGAAATATGAAGGGATTATATTAATTATCATTTGATATTTTTAAAGATCATTCTCCACCCTTCATCTTGAGTAAGATGAAGGGCTCACATTAGTGATCCATGTGCACATTTGATGACTCATTTGCAACCATTCATCTTGATTTCTAGATGAAGGGTCCTCATTGATCTAGGTTCATTATAAATAGACCTATTTTCATTTTAATTCATCATGTTAAATTGATATAACAAAGACTTGACATTTTATTGATCTAATTTATTCATCAATATTATAGTTTTGATCAATTTAACAAGGTCTATAGTTTAAAATATATATGTCCTCACATAATTGAAATTGACAAATACCAATCAAAGTTACATACTTTTTTTTCCAAAATGAAGTGTGCATAATGAATCTTATGTGAGAACATTCTCAACCCTTCATATAGAAAATAAGATGAAGGGCCCACAATGGTTATCCATTTGTTTTCATAGGAATAAATCTCCACCCTTCATCTTGAAAAAACATGAGAAGCTTATATTAACTCTCATTTGATATTTTAAAATATCATCCTCCACCCTTCATCTCAATTAAGATGAAGGGGTCACGTCAGTGATCCATGTGTACATTTTAGGACTCAGTTACAACCATTCATATTGATTTCAAGATTAAAGGTCCTCACTAATATAGATTCATTATAAATAGACACCTTGCATCATAATTAAACATGTTCAATTTAGACAAAAAAGTGATGTCAAATTTAATTTTGAGTAAGATGAAGTTCTCACATTAGTGATCCATGTACACATTTTAGGACTCATTTGGAAATGTTCATCTTGATTTCAAGATTAAGGGTCCTCATTGATCCAATTTCATTGTAAATATATCCATTTACATTGTAATTCATCATGTTCAAGTGATATAACAAAGCCTTGACATTTTAGCGAGCTAACTTGTTCATCAATATTATACATTTGATAAATTCAACAAGGTCCATAGTTTCAAATGGAGATGTCCTCACATAATTGGAAGTGATAAAGAACAATCAAAGATAAATCCTTAACACAATCATTTTTTTAATTCCAAAGACAAAATTCAAGCTTTTGTTTTCTAAAAAGTCAATACCTAGTTCATTTGTGATCAAACATTATCTAAAGCCAACTTCAACCCAAAGTTTGCACAACTTTAAATCAAGACAACATTCGAAAGCGCATTTATTCAAAACCTAAGGTTAAAATATTTGTAACTTAATAAAATAGTTTACCATAAACATTCCAAGTTCAAGAGTCCATAAACCATCAAGTTCCTTTTCTAAATTCACCAATCTTGATTCAAAGTTAAGTACAAGATCGAACACTTTCGAAAAATTCCAACTATTGTGCACTTGAAACCTTGATAAGACACAAAAATTAGAGAACATTTGACATACATAGGAAAAATTAATTCACATACCTACCTTTAAAAACCACTTACATTTACACATTGGTGATTTCACCATTCCTCATTTGACATCCATTTTGACACAACCACAACAAGTTACTTTCAAATGTTTTGGCCTATTATGATCAAAACTACATTCCAAATTCAAATAAATTTTAAACATTTAAACTTATTCCAAGGTAAATATCATAAACCTAAACATGCCAAAGCATTATTTTAGTGGATATATTTATAACTCCTCTTTCAATGAGGAGGTAATTTATAATCCATATGGATATGACCATTATGTCAAAGAAGAGATAAATCAATAATACCTCCCAAGTATAACTTATAGTGTTGAATATAGACAAAATTAACAATACTTCTCAAGTGTACCTTCTAGTGATGAATATGGAAGAAATCAATAATACCTCCCAAGTGCATCATATAATGTCAAACATGGACAAAACCAATAATATTTATCAAATGTGTCATTTAGTGCTGACTATAGATAAAACCAATTTACATGACATCTCTTTGATAATAAAGATGAAAACCTCGTAAGACTATTGGAGATCAATTCTAAATTTTTGGATGGATTTCTAGTGGAAAACTTACATTATTTAGTTAGAGCTCCCAAAGAATTAGCGAGCAATAAATCCACTTTTATCTAAAGTCAGATCCTTGTATCAGCGTCTAGTCGAGCTCTCACAATATCTAGAAAAGGAAAGGGTCAATTTTTTTAACTCACCTTCACAAAATAAATTCATTATATCTCAAATATAGTAGGCACAAATTACTTAACTACTCTTGATATTCATAAAACACCACTTATAGAGCTAAATTCACTAACTAAAGAATAATCAGATTAGCTAGCCCATCCAACACCTGTTTAACTCTAAATTAGATATGGAACCTTTTTTGGGATATATAGGGTTAAGAATATAATTACTAATAATAAAAAGGATGAATAATAGATCTATAACATGCCAATTAATTAAAAAAATTAGATATAACATATACTAAATTTATTATATTGAGATATGCTAAAAATGGAAATTAAAACTATGATAGATATTGTAATGATGATGAAATAATATATTTAAATAGGTTTGATGGTAATAAAGATCTAGATCTAAAATAGACATGAAGAAAATTAGAAGAATATTTTGGAAGTCACCAAATTTTAGATTTTATGCCTCTATAACTATGGACACTTGCATCAGCCTGGGATAATTATGTTAATGGTAGAGTTTGAGTTGGATGAAAGTGTTCTATATGGAATAAGATGTGACCACCTAGATGATCCTATGTGTTTATCACCTTCACTTTGGTGTATTAATATGTGGGTCATAGATTATCACTCCTTATCAAATAGTAAAACCCTAGTTCTTTATCTTAATAGTGGTTGTGGGAAAAAATGGCTTAGTGGGAACATAGTTTCAAGCTACCCCAAAGACCCCTCTATCAATGTGCATTTCCTACATAGCCAATACTTTGAATAGGGATGCATATTTATGTAATTCTTCCCTATGTGTTGAGTTGTGTGTGAATCATGTAATGTGTGATAAGAAAGTATAATGGTAACCTAACTTGTAGCTTAGAAAATAAATCTCTTGGGTTGCTCCATAAATACTTTAGATGTGAAAATATTCTATAACTATGAATAATATGGAAATAGGATAGAATAGGAAGTTTTACTCACTTGAGTGTTTGATTAGATGATTTTAGTAAGTTATTTAGTGAGGAGGTAAGGATTTTTTATGTGAGGAATGAATGAGGGTTGATCTTATATCTATCCCAATATCTTTGGAGAATATCTCAGATAATATGACTTAGGCCAACCATTAAGATATATATCATTTGAAAATTAGATGACTTTAGGGAATTTGACACTTGCATTGGAATAGTACACTTGTATCAATGTAGGTGTCTATCCAAGACACAAGTGTCTAGGGAACAACACAATAAGTACATGATCAAAACTTGTAGAGGCACAATATAAGTAGGTTCTAAACATTATAGTTAATATACAAGGATTAGGTCATCAACATAATATTGGTTGGACTAAGAGATAGGCCAAGGGGCATAAGAGAGAGTAGAAACTAGACTTATCAAAGTAGAAATGGTCTAAAATTGAGATGAACAACCAAGGTCTGAGTTATCCAAGTATACAAGATTGAGATGCTATATAATTCATAAATATCATCTACTTTTACACCCATTTAATCTAGTAATGCAATATATAGTTTAAAGAAAATGAATGCGTACCTAGATGTGTATGATATACCTTGACTTTGCTTGAGTCCAAATTGAGTGATTTATTGGTGATTGACCTAAAAATAATATGTTACAATATATAATCAATGCATATAGTTTGAAATTAAAATTATTGAAATGATTTAAAATGAAAAGAGAACAAGATTTATGAGTACACCTTTGTATCGATGCAACCATCTTACCTTTTGGAAATTTCATCTGAATGATGTTTCATTATGAATCATTGAAACTGAGATTAAAATAAATATATAAATTTATAAAGTGAATATATCTAAGTAGATAGACATAAAGAGAGATATAGGAGGGCACATACCCTCAACCTTAGAGAAAAGATGAATTTCCACTTGATAGTTGAGACTAGCTCAACTATACAACCCAATCATACTTGTAACCTAGTGAGTGTGAGTGAACCAAGTCAACTCACACTATCAAAATAGTGATATTTTTGATATAATTAGGTCAAACCTTAAAAATTATAAATATAAAGTCATTTAATCATATCAACCATACCAAAAAGTGAGCCAACTAATGTAATAGATTGGCTCAATATAATTTTTAAAAGTCCAACTTGGTGGGTGGTAACATTTCCTAAAAGTGTTTTGAATCTGAAACTAATTTTAATTTTACAATATTAGGTGCACCTTTCATATAATATGTACCTTAGGTATGTCTCATGCTAAAGCTATGTGTAATAGTGGTACCAATGTATAAAATTCTACCACAAATGTTTATTTGAATCATATAATTATGTGCTTTGTTCAATTTAGAAATTTGAACAAGTGTAGGTGACATGTTATCATAAAATTCCTTCACTATCCATGGAGAAATATGAAAACTGATATAAGTACCAATGTTAAGGACATGTTTCCAAAACATGCCCTCACTATAATCTAGGTAAGTTGAATATTGAATAAGTGTGGAGAACATGTTTCCAAATAATGCCTACTAACTTTTTTTTTATAGGTGCCTAACATCATGTTATAGGGTGTATTTAACATTATATCTTATGTTTTTAGCCTTGGTCATGATATAATTAAGTCTTACGTCAATTTGATTACTTAGGGGTCATATATGAAAGTGGCATCATTTTCAAAGTGTCTAAGTTTATTATTTTACTTCCCAATGTCTAAGATGTTAGATTCCCTATCATTAATGTTATTTTCATCTGAAACTTGCAAGTTCTCTAACTAAAAATCAAGAAAACAACTAAAAAAGGAGTTTGGCACTTCTATAGCTATAAGGGAGTGTGACACATGTGAAATATTTGGGTAATGAATATTAAACTTAACTAGACTTATATCAACATTTATTCAGCTTTATAAGTGATATAAATGGTCAAAAACCATTCTACTCTCTTCTAGACATGCATAACTAGTCAACATGTTTGTGCTTAGTACAAACAGTTAGAGAAGTTTCAAACCAAATGATTTTGGGAGGTGATATTAAACTGAAAGAGATTAATTTTCATGATAATATTTAAAGTATTGGTTAACTGTGCTTTATGAATAATCTCTAACAAGTTGACTATGTTTTTTTTGCTCACTATTTCCCATACCCTATAGATTTTTCTCTTGTTTGAATGATTAAAGACAATATAGCTGATGGGAGTTAATATATATGACATATAAATCTTAAAATCATGTTTAAAATTCTTGGTTTCATATTTTAATGTTATTTTATAGGCCAAGTATCTCAAGCTACAAGAGAAGGCACCTTTTTGTGTTGTAGATAGGTTTCCACCATTTTTAGAATATTCATGATTTGGCAGTGGTTTTATAAGGTAAAGATAGGTTAAATTAAATATTTTACAACATAATCTTGGTCCCCTCACATTTAAATCTCATTATCCAAATCAATATTCCATGAGGTTGCAGTCATAAGTACTATATAATCAATTACTTCATGAGTATCATACATAGTCACCTGAATGAGATGTGTTAAAGCTTGGGAAAATTCATGAGAAAGTTAAATAGTTTAATATTTTTATTTAAATATCCTTATCACATTATTTATCAAGTGTATCCATCAAATAATGTGTGCTAGTATGGGGGCAACCTTTTCCTTCTACACACAGTCTCTTACCATTAGCAAACACCTACAGGTACCTCATGAGGATCAACCATGTTGAGAGGGAGTATTTGAGCTGATAAATGTCCTTGAAAATGAAAATATTATATTTTAAATATTTTATATAGGTTAAAAACTCATTGAAGTTCAAATATAATGCACATTGTCCACACTTACATTCACTACCTATATATAAAAATGTCCACCTATAGGTGGCATCAAATAGATATGAAAGTACTTGTACAGAGAAGATTGGAAAATTTGGAACCTTACTTAGAGTCCTAGCGTGTTGATTATATCATGGAAGACTTATGAAGAATACAATTATTTGGCAATTAAGGAATGAAGAACCCTTCAAAGGTGAAAGAACTGTGTTCAAGGATCAAGTCTCTAAAAACACAAAATAGAGCATCTTGCCATTTTTTGGATGTAATATGATAATTTTAAAAAAGTATTAGAGGAATATTAATGATATTAACTTATATTATCCACATTATATAAGGGCTTTGAAATTTTTTGATTGGAGATGACTAGTGGAAGTTAGTTGTTGAAGAGCTCCAATATGTACCTTTGACCACTGAATTTAGGCAGTGACATCTATAGGGTTTATAATTTTAGGGGGATTATAGAATATTAAAGTGAAAATATATTATTGAGAGTAAAGGTATACTAATTAACATAAGGAACTTTAAAATAGGTTGGTATGCATAGTTCTAAGCCTATATACACCTATAATTGTCTACTTCTTGAAACTATTCACCTATAGCCAAAGGCCATCTTCTACATCATCCATGATGAGAAATTAAGTATGTAAAAACCAAAATTGGTTTATGGAATATGACTCTAAATTGATAAAAATATCCAAAGGTGATATGGCACATATTCCAAATGAGTTCTCACTTATAGGCTCTTCCTTGTTCTAATATAGTCAACTATAGTATGTGGGAGGTTGGAGTGATAAATAGATATTGTAACACCTTAATAATGATCATGATGGTCTCATGACACTCTCATGGTAAATATTAAGTATAAAGAAGACTCTAATGATACATTATACAATCTATATCCTAAACCATGTACATGATCCTCTCCATCACACTCTGTCTTGGGTCTTGAAAGAGTTGGAGGGTCAAATGACATGATCAAGAGACAAAAAATTATGTAGATGGTATCCATAACTTATAAAAGCATATCCAATATATATTGGATCTGAAAAAATAGGGGAAGTACCCTCTTTTTTGTCTCAGATAGAGGGCACTTCCCTAGAAGTGCAAACCCTACAATCTTGGAAAGTAGGGATAAAAAGGGTGTAACAAGAGATAACTGGACCTTGAAAGGAGGTGTGGGAGGTTGTATGACATCTAAACCATTCATAAAAGGAATAAACTCAATATTATGGTCTAAACTACCAAGTATGTAGATAGACCTTTTAGGCATGGTTTAGGCCTAAAACCAAGTGAGGGGGTAAACTTCATTTCTAGCCTTAGGTGAAAACTAAAATGAGATGGAACATGTTTATGGTGATATTTAAGATGTTTCTAAGCTTATATATTGTAGATAAAACACAAGGAAACCATTTTTGAAATTAAAGTCACATTAGGCCTGTGTAGAATGAGGAACCAAGCTCGATAAGCTAGGTTGAGATGCTCACATCTCCTCTGAGGTTGTGAATGGAGATCCAACAAGTTCATGGAGGTTGAAAAGGGTCATAAACATTTATATTTTGTAATTTTTTTAGTTATGAGGTTCCATCTCTATAAACAAAGATTAAGAGTTAAAAGGACCTAAAACCCTACTAAACCTTGGATAAGGACCCAACTAGGAAAATAAAGATGAAGAGATATCCAAATGGGATGGAATGACCATGAAATTAGATGGAGGTTGTATAGGAAACTTTAGGGATCCTCCCCATCAATTTTTTTGTTGACCCACTTATATGGACAAGAGGGAAACTAGCTTTTTTTGACTATTTTTGATGTTTTACAAGCTCTACAAGGTTTTAAGAGATGTAACTAAATTTAGGAGATGTATTAGAACTTGGGTTAACCACTCATGTTAATTTATCATAGCATAAAATATCCTAAGTATTATTATAATTAGCTTCATCTTAGCTACTCAAACAAGCAGAGTGAGCAAGATAATGAGAAGTGTGAAAAATTCAAATGTATGTTTATTTAAGGTGTGCCTGAGGAAACTAAGGCCATGGAGGCTCTTTCCAAGTGTCATTAACTCCATTTTATGAATTTTCATGGAAAAATGAAGCCAAGTTTGAGGCCAAATGTGAGGGGTGAGTGGAAGAGGAGTTTCTTTGACATAGACAATGATGTCTCACTTCTAGAAGAATATAGATGATTAGGAATGCAACCAATACATGGAAGAGCATGTATAAAACCCCTACCTCTAATTTAAATTATAATATATACACCTATTCAATTTTGGAATGTTCTAAAATAGGTGAATGATGAAGACAATTTTCTTGTGTAGAATGATAACTCCTACACCACATTTCATGAGTTGCCTAGCTTGGAGGGCCATTTATCCTATTATACCTTGTATGGTCTATATCCTAATTAATTATACTACATATTTAACTCCTCCTCTCATCTTGACAAGTGTTCAAGTGACCTTTGGAATTTTATTTTCCCATTTCTCTCTCAAATGCTATAAGTAACTACCATTTTGGCCTTTATAATCTAATTACACTCTATGTATGGTGAAGCCCTACTAGAATGATATCATATTTTGCCTTTAAACATTAATCCCAATTTGGTTTTGAGTTCTTGAATAATTGTCTATGTGTGCAAGTGATGAATGGTGATGCAAAGTGATAATTATCTATCCTTTCTTCCCTTATCCTTTCATGTTTGTGAAAGATTTCCTATTCTAATAGGTCATATGAAGTGTTTTTAAGTGTATGAGCCTATATTTTAAGTGTATAATGAGCCTTAGTGTCTATAAATAGCCTATGGTTCACTTACCTTGGATATATTTCATTCATCTCACCGTAATATTAAAATACTCTTGTTAGAATCCATAGGACTTGGAGGTTAGTTTGTATTACTTATTTCTTAGTACATGAGATTATGATGGTCATATGGAAAGCATATTGGTGTATCACCCCCTTATATTAGGTTTATTTCATGAAAACTCTAACTCTTTTACCCTCAATAAAGCACTAGTTTAAGTGATAAGCATTGCAAGATATATTCAGGGAGATATCACTTTAAATATATAGGCTCTCTTCCATTATAGGTACACCAACATACTTGGAAGTATTCCCATGTCTCCCAAATCTAGAAGTGGATTGAACACACTTTTCTAGGGTGTAAGATTTGGTGATAATAGTTTTGTCATGCCTGGTGGGACCAAGGTCCAAGAGAGTGGAAAGTTTATTGGTGTGTCTTTCCTCTATCATCTTTTGGAAGAAAGCAATATAACACCAATTGTGACTCTAAATGATAACTTCTAGTTGTAAGCAGTTCATGTATCTTTAGTTAAAGATTTTGATTAATTTTTGTATTCCATATAATATATGAGGTTATATGAATAGCTATGGTAAATATTCTTATCACGAACCTTCCTATCAGTCTTGCTATGAACCACAATATACTCCCCAACCGTCTTATCAAAATAGATATCAATCCTATGAGCCATGGCAACCCTATAGTCCTCTATTTTATTCCTCATATAGACACCATATTATTGGATAGCACTATGAGGAGTTTACCAAGATACCTATCAATAAATTCCTCCCTATCAGTCTCAATATGAGACTTATCATTCATACTATGATCCCTATAAACCCTAAGAGGATCCTTAAGAGTCTTGTCATGAGGAATCACATTATTTCATGGATTTTACACAAATTTATTACAAGGTAAGATGTAGATTCTTGTAGGCTAGAATGCAACAAGTTAAGGTTGGTCTTAATCCCCATTATTACTCTCCTCCTCCTCCACAAGACCCACTTCATGTCCAATCCTTCTTGGCACCTATACCAGAGTTGATAAATAGTGAAGACAATATGGGAAATTGGGATGATGAGTTTGACATGCATCCTAATCATATCATGAAGTGGTTAAGAATTTTTTTACAAACATGGATGAATGAATGGGAGGTGGTTGAAGATGAAATCTAATTGGAGACAAAAGAACAAATGGACTTGGAAAAGAAGTGCCTTTTGTGCTCAATAGATAGGCTAATTATATGGGAGGATAAAGAGCTCAAAAATGAACATGTTGTTATTCAATAATTTAAAGAAGGATATTAACAAGATACATGTAATGAAATTAATTCAAAAATAAAGTTGAATATTAGAAATATATCCAAATATGACTAAAATATATAAAAATATATGATAATAGACAAGCCACTCCGAGCGGGCAACCTCCACAAGCTTCAATAAGAGTAGAATTCACAATATGATGATAAATAATTACCACTACCTCCTATATATAGTCTATGTAGGCCATGGTTAATCCATAGGCTAACCTACTAACCAAATGAATGCATAGATAAATATGATATAGCATAAAAGAGGGATAAGTAAGCCACAAGTTATTTATTCCTATCATAATACATGTGATAGGTTAGGGGCGTAGCATGCCCTTCCCATTCAAACCAATGTTGTCCTCAATGTTGAACAATTTTGGATGTTATTGTAGAAAATCTTCACCTTCAAAAGTTACATCTTCACTGCTCAGGTTCTTCCAATTGATTAGATATTCCCTAATCTCTCTATTTCCCAACCTCTTTGTGAATATTTGGAGGATCTTCTCTAGTTCTAAAATGACTCATCCTTCTTCATCTAGTTCTGGGAGCTCTATCTAGGAAGAAAATTTCTATCCAATGGCCTTCTTCAAATAGGAAACATGAAATATTGGGTGTATGTGAGATGAATGAGGAAACTCAAGCTTAAAAGCCACACATCTAGTTATCTACAGAACCTGATAATGGCCATAATACTTAGGATCAAGTTTGTTGTCCTTTTTTCTATTACTTTAAGGACATCTGCTTGTAAGGCTACAAATGTACAAATACCCAGTCACCCACCTCTAAAATTTTGCTCACTATAGTGTTGATCTACTTGTTGCTTCATCCTATTTTGTGACAAGGCCAAATTATCTCTCAAACTAGCCAAAACCTCTTGTTGATGCTGAATGTGCTCCTCCACATCTCAAACCTTGGTTTGTACCTTTAATGAAGAAGTGATGGAAGGTGGATGGTAACCATATAGTTCTATAAATGGAGACATTTTAGAAGAGGTATGAAAAGATGTGTTATACCACCATTCTACAAGTGGTACCCATTTAACCCAACATTCCTATTTATCTGATACAAAAACACTGAGATACCCCTCTAAAAATTTGTTAACCACTTCTATTTGTCTATCAGATTGGGGGTGGTAAGATGGCCTATGAGCTAGTTGAGTACCCAAAAAATAAAATAGTTTAGTGTAGAAATCACTAGTGAAAATAGGATCATGATCACTTACAATTATTTTTTGGGTTCCATGTAATTTCAGAACTGCCTTCAAAAAAATAGCTATTACTGTACTTGCTAAAAATGGGTGTGAGAGAGCACAAAAATGGGAATATTTTGTAAGCCTATCCACAATGACCAAGATAACATTCTTACCTTCAAAACAAGGCAACCCTATGATGAAATCCATGGAAACCTCCTCTCACCTTTGACTAGAAATTGCTAATGGTTGTAACAGACCCGGGGTCTTAACTGTCTCACCTTTATTCTATTAAAATATCAAGCATTCTACCACAAAATTTTGTACATATCCCTTGAGTCCTTCACAAAATAATTATTTCTTAATTATGTGATAGGATTTCAAGAACCCTAAGTGTCCCCCAATTGGAGATGCATGCAACTCCACAAGAATCTTATGCTTAAGCTCTGAATCTTTGCACAAATATAACCTACCGTTATAATATAGGACATTAACTTTCCATTAAAATTTGTTAGAGGCTAAAGTACCTTGATAGAGATTCTGAATCAAAACTTGTGTATCCTTGTCTTGCTCCCATTCTTACTTGGCTTCATCCACCCAATCTACTTGCAACATGGACATTGCATAGAGTAATGCTTATGTGGATGTATCCCATCTAGATAGTGCATTTGCTACTACATTATCTTTACCCTTCTTGTAGATGATTTAAAAATCATAACCCAACATTTTGGTTACCCACTTTGGTTATTCCTCAGATGATAATCTTTGCTCCAAAAATTATTTGAGACTATCATAATCCATTTTCACCTTAAAGTGTCTAACCATCAGATAGGGCCTCCATTGTTTAACTACATGAAGAATAGCCATCATTTCTTTCTCATAGATAAGTTTTTGTAGATTCTTACCTTTGAATTATGACTCTCAAATGCAATGGTCTTCCTTCCTACATTAGTACTGATCCCAGCCTAGATCCAGAAGCATCACATTCAATAGTGAATGTCTTTGAGAAGTTTAGAGTAGCCAAAATTGGGGTGGTGCACATAGCTACTTTCAGTTTCTCAAATGCTTTGGTGGTGGCATCATTCCAATGGAAGGCATCCTTCTTTATAAATGTAGTGAGTGAAGCCACTATGCTACCATAACCGTTCACAAATCTTTGGTAATAACCTGTTAGGCCTAGGAACACTTAGAGGTTTTTTAGAGTTTTGGCATGGGCCATTCCATCATAGCTTTGATCTTCTATGGATCAAATTTGAAACTTTCATGGGAAACAATGTAAACTAGGTACTCTACCTCCTATACTCCAAAACCACATTTGGATGGATTCACATAAAGTTGATGCTTCTCCAAAACTATCAACACCTATTTCACATGTTACATATGTGCTTCCCATGTTGGACTATAAATCAATATGTCGTCAAAGAAAACCAACACAAACTTCCTTAAAAAAGGCCTAAAAATAGTGTTCATCAAGCTCTAAAAAGTAGATGGTGCATTTGTAAGACCAAAAGGCATTACCAAAAACTCATAATGGCCCTCATGCATTCTAAAAGTAGTTTTATGAACATCTTTATCCTTGATTCTAATTTGATGGAACCTTGAGTGAAGATCCAATTTTTTGAAATAATTAGCACCATGAAACTCATCAAGTAAATAATTAACTACTAGAATATGAAACTTATCTTTGATGGTGTACTTGTTGATATCCCTATAATTTGGGCACATCCTCCATGTGTCATCCTTCTTCTGCACCATGACCATTGGTGATGAATATAGACTTTAGTTGTGCTTGATGATCTCTACCTTTAGCATCTCATGGACTATATTTTTGATTTCAATCTTCTATGCATAATGATATCTATATGGTATGATATTTGATGGTTGACTCCTTGGAAGTAGATGAATGGCATGATCATGTTCTCTTTTTGGTGGTAGTCCTTTTGGCATGGCCCTAAAAATAGATGGGTGGCCATCAAGAATCATCTATAGATTAGGACGTGTAGATGCTTGTGTGGGTTGAACTTCTATGGAACATAATCATGCAATAATTCCCTCTACCCTCTTTTTTAGCATCTTGGTCATTTGATGTGAACTAATCAATTATGTATATTTTTCTTTTAATCCATGTAGTTCAATTTTCCTACCTTCAGAATGAAAGTGCATGAATAGTTCCTGGAAGTTCATCTCAATGGTACCCAAGGTTGTGAGCCATTGGACTCCCAAAATAATGTCTATACTACCCATGGGAATAGAAAAAAATAGGAGAATCAAGATTTTACTAACCGATATCAAGCTTAATACTATGGAATTTGCCTAAATAATTAATTGTCCCACCATCTACAATCATGACGTAAAATTTTGGTGCTGGGTAGATGAAATAGTTCAATCGAGTGGCCAACTTATGGTTGATGAAATTATGTGTGCTTCCTAAATTAATCAACACTATCACCTTCTATTTCTCGAGGAAACCCACAACCTTAAGAGTTTGTGGAGTGCTAATACTTGCAAGTGCATGCCAAGAGATTGTAGGTTGGGAATCTTTAAGTACCTCCTCTATCTCTTCCTCATTATCATTGGAGGAATCATCTTATTCTTCATCTTCATTGGATCCCTTAATGTAGAATAACTTATTCTCATCACAACTATGTCCTTTGCTCCACTTGATTTCACAATTGAAACATAATCCTTTTCCACGCTTCTCTTCAATTTGCTAAGGGGTTAATCTAGTAGGTGGAGGAAATGTTGGTGTCAATATGCTACGATATTTGAAGTGAGTGAATGGCTACTTCTTGTTGGATATGAATTTTTCCTAAGATCTACGTTCCATGATAATAGAATAAAAAATCTTAAGTGGATTAAACATGCATACCTCATGTTGAATGTGGTCCTCGAGTCAACCCAAAAATAGGTCATTCAATTTCTCCTCAAAAATTGTCTCCACTTGTGAGGAGAGGTTCTGAAAATGATGAATATAATCCTTGATGGAGCTAGTTTTACATAATTTTTCTAGTTGGCTGAAGTAATTCTTTGTCACACAATTGCCATAGTGTAATTTCAGCTCCTCTATAAAAACTGACCAGGTGACACTGAGAGTCATCTTTTTTTTAGCACATAACCATCAATACCAAATGAATTAATCAGGTTTAAGATATAAAGATACCATGGTAACCATCTGTCCACCTAGGATCTGATGTAGACCTAAAAACATCTCCATTTGGTTGATCCAATTGAGTGGATATTTTCCATCAAATTTCTGCATATCCACCTTTGGTAACAGGTTCCTCTGTGGTAATGTAGTTGGATTTGAAGTAGACTGGTTGGGAGAACCACCCTGGTGGGGTTATGTAATAGTGATAGCTGAATGATTAAACTAATTATTTTTCAAAACCATCATGATATATACCAAACTATCTTTTATGGATTTCATATTAGATTGTATGCCTTGCACACTATAGTCAAGCTAGCTCACTTTATGATCTATATCAGAGAACCCTGGTACAAAGGATCTATTAAATCCCCCTTCTGACTCCATCTCTTCCTTGTTAGTATTTTTACCTAGAGTTTTAGCACCCTTTCCTTAGCCCCAAGTTTGTGGACCTACCATAAAAGGGCTTTACGATGTCGACCCTGATTGGTACTTTTGACCCAAATTTGACCAAGTGATTTTGGACTTATGTAGGCCTCAAATCATAACATACAAAGAACATACCCTATCCAAATTTTTCTAAGCTTTCCAAAAATTTAAATAACTTAGAAAAATTCTTTGAATTGTGCACTATAGAGCAATTTTATTAAAGAACCTAAAATGGCGATAACTTTTGTAAAATAGATCTAAATGAGATGAAATGTTAATGGAATATTAATTTAATGATTTCTCACCTCTAGTAAAATAATTATAGATAAATTCATAACCATTTTTTAGATATATCCAAATTTTAAAAAATTAGGGTTTTGCCCACAAGATTGCCCAAATCATAGCTCTGATACCACTTTTAATGAAATTACTTCAAAAATAAAGTAGAATAGTAGAAATGATCTAGATATTACTGAAATATATTATAATATATGATAATAGACAAGCCACTTCAAGGGGGAAACCTCCACAAGCTTCAATAAGAGCATAATTCAAAATATGATGATAAATAATTACCAACTACCTCCTATATATAGTCTATCTAGGCCATGGTTACTCCATAGGATGACCTACTAACCAAATTAATGCATATATAAATGTGATACAGCATTAAAGAGGGATAAGTAAGACATAAGTCAGTTATCCTATCATAGTATATGTGATAGGTTAGGGGCATAGAAATACAACTCCTACTTATGTAGGTTTTCTTTCTTCTAATCAACCCAAAAAATCACTTCCTTATGAGCTCACTAGTGTATTCCTCTTTCCTAAATACACTCACAACCCCTCTCTTACACCTCACACTCCATATCCAATTCATAAACCTTCTACTACACTTGACATTCCATCTCCTTCACATGAGCCTATCCATCAACCTTCCACCTCACCCTTTCTTGAGGAATATCCCATATTGAGGGAATCAAGTGAAGAGGTTTAAATCCAAGCCATGATTGACTAAGAAAATGTCATGAGTGACTATGAAGAATAAATTACCATAGGGACTCCCTTTGGTGAACAAAAAGGCACTCCTACCTTATTGAGTGAAGGGAAACATATTGAATATTATTTTGAAACTATCCATGAGGAATGTGGCCAAGACTTGAAGAGAGAGGTATTTGAAGAAGACTCCATGTCTGATCATGAGGTTTAAGATGACTATCTCAAGCATGAAATGGATTTTACTATCAAGGATGAAGGAAAAGTCACTCTTCAAGAAGTTATAGTCCTAAAGGAGTCTTATGATACCAAGGTAGAAGGTATAATTATTGGAGATGAATCAATACCCCTATCTAATTTTGAGTCACCCTTAGATGCATTGGAACATGAAGAACATTAGCTTGATGCCCTCATACATCAAGAAAATAAGATTGAATAAGTAGTAGTTGTAGATGATAAGGAAGACAAAGATGATTAGACACTATAAATTAAGCGCTATCAAGAGCTTGAATATCATTTCCAAGTTTAAGGTCAAATACTTGAGAAGATGCTGAAAGAGTCTTCCATGGAGGACAATGACCAAGATTGGGTAGAATATGAAAAGTTCTTTGATGAGCTTGAAGAACTTGAAGCTGAAGAGAAGCCTAATATTATTGAGAGCACCATGGAAACCAAGAAGTTATGTCTTGTTAAGCCACCATTGGAGGTCATATTTGAATATCCATGTGATAAATTTGAGTCTATTTGGATGTAAGAAGAGTTCATTTCCATAGCTAGCAGGTTTGGAGCTATTTGGTTCTTATTGAACACCATGCCAATAAAGTTGGAAAACACCATGAAGAAGAGGAAGGCATCAATTCCAAGGATTAAAAGGATACATGCATCTTTCAATACTTCATGTAATGAAACAAGATAGGTTTCAAACTTTCCTTTTGATCTAGGAAGAGGTTTTCATTTTAGGTTAGTTAGTGTTCGAGTTAGTTAGTCTGGTTATTTTGTTTGTGTGTTTCATAAGTGCTCATGAAACACATATGCACTTATTGATTTGTGTCTTTTTATTATTAGTTTTATATTTTTTGGTGTGTTTTCAAAGTCAATTTGTGTGTCTAACCTATGTACATGTGACTCCATAGCCCAATGGACATGATTAGGTAACTGGTCTCGGCATAACAAATATACCACCCACAGAAAATCACCAAAGATGTTGACCAATTTGACAAGTCAAAATAGGTAAACCCCCATATATTAATTTTTTTTTATATGGATATAACATCATGTTATAGGGTGTATTTAATTATATATCTTATGTTTTTGTCCGTGATCATGATATAATTAAGTCTTATGTCAATTTGATTTCCTTGAGGGTTATTTAGGGGTCATATATGAAATTAACATGGTTTTAAAAGTTCCATAGTTTCCTTACAAACATAAAAGATTTCAGATTCACTATCAATAATGTTAGTCTCGTCTGAAACTTTTAGGTTGTCTAATTAAAAATCAAGAAAGCAACTAAAAAAGGAAGAGTTTGGCACTTGTACGACCTATAAGGGAGTGTGACACGTGTAAAATTTTGGGAATGACTATTAAACTTAAATAGACTTATATTATTATTTTATCTAATTTGGAAGTGCTAAAAATGGTCAAAAGCCATTCTACTCTCTTATCACCCTTCTAGACATGTAAAACCTGTCAACATGTTTGTGCTTAGTACGACCAGTTGGAGAAGTTTCAGACCAAAAAATTTTGGGAGGTGATATTAAAATAATATATATTATTTTTTATGACAAGATGTCAAGGATTTTTCAACTATTATTTATGAACCATCACTAACAAGTTGACTATGTTTTTCTACTCACTATTTCCCATACCCTATAGGTTTTGCTCTTGTTTGAATGATTTCATAAAATATAGAAGATGGGAGTTAATAAAGATGACATATACATATTAACCTCATGTTACACATTAATTTTTTCATAATTCAAAGTGTTTTGATAGGCTAAGTATCTCAAGCTGCAAGAGAAGGGACCTTTCTATGTTGTAGACAGTTTTGCACCATTTTCAAAATATTCATGCTTTTGTAGTGGTTAATTAAGGTGAATATAGGTTAATTAACATGTTTAAAATATCATATTTATCCAATTACCTTTAAATATCATTACCCAAAGTAATATTCCATGAGGTTACAATCATAAGTACTATATAGTCAATTATTTCATGACTGTCATACAGAGTCACTTGAATGAGTTGTGTTAAATCTTGGACACATTAATGAGAGAGTAAAATAGAGTAATATGGTGATTTAAATATCCTTATCACATGATTTATAAATTTAAGTCCATCAAATAATGTGTGGTTAGCATGGGAGCAACCTTTTCTTTCTACATATAGTCTCCTTCCATTAGCATACACCTACATGTACCTCATGAGGATCAACCATGTTGAGAGGGAGTATTTGAGATAAGAAATGTATTTTATAATTAAAATATTCTATTTTTAATATTTTAGATAGGTCAAAAACTCATTTAAGGTCAAATACAATGCACATTGTCCACACTTACATTCACTACTTGTATATGAAAATGTCTACCTATAGGTGGCCTCCTAGAGATATGAAGGTACTTGTAAGAAAAATATTGGACAATTTGGAACCTTATTTATATTCCTAGTGTGTTGAGTAGATCATGGAATAATTATGAAGAATACACTTATTTGGTAATTAATGATTGAGAATCCCTTCAAAGGTGAAAGAACTATGTTCAAGGATCAAGTCTCTAAAAGCACAAAATAGAGCACCTTGCCATTTTGTGGATGTCATATGATAATGTTTCAAAAGGATTGGAGGAATATTAATGATCTTAACTTGTATTCTCCACATAATAAAATTTATCTACAAAATTTAGATGGAAGATGACTAGTGAAAGTTAGTTGTTGAAGAGATCCAAAATGTACCTTTGACCACTAAATTCAGGCATTGATATCTATAGGGTTTAGATTTTTAGGGTGATTATAGCATATAAAAGTGAAAATAGGGTATTTATTCATGATTAAAATATATGATTTATTGTAAATTCATACCATTGAAAAAAATTATGTTCAAAAGAGGTTGGTATGCATAGTTCTGAGCCCATATACACCTATAAGTGTCTGCTTCTTGAAACTATTCACCTACAACCAAAGGCCATCTTCTACATCATACATGATGAGGAATTAAGAATGGAAAAACCAAAATTAGTTTATGTAATATGATTATAAATTTCTCATAATATAAAAATGTGATGTGGGACATATTCCAAATGAGTTTTCACCTACTGGCCCCTATTTGTTCCAATACAATCAACTGTAGTTAACTATATGTAACCGTGGGCTGAGGAGTAATGTATTAGTGTTAAAAGTGAATAAGGATGATAAAAATAGGTTAAAAACAATAAATGATGACCTTGAGGGACTATAATTATGTTTATAAACATTTTTACCAATCCTAAAATATACATGACTACCTATAGGTGCCCTTCCAAAATAAGAAACATAGTTAAGAATTGTACTCAGTGTTGACTAAGCAAGGCATATGTGTGGAGTTAGAGTGATGAATGGATATTTAAAAACATTAATAATTATAATTGTGGTATAAAAACACTCTCATGGAATATATTAATTATAAATAAGTCTCTATTGATACATCATATAGTCTATATCCTAAATCATGCACACAGTCCTCTCCATCATAGTCTATCTTGGGTCTTGAAAGAGTTTAAGGGTAAAATGATATGATAAAGAGACAAAAATTTGTGAATATGGTATCAATAGCTTGGATAATACTATCCAATATCTCTTTGGTGTGAGGAAAAAGAGGAAGTACCCTCTACTTTATTTCTAATATAGTGTACATCCCTATAAGTGAAAACCTTATAGTCTTGGAAAGTAATGATAAAAGGGTAGACCAGGAGATAATTGGACATTTAAAGGAGGTGTGGGAGGTTTTATGAAATATAAAAAAACATTATAAACCATTCATATAAGGAATAAACTCAACATTATGGTCTGGATTGCCAAGTATGCAAACATGCCTATTAGGCATGGTTTAGGCCTAAAACCAATTGGGGGGTCAACTTCATTTATATCCTTAGGTGATAACTAAAATGAGATGGAACATGTTTATGGAGATATTTTATTTGTGTATAATCTTATATATTTTATAGAAAACACAAGTAATCCATTTTTGAGCTTAAATTCGCATTAAGCCTATGTAGAATGAGGAACCAAGCTCGATCAGCTAGATTGAGATGTTCACATCTCATCTGAGGTTGTGCATGGAGATCAAAGGAGTTTGGGGAGGTTGAAAATGGTCTTAAAATTTCTATTTTGGATTTTTTTTAGTTCTAACATTCCATCTCTAAGAACAAAGCTTAAGAGAAAAAAGGACCTAAAACCCTACTAAACCCTGTATAAGGATCTGATTGGGAAAACAAAGATGGAGAGCTATCCAAATGGGATGGAATGACCATGAAAGTGGATATAGGTTATAGATAAATATTTAGGTCTTCTCACCATCAATGTTTATTCTAACCTACTTATACAAACAAGATTGAAACTAGCTTTATTTGATAGTTTTTTATGTTTTGTAGGCTGTAATATCCCTTCGAATATCAAAACAAAAGCTCTGAATTGCTTATCTGAATTTCTGCAAAATATCTTCAATTAGAGAAATAAAACATAGTATAAGCTTTTATTTATTTTATCATGAGCTTACAATAGAGATCCTCTGTCAAGTATACAAAAAGTTATCGAAAGTAAGGCCTGAAGAGCCTGAATATTCCGTAAACTGGAAAAGAATTCTGAATTTGGTTCGTCTCGGCCTGCTGTGTAAAACACACAGTCACCGACGCCGGTTATACTACCGTCATCGGTCGATCTGCAGTCGTTACTCCACCGATGTCGGTAGTATGTCGACCGATGTCAGTCTCTGTAAGTCTCTGTTCGCCGATGTCGGTACCTATACTTCCTGTTGATGCGTATGGATTTTCACGGATCTGTACGGAATTCGTACGGCCGCTGATATAACACACCCTGTATGCCTAATCTTGATCTGTAGAATTATGGGCTGATATAAAAGATCTATATCTGGATAATTCTTGAATCAAAACCCCAAAAATAAAGAAAATACCTGTAAACCCTTGTGATAGCTTCTGAGTGAAGTTATCTCTCAAATACTTGTAATACTATGATAACTTCTGGGTGAAGTAATCCCTCAATTCGGCAATAGATCGGCTGATCTTTCACAACCTCTGAATCGCACACAATGAAGAGTTGACGTTCTTCAATGCAATTGGAATCCTGGAACCCTTGGCTCAGTCTTCACAGAAGAATTTCTTAACAAGAATCAATATCAATAATAGTCATGGATACAAACCCTCTCTCATGAGAGATTCTTATACACCTCCAAAGGTGTGCTTGCTAAAATTAGACTTCCTTAAATTAGAACTAGGGTCTTAAAATTAGACCAAGTCTTAATTTAGAATTTGCATCCTCAAATTAGACCAAATCATTAATAATTAATAATTAATTAATAATTAATTAATAATTAAAATTAGTCCAAATAATTAATATTTGATCAAATCAATCAAATATTAATATCTCCCTTAATTCATGCCCGAAAGAGCCCGAACGAATTCCCACCCATCTCTATCAAGACCCTCTATCCATCCTATCAGCCTACGAGGGTCACATAATAGGCTAATCATCTGCTCGAAAATATGTCAATCAGAAAGGGACATGACAGTCCACCCCTCCTAAAATTGCTTGCCCTCAAGCAATCTCAACTCTGGATGCTGTAGAATATCTTCACTTTCCCATGTCGCATCCTCAACTGGCAAATCTTTCCACTTTACCAAATATTCCCTGATAGTCTGTCGACGCAACTATCTCTCTCTAGATTCCAAGATGGACTCAGGTACTAAGATCAATTTTCCCTCATCATCTAAGGGAGGTAAAACTGTAGAAGGTATCACACGGTGTCCTAATGCCTTTTTGAGGCATGATACATGAAAGACATTGTGTACCTTGCTCTCTATAGGAAGCTCTAGCTCATAAGCCATCTCTCCAACACGTCTTAGGATCTGGAAAGGACCGTAGTAACGTGGCTTAAGCTTCTCTGCCCCACTCTTCTTAAGAGTAGACTGTCGGTAAGGCTGCAGCATAAGATAGACCATGTCACCTACCTCAAAAGATCTCTCAGTCCTCCGTTGATCTGCATACTGCTTCTGTTGATTCTGCGCCTTAGCAATATTCTCCTTGAGAGTCCTCATAATATCCTGACTCTCCTGCAATAGGTCCCTAGCACTCGGCACTCTACTGTCACTCAGTAGAAAATCTAGAAAACTCGGTGCCTCATACCCGTACAATGCCATAAAAGGAGACATCTGAATGGTCATGTGGAAAGTCGTATTATAGCAATACTCGCATAGATGAATCCACTTGACCCAAGCTTTTTTCTGCCCTGCAATGTAGTTCCTGAGGTAGCCCTCCACCCATTTGTTTATGATCTCCGTCTGTCCATCAGTCTGCGGGTGGTAGCTGGTGCTAGGCGTAAGCTCGGTCCCACAAAGTCAGAACACCTCCTGCCAAAAGTGACTCAGGAACCGACTATCCCTATCGCTCACTATGCTCCGAGGTAATCCATGCAGTTGGAATACCTCTCAGAAGAAAACCTTTGCTACCTGTGTAGTTGTATGTGTGGTGGTAATCGGAAAGAAGTGAGCATACTTCGTTAACCGATCCACAACTACATATATGCAATCTCGTCCTTGGGCTTTAGGCAAGCCCATAATGAAATCCATCGACAAACACTCCCACTTCCTGTCAGGAATTGGAAGTGGCTGCAACAATCCTGCTGGGTACGTGTTCTCCTGCTTGTTCTGCTGACACACAGGGCACTCATGCACATACTGAAGAACATCTGCTTTGAGGCCTTTCCATGTGAATCTCTCCCTAATCTGTCTGTAAGTCTTGAAATATCTGGGATGTCCTGTAGTAGGTATATCATGAAAAGCTCGCATGATAATGTTCTTCATCGACGATCCTGGAATCAAAAAAACCCTGTTCTTGTAAATGATCAAGTCATCCACAAGAGTATATCTGGTGTCAACCGTCAATCCCTCAACAATGCTAGATTCCCATGTATCCTTGGCATATTCTGCCACAATCATATGTCGCCAATCCTCTGTAATGTGGACCATGGTACTCAAATACGGCCTGCGTGAAAGAGCATCGGCCACAACATTCTGGGTGCCCTTGATGAAAGAGATGTCAAAGTCATATGCCTGTATTTTACTCACCCACTTCTGCTGACGATCATTGAGATCTCGCTGCCCCAAGAAATGTCTCAAACTGTTGTGGTCCGTTTTGATGCAAAATTTGCTGCCCACTAGATATTGCCTAAATTTTGCCAAGGCATGCATGATAGCAAGCATCTCCTTATCATAAATGCTGTACAGTCTCTCTAGCCCTATGAGCTTACGACTCTCATATACTATGGGATGCTTGTCTTGCATAAGCACCGCTCCAATGCCCTCACCTGAGGCATCGCACTGAAGCTCGAACGGCTTCAAAAAATCAGGTAGTGCCAGAACTGGGCACGTAGTCATCAACTCCTTAAACCTTTCGAAACACTCCTGTGCTTCAGGTGTCCAACAAAAAGCACCCTTTTTAGTCAAATCTATCATGGGAGCTGCATGTCATGAATAACCATTCATGAACCTCCTGTAAAAACCACACAAACCTAGAAATCCCCTTAGCTGTGTTAGGTTTGCTGGAATAGGCCAATCCATGATGGCGCGGATCTTCTCAGGATCCATCCGCACTCCCCCTGCACTGATAATACGACCCAAGTATAACAATTCGGTCATCCCCAAATCACATTTGGACTCCTTGGCGTACAAGGATTCCCTCTCCAAGATGCTGAGTACAGTCTCCAGATGAGCCAAATGCTCTTGCCAAGTCCTACTGTATATAAGAATGTCATCAAAAAAAAAAAGTACAAACCTCCTCAAAAGTGAATGGAAGACTCTATTCATGGTGGACTGAAATGTTGCTGGCACATTAGTGAGCCCGAATGGCATCACTATAAACTTGTAGTGTCCACTATGGCAACGGAACGCTGTCTTCTCCACGTCCTGCTCGCGAACTCTGATCTGATGGTAGCCTGATCTTAAGTCTATCTTCATGAAGTAATGTGCACCATGGAGCTCGTCAATAAGCTCATCAATACGTGGTATAGGATACCTGTTCTTAATGGTCCTCTTATTCAGGGCTCTGTAGTCAATGCACATTCGTAGGGTACCATCCTTCTTCTTCACTAGAACAACTGAAGAAGCAAACGGTGATTTGCTTGGCCGAATATGACCCATAGCCAGTAACTCCTTAATTGTTCTTTCGATCTCATCCTTCAACCGCTTAGGATGTCAATAAGGACTAATCATAATGGGCTTAGCCCCCTCCTCAAGCTCAATAATATGCTCAATGCCCCTATCTGGAGGTCTCCCTGGTGGAATGTCACTAAAGACCTTATCATGCTTGACTCTCAGCTGCTGAATGTCTGGATGGTACTCGATCTTCTGTTGTCCCTCCTGCATTGGTGCCAATGTGCACTCGGCAACCCATTCTACCATATCATGCCGCATGAGCCTCTCCATCCGATGTAAAGAAATGGTTTTGATGTTGCCGTCCCGTATTGCTTTAAGAATGTGAGTCTTCCCATCTACATCAAAACGGATCTCCATATCTTTAAGACTAAGAGTGACTACCTCAAGGGAATGAAGCCACTTCATGCCCAAAACCAGATCTATATCCCCCATGTTGACTACATAATAATCAGCCTTGAACTCATAGTTGTTCAAGCGCAATGGGAGATCTCTGATCATCCGCTCACACCGGAGGGTGTAACCGTCAGCTACCTTAACTCTAATGCCCCCGAACTCTTCTGTGGTGAGTCCACGCTTCTCCACAAATCTAGTATCAATGAAATTGTGTGTGGCTCCTGTGTCAAGAAGGGTACTGACCCTCTATCCTGCCAAAACTCCCTGGAGTCTGAATGATCCCTCGTGCTGGATGCTAGATAGACGTGCTTCCTGAATCTGGAGCTCTGACTTTGCCTCTACCCTAGGCTCTGAAGCTTCGGCCTCTGGCTCCTCGAAACAATCGTGATGTTCAAAATCTTCTGATTCCTCATCCTCATAATAGGCCCACATTACCCGATTTTCTTTGCCCTTAGGTCTCAAAGGACAATCATGATTAGCATCATATGGACCTTTACAATAAAAACAAAGCTTCTTCCTTCGCAGATCATTAAGAGCCTCTCTATCTAAAGGTGGTGCTGCTGGATTGGCCCTTGAATCATTCTTAACACCTGATTTATCTATGTTGAAGCCTGGTCTTTCTCTATTCCTGTTGGAGCCCTTACTGTCCCTGGATGAAGAAGTACCTCTGGAGTTAGATCTACTAGATGGGGCTGCCATCTCCATACTATGTGCCTTCTTCATAGCTTCCTGTAAGGAAGGAGGATCAAAGCCTTTGACCCAACCTCTCAGTGGTTCTGTCAATCCCTCCATGAAGAGTACTACTAGTCGCCTCTCTGAAATGTCAAGAACCATGACTAATAACTTCTGGAAGTCACCAATGTATGACTCTAGGCTGCCGCTTTGGCACAACTGTGCCAACTCTCGAAAATAGGACTCTGGATCCCTCCTGTCAAAACACTCCACCAGCCTGTCCACAAACTCCTGATAAGAAGTGATCCGATCATGATGGAGTGTCACCATCCCATGGTGCCACCAATCGTGAGCTACTCCCTCAAGATGTAGTGTCGCATATCTGATAGCATCTTCCTCACCCATCGATCACAATGTGAGAAATGTATCCAGCTTACTAACCCAGGCCTGTGCTGTCACCTTACCACTACCATCAAATGTTGCTAGAGTGAGCCTACTCGTATCCTGCTTCAGATCATTGTTCTAGGGTCTTGGTCTCCCATTCTATCGACCTCGGTAATGTTCTTTCCTTTGTGTGAGGAATTGGTCAAAATTAATCATCTCCCTGACCATAGGTGGTAATGACTCCCACTCTTCAGTCGCTGCCCTAAGTGTGTCCGTAAATGCCTCCTCATGCTCCTCACCTGCTATCACCTCTTCTGCTTCCTGTCTCACAAAGATAGGCCTAGTAGGCCTATTCGCTGTACGAGAAACTGTCCCATGGCCTCGCTGTGATCCTAAAACACTCCTGACATCTTCACGGTGTGGGGAATGTCTCCTCGGAGAACCCAATCTTGGCAGTGCTACTGCCAACTGCTGTAATACCTGGTTATTCTGCCTTTGCCCTTCTCGTAGTTCTCTAAGAGTAAGTAAAACTTCTGGATCATCTTGGTCTCTCGGATGATGAGGAATACGGGCCCTACCAATATCGTCACCCATGTCTTTCGGTGGTTGTTCTAGAACTTGAGTGCCTTCAAGTAAAGCTTTACTGCGTGTGTAATACCCGTGTGGTCACAACTCTTGTGGCTGCATAAAATTTCTAAACCCTCAGGATGGTAGGATTTAGCTCTGATACCACTGTAATGTCCCTTGCTCTGATACCACTGTGATATCCCCTTCTAATAGGGAATATAAAACATCAAAAAGCTCTGATACCACTGTAATATCCCTTCGAATATCAAAACAAAAGCTCTGAATTGCTTATCTGAATTTTTGCAAAATATCTTCAATTAGAGAAATAAAACATAGTATAAGCTTTTATTTATTTGCTCATGAGCTTACAATAGAGATCCTCTATCAAGTATACAAAAAGTTATCTAAAGTAAGGCCTAAAGAGCCTGAATATTCTGTAAACTGGAAAAGAATTCTGAATTTGGTTCGTCTCGGCCTGCTGTGTAAAACACACAGTCGCCGACGCCGGTTATACTGCCGTCGTTGGTCAATCTGCAGTCGTTACTCTGCCGATGTCGGTAGTATGTCGACTGATGTCGGTCTCTGTAAGTCTCTGTTCGCCGATGTCGGTACCTGTACTTCCTGTTGATGCGTATGGATTTTCACGGATCTGTACGGAATTTGTACGGCCGCTGATATAACACACCCTGTATGCCTGATCTTGATCTGTAGAATTATGGGCTGATACAAAAGATCTATATCTGGATAATTCTTGAATCAAAACCCTAAAAATAAAGAAAATACCTGTAAACCCTTGTGATAGCTTCTGAGTGAAGTTATCTCTCAAATACCTGTAATACTATGATAACTTCTGGGTGAAGTTATCCCTCAATTCGGCAATAGATCGGCTGATCTTTCACAACCTCTGAATCACACACAATGAAGAGTTGACGTTCTTCAATGCAATTGGAATCCTGGAACCCTTGGCTCAGTCTTCACAGAAGAATTTCTTAACAAGAATCAATATCAATAATAGTCATGGATACAAACCCTCTCTCATGAGAGATTCTTATACACCTCCAAAGGTGTGCTTGCTAAAATTAGACTTCCTTAAATTAGAACTAGGGTCTTAAAATTAGACCAAGTCTTAATTTAGAATTTGCATCCTCAAATTAGACCAAATCATTAATAATTAATAATTAATTAATAATTAATAATTAATTAATAATTAATTAAAATTAGTCCAAATAATTAATATTTGATCAAATCAATCAAATATTAATATCTCCCTTAATTCATGCCCGAAAGAGCCCGAACGAATTCCCACCCATCTCTATCAAGACCCTCTATCCATCCTATCAGCCTACGAGGGTCGCATAATAGGCTAATCATCCGCTCGAAAATATGTCAATTAGAAGGGGACATGACATAGGCTCCCAAAGGTTTCAAGAGATGAAACTAACTTCAGGAGATGTATTGGGACTTGGGATAACCCCTCATGTCCATTTATTATAATATAAAATATCCTAAGTGTTCCTAAAAGTAGCTTCATCTCAGCTAATCAAACTGGTAAAGTGAGCAAGATAGTGAGAAGTGTGAAAACTTCAAGTGGGAGTCTATTTAAGGTGTACCTAAGAAATATAAGGCCATGTAGGGTCTTTCCAAGTATAATTCACTCCCTTGTATGTATTTTCATGGAAACCTAAAGCCAATTTTGAGTCCAAGTGTGAGGGGAGAGTGGAAGTGGAGTTTCTTTGACTACAGATAGTGATGGCTCACTTCCAAAAGAATTCAAATGATTAGGAATGCAGCCAATGCATAGAGGAGCATGTCTACAACCCCTCCATCTCAATTTAATCATGAGATCTATCCATACTTAGTTTTTGGATGTTAGAAAAGGGGTAAATCATGAATATATATTTCTTATATAGAATGAAAACTCTTATGACACATTTCATGAGTTGTATAACTTGGAGGGCCATTTATCCTATTAGATCTTGCATATGTAACTCCTCTCATCTTGATAAGTGTTTAAGTGACTTTTGGACTTATTTTTTCCCACTTCCCTCTCAAATGCTATAATTATCTACCATTTTGGCCTTTGTAATCTAATTCCACTCCATGTATGGCAAAGCCATACTGAAATGAAGTCATATTTATCCTTTGAACATTAATTCAAATCTAGTTTGAGCTCTTGAACAATTGTCTAAGTGTGCAAGTGATGTATGGTGATGCAAAGTGATAATTATATATCCATTATTCCTTTGTCCTTTCATGTTTTTGTAATATCTCTTGTTCTAATATGTCATATGAAGTGTTTCCTAGTGTATGATCCTATCTTTTAAGTGTAAAATGAGCCTTAGTGTCTACAACTAGCCTATGGTTCACTTACCTTGGATAGATTTCATGCATCTCACCTTTATATTTAAATACTCATGTTAGAATCCATAGGACTTGGAATTTAATTTGTATGCTTTGTTTCTTAGTGTAATAAAGTATGATGGTCATATGGAAAATATCTTGGTGTATCACCCCCTAAGAGTAGGTTTATTTCATGCAAACTTTAACTCTTTTCTGTTGGGAAAAGTTTTCACATTAGGTGAAAATTAGGTATTTACAAGAAGGTAAAAAGTAAATTAGTTTATACTATGATTGATATTTACTGAGAGGTAAATATATTTGGTATGTTTGTATATCGAAATATTGTTATATTAACAATATTACGATAATAGATTTTATACTGTTATTTGTTATAACAATATATCATATTCTTTATTTTCATAGGAGAGATATTATAGGGATTTGGGAATTCTCAGATATAGGAAATATTTTTCTATATATTTGTTTATGTTTTGTAAAATTTAGATAATTAATAGTGTGTGAATATTATTATTACTTGTTTAATTTATTTTCTATTGTCTATGTATTCGGCTCTTATAATTTGAGTACAAGTTAAATATTTGGGTAAGACTCAATAATTAGCTTCAAGTGTTGTCTTAATTTGGTATTAGAGTGGTAATAATAATGGTCTTGTGAAAAATGAGAGTCCTAATATTTTATTGAGCTATGTGAGGATAGGTTTATGTTATTGAAGGTAATATCATGGGTATCAAGATGCAGTAGTAGTGATGCTATCACCTGCTAACTATTCTGCCATTTGGTATTTACGGTGAACTATTGTTCACCTGCATCAAATTAGTTAAACATTGAAAATCTTAGTCATTATGAATGGATATATAATGAATATTTAAATACATTACCATCTCTTGTATGCTTTTGGAATCCATGTAGGATTAAATTGTAGTGTCATGACTTATTTTAGATCAATTTTTTCTTCCATGGCACCAAAGTTACTTTATTGAATCTGAATTTACCTTGATCCATATTAAATTTTGCATTTCTTGCATCAATGGCTCTGTATTTCCTTCAACTGCACCTGCTCAAATAATATACATTATGTTAAATGTGTTCTATTAACAATGGTTTTTGTGTAACAAGAGTTAAATAACTAGGGTTTATTTAACACTATGTATTCACTTTCTAGATCATGTTGTGCTCCTCTCTACATACATCTTCATATGTGTAGCTATATTCTCAATGTGTGATAATCCTCTACGTGATTCACCATTGGTGGTTAGACGTAGACATTGAGATTTTTTTTTGAAGACAAAATCTCTATATGGTGAATAGGTTAGAGTTTAAGCCTTGTTTAGATTGACTTTAGAATTCAATGATACCAGTTTATATAATAGTCTAAGTTAATGGAAGTCCCTTTTATATAGTGCTTCATGGTTATTTTGGGTTCAAGTCAAGTTGCACTTTATACATATCTAGTCTTTAGTAATTTTAGGTTTATATAGTATTCAAGTCTATATGATTTTATCTAGTTATTTAAATGTCTAGATTCATTATTCAAGTAATTTTTTTATTATGTCAAAAGTCATAATAATTGTTTATTGTCATATAGATAAAAATGATCATTTTTATCCAAAATAAAATAGAGTCTTATCTTTTAAGTGAATTAGGTTAATGTAAAAAATGAGTCATTATCAAAATATCATAAAAATAATTTTTTTTGCCTTTCAGATGTATTATTAGTGGAAACCAACATCCATAATATAAAAAACCAAGACATCAAAATTCAAAAGAATTTTGAAGCAAGATACGAAGCAGACATTGAACCAAAGAACACTTTACTAACAAGAGATCAAAATTTGATAGTAAAGCAATACATCCACCACCTAAAGAATAAATCTTTACTAGTTGAGTAAGAAGTATCCTAAACTAGAGTCTGGAGACTACATGGAGGTTGGAGGTTTTTCAATGACCTCTCATCAGTCACCAATGATGGGGCCGTATCATGTTTTGGTGAGATGTGTGGTGTGTATTTCAATTCAATATGGTGTGTTTTAAATTTATATTATGTGTTTAAAATAAGAATAAATGTATATACCTATTCACTTGTGATATTCCCATGTAACCCTTTTATGTATTTACATTGGAGAATGTTGATCTAAAAAGCATTGTATCAATCATGATGAAAGGTTAGTGGTAAACCTAGTAAAACCATGTTGTAAGGTTAGTGGTAAACCTATGAAAACCATTATGTAAGGTTAGTGGTGAACCTAAAAAACCATTTTGTAAGGTTAGTGGTGAACCTAAAAAAACCAATTTGTAAAGTTATTGGTGAACCCGAGAAAACCATTTTGAAAGGTTATTGGTGAACCTATGAAAACCAATTATAGATGAGTGAAATGTGTGATGTCGAATGTATGAAAATAAGATCATGAGCACACAAAGGTGGAACACACTACAATCAAAAAACAAAGATATATTTTACCATGTAAAAACTATGGGGGGGGGGGAGAATTTTGGGAATAGTTTTCACATTAGGTGAAAATGAGGTATTTATGAGAAGGTAAAAAGTAAATTAGTTTTTAATATGATTTCTATTTATTGAGAGGTAAATATCATTGGTAAGTTTGTATGCTAGAATATTGTTATATTAACAATATTATGACAATAGATTTTATATTATTATATTGTTATAATAATATATCATATTCTTTAATTTCATATGAGAGATATTATAGGGATTTGGGAATCCCCGAATATAGGAAATATTTTCCTATATATTTGTATATGTTTTGTATAATTCAGAGAATTAACAGTGTGTGAATATTATTATAGTGTGTTTAATTTATTTTTTATTGTCTATGTATTTGGCTCTTATAATCTAAGTATAAGTTAAAGCTCTATGTATATATTAGTAATTAGCTTTCAGGTGTTGTCTTCATTTCCCCCTCAATCAAGCACTAGTTTAAGTGATAAGAATTGCAAGATACATTCAGGGAGCTAGACCTTTAAATCTAGAGGCTCACTTCTATTATAGGTACACCCACAAACCTAGAAGTGTTCCCATGTTGCCTAAATATGGAAGAGGCTTGAACAACCTCTTTGAGGGTACAAGATTTGGTGACAACAATTCCCCCACTTTATACATCTAACTATGAATATATGGAAACCCTATCTCTATAACATGCCCCCATTGAATCTAAAATAGTGAATATGTGGAAGCCATGTCTCTATGACATGACCCTACTAAATCTGTAATTGTAAATGTGTAGAAGCCATGCATTTATGACATGCCCCAAATTTGAGGTGAGGGAAGATAGAAATTGGTAGTTACCTTACCTCAAAAGGATAAGATTACCATATAACTATGAATGAACCATGTAACATATAAGAGAACATGTTTAAGAAAATGTATCATTGAAGCACATAGAATGTGATCACAACAAGGCCTAAGATGCATGACAAAGATCAAAGCAACATAAAGATAATAAAAATACAATGTCAATAATCAATCAAACACACACACACAAGGGAACGTAAAAGTAAATCAAAAGACAATGTTCTAAGGAGACTACAAACAAGGGGCATGATCAAATGCTTTACAATCAATTAGACAAGACTTAGTCTAATATCCAAAAAGGCAAGAATGACATATTCAAATGACCATAAAATAAACAATGACATATTCAAATGTCAAAGAAGTAAACAAAAGAATAGGGGCCACAAATAGTGGAGCATATTCAAATTCTCAAAAAACAAGATAATATAAAAGAAAGACACTCAAGGAAGTGCATAAAGGAAAACATAAGAAACTAGCACAAACAAATCATAGTAGCCCATAGATCAAATGTGTTAGCAAAAAATGTCAAGTACATAACATATCAAGTTCATTGCAAAATATATAAGCATGAATAAAGATATGTGTAATTACATATATGAGCTAAAACATGATAATGCAAAGTGATTTTAGAATGATATAACCTAGATGTATTGTGATCATAGAAGTAGATTCCCCCAACATTTTGGTGACGTAAGTAGAGAGAAATCCAAACATCTACGATTGCATAGATCATGTATCCATGTATGCATGTATCACACTCAAATAGAAGCATGAAACATGTGTATATAAAAGTAACTGATATGATATCCATCAATATAAAACTAATATAGATTCCAAGGAGATAATAAAATATGTAGATGCTGAAAATATTTTTGTATTTTTGCATGTTTTTGATTTTTTTGTATTTTTTAAATCTATGAGAGCTTAAAACCTTACACTGAGTCTTTTACATTGATTAGATCATGATTATATAAGTTGAAATGGTACATGGAATGTTCTTCATTTTTTATGTGTATTATAAGAACACATGTTATCATTTATAATATATATTAATTTTCGTTCATGAGAAAAAGAAATACCTTGCTAATTTAGATCAATTTTAGCTTCCATTTCATATAACCAAAATCTATCCAATGTAAATGAGTGTAACCGAGTATGGGGTAATACCCATACTTTTATAAGGACAACATGAGGCCCATAATCAATATGAATAACAAAAAACATAATGAATCTTTTTGTTTCATCTTATCACATAGATATTTAGTATGCTACCAAAGTTTTGAAAATTGCCTTTAACTATTATAGTTTTCTGATTTTGTAGTATCAATGTGGTTATGCCAAAATTATGCACCACCCATGAATAAATTAATTATTAAATATTAGTTATGTGAATGCTTTTTGGTTTATTGAATTTGAGGATTTCACATAAGATGTGGGCCTTGAATTAGAACCATGTTAAGTAACATTTATAAACCAAACATATAAAGAAAAGGAACACCACATTTTTTTCATAATGCTCCTTATGTAATTTTATCCCTCCTTTATGTGAGGGATACAACTTTGGTATTTGGATGGAAATATGTTAAATTCCTTTGGTTGAGTAAGTATAAATGAAGCATATCTATGCACATCATTATATAAATGCGTAAATGACTCATATTATTTATGCAATGCTCTTTCCTTTAATGGGGAATCAAGCCATATACTAAAAATGAATTGTGACTCCAAATATGAAGGTTTAAAGGATATCTCATATGATTTAATTTTGAATCAAATAGTATAATCTTGAATGGATTCACCAGAAAATTGTTTGAAATTGTACAAATTTCTTAATGTTAGTTTTGTAACCTTGTGGATGTTGAAAGCCATGAAGAAAGCATCTTTAAATTATGGAAAATTGGTTAAATAACCTTTTGGTAGGCTATATAACCAATTTTGAGCCTCATCAGAAATGCTCATATGGAATACTTTTAGCAATAGTTTGTCATCTTTTTCCCATTAACCAAAATAATGTACATAGTTAATCATGTGGTGGAATGGGTCCTCATGACTCAAAAATAGAGGTAAATCTAGTTGTTCAAAATCTTATGGATAAATATATTAATGTATACATTGTGCAAGAGGTTGATTATTGAATGGGGTAACATTTATATTACTATCACGAGAATCCATTTGTATTTGAAATATAGAAACCTATTTTTAAATATCCTCAATAGTTATCATCATAGAAATAAGATATTCCATGGTAACAGTGGTGTTTGTTATAGGTGTTATCATTGGTTCTGATCCACCACCTTTTTTGAATCTAGGCATATGAGTATCAACATCCTCATGAATAACAAGTGCAAGTTCATGATCACTGAATTTAGGATATTTTGGTAGTGGTAAAGGATCTATGAATTTTGTTACTTTTGGTATATATTTTGAATAAATTGAACCATTGGAATAACTTAGTTCATTCACCTTTGGTAAGGATATAACAATTGTAGCTTAAGGAATCTTTGGAAAAGGCACTTATTTTAGTATAGTTAAAATGTTTGGCATAGATGCATATTCTGGAAGATAAATATCCTTTAATTTATATGCCTTGGTTGATATTGATAATAATTTCATATTTAGAACATTATTAGACTTTTTAACTTTATGAAAATGTAATGCTTTCCTCTTCTTGATGGATTAATGTTACTTGGTAAGGGATGCCATGATGTCTTGGTTAACCTTTCAAAAAAATTCAATATCAAATGAAAGTAAGAAAAGGTCATCAACCTTGAAAAGGGGGATATTATTTGAAAATGTTTTAATATGAGGGGTTTTGATTAATGAAATTGAATTAACATCCCATTTATAATGAGTTTGCAAATCCTCTAAAATATCCTTATGGAGTTGGCAAAATCTATCATGATCAAATAAAGAAACACTTTTTCCATGTGAAACCAATTTTGGTGTATAAGGTAAAAGTAAAGGATTTGGATATTAATTAATATAGATCAAATCATTTCTTGAAATGGTGGGAACATGCACCTAATTAGAGGGACAACAACTTCCACCACTCAAAAATTTGATTTTATATGATTTAGCACTTGGAAGAATGGAATAATACTAAATTTAGATTCATTCTTTGAGAAAGAGAGTTAGAGAGTTTCATAATCATAGTCATTAAATAAATCAATACCATATATGATGAGAGGGATAAATAACACAAATATTAGAACAATGTAGGAAATAAACATCTAAAATAAAATGATTTTGAAACAAAAATGCTAAAAGATCAAGTTCACCATATGTTTAACCCTAAATTAGATATGGATCCTTTTTTGAGATAGATAGGGTTAAGAATATAGAAATGATAATCACAAGAGTGATAAGTAGATCTATAACATGCCACTTAATTTCTAAACTTAGATAGAACATATACTAAATTTAATATATTGAGATACGATAAAAATGGAAAGTATAACTATGCTAGATATCACAATAATAATGAAATAAAATGGTTATATGGTTTTGATGCTAATATAGATTTGGATTTTGAACATTCAAGATGAAAACTAGAATAATATTTTAAAATAATCATGAAATTTAGGATTTTGTGCTTGTATATCCATAAACACTTGCATCAGCTTGGGATAATTGCATTGAAACTAGTGTCTAGTTTGGACATAGGTGTCCTATATATAATATTTTATGGAATAGGAATCAACCACTTAGATGCTTCTAGGTTTTTTATCTCCTTCATTCTAGTGAATTTAGATTTGGGTCATGAATTGTCTATCCTTGTCAAATAGAAAAACCCTAATTATTCATCGTCATAGTGGTTATGGGAAAAATGGGTTAGTAGGTACATGGAATCAAGTTAACTTAAAGACCTTTCTATCAATGATCACCACTTACATATCCAATACTTCAAAGAGGGTCTATTACTTATGTAGTTCTCTTGTATGTGTTGGGTTACATGTGAGTCATGCAATGTGTGATAATCAAATACAATAATGACCTAGCTTGTAACTTAGAAAATATATCTCTTGGGTTTCTTATTCATTACTTAAGACTTGTAGATATGTTTTCCATATGATTGATATCTAAATAGGATAAAATATGTAATCTTTTCTTACTTGAGTGCTTGATTGAATGCTTTTTGTAAGTTCCCTAATAAGTAGGTATGAAGTTCTAGGTGAGGGATGAATGATGGTTGATAATATATTTATACAATCATTTGGAAAATATCTCACATAATATCACTTAGGCTAACCATTATAATAAATTTCATTTATAGATTATATGGCGTTAGGAAACTGGACACTTGCATCAAAACATGACACTTACGTTGATGTATGTTTATCTAGGATGCAAGTATCTAGGGAGTAGGAAAATAGGTACATGATCAAAACTTCTAGAGCCATAAGTAGGTTTTAAACATTCTGGGTAGGATAGAAGGCCTGGGTCATCAATATAATATTAGTCAGACTAAGAGATAGGGAAAGGGGTACAAGAGAGAGTAGATGCAATACTCATAGAATCAAGAAAGGTCTATAACTAAGAGGAATAATCAAGGTCTAAGTTTTCCAAGTGTATAAGGCTGATGTGTTATATAATTCATAAATTTCATCTACAATACCCAATACCAATGTATTTAATAGTAACACATTAGTATCTAATTTATTTAACATTCTTATATCTAAAATTAATCCATCAACTAATACTGAGACTAATTCCCTTGTAGATTATTATAAGGAAGTGGTTGATAATTGTAAACTAATGCATTTCAATCCACATCAAGTGTTATCCAAAATACAACTAAATATTCCTCCAAATCAATATCAAATCCTTTCTTCCAATGTTCCTAACACTTTGTGACAAGTTTTAAAATTTCTTGATGCACAACATCAAGTTGCTAATACCCCTCCACCTTAATATATGGTGACCAATTCTCTACCTAAACAAGTGGTGACTTATATTTCACCTTAATAAATGGAAACTAATCCCCAATATATGTTTTCTAAGTAATAAAAAAATATTTATAATTGAGGACATACTACTTGTAATCAACACTTTGCCTCTTCAAGCTAATAATATATTCCACATAACCAACAACAAGTTCCTTTATACAATAGATCCTTATGAATAAATAGTAGGTTCCCTTCTATTCCCAATAAACACTATTCAATACCCAATGAAACATTACTTTATTTAGACCATAGTTACCTCCAAATTAATGACACACTCAGTAATAAGTGCCTTACCAATAAAATGTGCACTATTAAAAATGTAACCCAATCAATGGGTGAACATTCATGGTATAACCAATCAAGTATAAATTCCATAATACCCCATATCACCATTGTATATAGGTGAAGGTTATCCACCTCTAAATACCCAACAACACATGCTCAATATTTCTCAATCCATTTCCACTTTTTAAGACTTTCAAGAGGTAAAAGATGTAGTTGTTACCATTCAAGTAGGAAATCAGAGTAACAAATTCAAATTGGGTGATATATGCTCTTATCCCTTTGATATGAGCTATCTTTAGGTCCTATTCCTGCATCATTTTGAGATTCTAAAATTAAAAAAATATAAAGGGAAGAGTGATCTAAAAGAACACTTGAAAGACTTATTTTTTACTTATTAAGAGGTTACATAAAATGTGTGTATCTATTTCACTTGTTTCCTCTTAGTTTGGCTAGGCAAGCTTTGGAGTGGTTTCTCCATTTACCCAAAAATTCTATTGATAAATATGAAAACTTATCTAAAAATTTTGTGCAACACTTTTAGAATATGAGGTGACTATGGTTGAATTGTGTCATGCCAAACAAAGAGGAGGAGAGGCTTTTTATATTTACTTGCAATGGTGGCATGCATTGGCTAGATGATTCCCACATAATATCCCTAATAAATAGTTGGCTGCACTCTTTACTAATAATTTACAACTAGATATTTATTTTAATCTCTAAATTCATTAAGAAAACACATTTGAAGAGATTATCTCTAAAGGACTACAATTTGAGCAATCCCTCATAAATAAATGGGAAATCGAAGTTTATTCTCAAAACCAAATTCAAAGAAAGGTATAGATGTTAACTCAGGTACAATATCAAATGAGTACATCTAAAAAACCTAAACCATTCAACATAGAAAAAATTATTATAGGAGATGGGGTGACTAAATTTAGACATGTGAAAATGGTTTAACCACTATCTACTCAAGTAATTCCACCTACTTAATCACTTACTTTGCAACAACCACCTCCAAGAAGAGTTCAATATCAAAACAAGGTTTTTAGTGATCTTGGTGAACCTATTGAGGTCATGTTCCAAAAATTGGTTGCAACTAACATGATCATTTAGCTACTTCCAAAATAGTTTTTAGAAGGCCAACCTAAACCTAACTAGTAAAAGGAACATAATTTTGGTGATTATCATCAAGTTATAGGCCATTCCATTCACACATGTGTGAAAATTTTCCACTTCATCCAAGATTTGATAAAAAATGGTGAAATAGAATTAAATAATGTTGCTCTAACATCTAAACAAAATTTGAGTATCTATCAAAACCATTTTCCATAACATAACTCTAATAACTGGCATTAGAATCATCATCAAGACAATAATCAAAACTAGAACAAGCCTCCAAATAATTATAATCAAAGGCCAAATCCATAACAACAAAAAACTAATCAGAACAAATGCTAGGACACCTAATCTAACCAAGTCAACTATAATAATGTCCCCTATAACTATGATAATGTTATAGGTCACATTACTAGTGGGCATATCACCACTATAAAAATCAATCCTAAGATAATAGTTAACAATACCCAACATCCACCACCATCCATTTTAGGACCTCCTCCCCCATATTTTGGTAATCCTCATTTGGTTTAACTTGTAATTAATGGTAGACAATGCCCAAGAGTTATCATTCTAGGGCCTAATTACCCTTTTTATAATTATAATAACAACCTACCAACTTAGGATTATACAATTGCAACTTGATGTTCCAAGGTTACCATCCAAGGTCCTGCACTTTCTTCCTCCAATAATCCCATTCAAGGTCCTCTACCTCAAAAAACTAAACCAGCTAATTCTGTTAATGATAAGCCATATGATATTGTGAAAAAATTACAAAAAACACTCACAAATTTATATCTTATATCTTCTACATAGGTTAAATGTCCACAAAAACATATTGAATGAGTTTTTAAGCCAATCTAAGGTCCCAAATGACATTTATCCTAAAAAAATTCCAAACATTTGTGAGTCATTTGACCCCATGCTTACAACTTACATTTGAACAAAGTGATATGTTACCCATTGGTCCTCTTAATAATAACCCACTTTATATAGAGGCAATTAATTCCAAACATAATATCAAGCGTATCCTCATAGATAATGGTTTAGGTTTGAATATTATAACTTTGAATCTAATTAAACATTTGGGCTATACACTAGCAAATCTACAACCAAATAACTTGGACGATGATCACAAGGCACCATTTACTTATCCATTATCTTGGTCCTTTAAATCATGATGCCCTTTGCCATGTCCTTAACTAAGAGCTATCGTACAACTTACTCCTTGGGTGACATTGGATACATGAAGTACCTTCTACTCTACATTAGTGCATCAAACTCCCTCACTCAGGCTTGGAAGTCACCATACCTAGCGATTTGTAGCCATACTAGTATTGTAAACATCTTGAAATAGGGTATAAAAGCTACAATTATTGGTTGGGCCTAGAACATGTCCCTAAATAAGACAAAAAGGTAGTTGTTTAACCTTTTAAGTCAGATTATGTGGATCTAAGTACTCTTACATCTACATCATTTTCACCTCTTGCTCAAATGTCTTCTCATTTGAACATTATAGATAAAGGCCATAGTGAATACCAAATTGGTAATACTTTTCATATAGCTAAATTTCCTAAAACACCTAAATGACATGGATGGCCCAAAGTGAAAAATGTTAGAATGGAATGTGGTAAGAAATATGAATCTCTATAGAAAGGACATATTAATTTTTTCAAAAGCACTACATATGAACAAGAATAAATAAAAGGTGATGGTGACTCATGGTTGTATAATGACAACTTTGTGACTTACTACAAAAGAAAAAAGTATCCTCTTCTTGAAATAATAATGGATAATCAAGATTATTAAGGTAAAGGCCTATAGAAAAAGTAACAAGGTCCTATTGAATAGGTATCTACTACCAAACATAAAAGAACTTGAGGTATTGAATTAAAACCACTTAGAGGTGACCCTTTAGATCTCAAGAGTGACACCAATTTACCGTATAATGATAAAGATGTTGAAAATCACATACATCTTATTATAGCATCTATAATGAGTTAGATGATACTAATATTTTTAACACCAATAAAATTTATACCATTACTTATGTTCCCTCTAATTACCCTCTTCTCCATCATCCCCAATTAATTGACTGGAACCAACAAGATGCACATCTAATTACCCTCTTCTCCATCATCCCCAATTAATTGATTGGAACCAACAAGATGCACATATACCATTAGAAAATTTCCAAAATGATGAGGTAATTAATGAATTCATGGGCATCAATAATGGTTTTATAATTAGTTATCATAAGCAAGGATTTACTATTACATTGGACCCTATCACATATTTTGGAGATTAAGTGAACTTCCTTGGTCATAAATAAAAATAAAAAAATGAAAATGAAACATTGAGGTCCCAAAGTGAAAACCTATTTGAGGCACCTTCAAACCAGGAAAATGGTAAAGAAAAGGATAAGTCCCATGGCAAAAAATTATTTAAAGTGCCTTTGGATGGGGAATTTCATGCTATTTTTAATGAATCATAGGGTGACTCTAGTCCTAGAACCTCATGCTAGTAAATAATTAGTTCACAAGATCAAAAAAAATTTAGACAATTAGTTTAAGATTTCCCACATGCCTTTGATAAATGGCCTTTACCAGCCATTGGTGATTCAAATTCTTTATAAATTGGGAGAATTGATGATATATTTGATCCACAATATGATAAATAATATCAATAAACCTTGTATGCAAAGGGAAATGCAACTAATCTATAAATCAATCTTAACTCAGAGAAGATAAATTATATTTACACTTCTAATTGGCGATACATTAGATATTCTGGGTCGTGACCAAAATGGATCTTCTATACCTATCCAAGGGATATCTTACCATAATATTATCACTAGGGAGGGTTCCAAATCCTTAAATCAAGAAAAAATATGCAACAAACCTAACTATGTCCTATGTTTTCATATTCACTAAACTAATAAAAAGTAAAGTCTAATATAGTGCTCACCAAAGCTTATGGAAAAAAGTGGGGATAATAAAAATTAAAAGTGAACATGCATAGAAGACATATACTCACATAAATGTATAAAAAATACTAATATTTGAGAGAGAATTAAAAATGCATATTTATCTATTCTTACAAAGGAGGAATAAAGTTAGGAATACTTAACTTTGAAGTTGAACACGTTGAGCCTCAACATCTCCCTTGGTGAAGGTGATTCACAAGAGGTTGTTGTGGTATGTAAGGATGACAAGGATAAATCATATATAGGTTACATAACCTATAAATTCATGAAAGACTTATCCACAAGACAAGATCTATATTTTCAAAGAAAGTATGAAACCCTAAGCTATGCTCCTTAAGTAAAATAGTGGATAAGTAGATGCACAATATCTATATCTTATTCTTCTCTGATCTTCCTAATAAATGATGAAATGGACATGTTTATATAGTTGAATCTAACCCTAGTAATTTTTTAAATTTTATCTAGTAGAGTCATCCTAATCAAATTTATATCATTATTAACAAAAATAAATCAGGTCCTAGTCTAGGTTTACCAGGGGTCGACCTAGACCCTAAATGATTTTTTTCAATTAGAGTACATGGTCGATGGGTTTAACAATGTATAATAAACCATCAAAAAGGATTTTAGGCTAGGGAAGGGATAAAAAATGTGTAAATTGACTAAAAGAGGGTGTAAAATAGGAGGCAAAGTTTATGGAAATATTTTTAGGAGATGGCTATGTAGATAGAAAGTGGTATTTGTAGTCATATAAAATGTCCAAATTGATAGTTTGAGTGTGGCTTATGAAACCCTACCCATAGGTACTTATTGCATGCTTGTGTGACCCATTTAGACACCTTTTTACTCATTACTAGTCATCCATAGCCTTACAAATGGTTATTCTAGTTTAGCCAGACTTTATTTCCTAGGCCAATTCTATCCCCCATCTCTCAAGCCTATAGGAAAGGAGTACCATACTTGGACTATAGCATTGGATCCTAGGGTGTCATGTTTTTGATGCTTCCATTCCTTTTAAATTTGAGACCAAATGGTCATTTTCATTTGATTCCTATCATTCATTATGTTAGCTTAGTGTGAATACATCTAACCCATGACCAATAGTTCCCTATAAAAGCTCATCTAAAGTTCATTTACAAGGAGGTGAAAAATATTACAAAGCAAGCAAGAATACAAGAAAAATTACCTATTCTCTACAGATAGTCATCCAACATAGCTACAAACATATTAAAACCCTCATACCAGTCCTTAAACACCTCAAACACTCTCACTATGGCATTTTTGCATTTGCGTAACACTATTACACAAAGCATATATGGTGGGAGAACTGCATATGGCTTGATTCTTCTTCAAAGTATTGGTATATAGGCAGTGCACCCATAAAATGGGTATGGATCACATGTTCAATGCATCTTACACACACTAACCCTCCCTTTTCAAGTGATTTAAATCCCATATATCAAGCATGATTTAAGGTTAGTGTTTGAATATTAAATCATCTCTATATCAAGCTCCATCAACATTCAACACTCAATTCATAGGAAATCTCACATAGGAATAACAAAAAGTACCCAAAAAGCTTAGGTCTCTATGACCAATTTAGAAAACAAAAATAGGAGTGAAAAATAACATCAGACCTTGAAGTGTCCTATTTTTTGGTGCTCTTATCTTTTCACCAAATGAAATCCAAATTCTAATTCATGACACTATCCTAGTCCTACACAACCTCTATCTCAGCTATCTCAGTCTAGTTTCAAGTTAAGTTATATTTTTTCTTTATTTATTACTTTTTTTAGAAAGGTAAAAATGATAGACAAATTATACAAATTAATATTGTAATTATTTCAATAAAATTTATTATTTTATTAATCCAAACCCTTAACTAAAATTGGAATAAAAATCCATTATTCCAAAAAAAGTTGAATCATTTGGTGAACTTGACTTACTTTTTTCACACACAAAAACCCTATAAACCCTAGGGAAAATTCCTTGCTAATTTTTTTAGTATTTTTCTAATTTTTCTTGCATATTTAAATCAAAATTTCACATTTTTTATTTTTAAAATTTCCAATAGTAATTTTAAAAATAATTTGTTTCAAACCCTAATTAATAGGTCCCTTTGCTTTTGAGGCATCACCTTACATTCAAATCATAATTTCACATTAATTTTTAAAAGTTACCTTAGTAATTTTAAAAATTTATTTTTTCAAACCCTAATTGAATTTACTAGGTTCCTTTACTTCTTGAGGTATCATCTTACATGTTTGTGAGATTCATATCCTTTTTATTCATATTTTAGTTTTTTATTTTTAGGACTTTACATCTCCTTTATTGATTAATTTCCTTCCATCACATATTGATTATTATAACTTATAACAAAAATTTCAATGCATTTTTTATTTGTTACCCTTTATTGGCTACCCTTGTGCAAGAGATAAAATCTCTTCAATCTAAGGTGCTGCATATTGAACAATGTGCCTCTAGAACAATACAAGCTTTAGATTCTCTTATTCTACTGCATACACCATTGGCACGTCATATTGCTTCTACACCCTTGCCACCAGGTTTTGTTCAACCCAAAATCACTCTATATGATGACAAGGGTGATCCAAAGATACACTTGAGATATTTTCATGCAACATGCTTGGACTATGTGCCAAATTACTAGTTACTAACCAAGCTATTTCTATGGAGTTTAAAAGATTATGCTTTACAATGGTTCTATAGTCTATTAAGTCAGTCAGTCAACACATACAATCCTTTATCTAACAAGTTTCTAGATCATGTTAGCATTAACATAGGTGACAAGGTTTCTTATGCCCAAATTGCAAAATAGAAATAAATTTCAAATGAGCATCTCACAGATTATGTTATTTGATATAAGACTATCTTGGCTAAAATGACTAGCCCCATGGTCGATAAAGAATTATAAAATCTCTTCAAAAAGAGTCTTCTGCTAGCTTTGCATGAGTTAATAATGTTCAAAAGGTTCTTTTCTTTTATTGAGTTATGTCATACACTAAAGGAAAGTGAAGTCAAATTAATTTCAATGGGCAAACTCAAGTACACAAGCATATCATAAATGACAAATAAGAGTAATAATAATGTCCCATACAAAGTAAAGGTTAATGATAGTAAAATTCAAAATCAAATTATAGTTAATGTGGATTTAGATCCCCCTTACTAAGTGGTTTTATCAAAACCTCCTCGGTGAACCTTTACCAATCTACCACTATCTCCAGCCAAAGTCTTACAATAGATTTTAGAATGCAATATCATATCTACCCCTCCTATTCAATAAATTAATCCAACATTTCCTCTTTTACATGGTTATGATAAAAATACATTCTAAAATTTTCATAAGGCATAGAGCACATAATAAACAAATGCATCTATTTGGAATATAAGATACAAAACTTGATAAATGGTAACCTTATTGATCTTGGCACTCTAGTTGAGCCTCCTCAGGCAAAGCAAACCAAGGATAAAGTTTTAAAATTTTCTCAGATCATTTTTTAAAGCATTTGAAATAAGAGATAGGGGACATATCAAGTGTTCACCATAAATATCATGCATATCCTCCACCACCTACATATCGGGTACCTTCAGTTGAGTCACATCCTTTGAGCAACATGACGGGTGTGTATAATTCTAGAGTTTTAGCTAAACCTTTAATCTCCTTCTCAAAGCAAGAGATAGTTAAGGATGATTCAGATTACCATGCACTCTTTATCAAATCCTAAATTAAGCATCATCCTATTCATAGTGTTCTCATAGATAATAGATCTAGTGTAAACATGTGCACTATGAAATTACTGTAGCTTTTGGAATAATCAGAGTAGGATATCACCCTAACAGACATAGTTATCAGTGGGTTTAGTGGGTACATATAGAGTTTATTAGGTGAGATTTTAATTCCTTTATAGGTTGGTCCAACACATGTGGCAACACCATTTACTATTGTTCCTAATGTAGGAGTATTCCATATGTTACTTCATTGACCATGGATCCATCAACTTCAAGAAGCACCTTCTATACTTTACTGATGGATGAAATTCATTCATGCTAATTAGGTTGTTACAATTGGTGGATTTCCATATGAGTTACCACTCCCTACTTTAGATCCATATCCTACTCTATAGTCACCAATTTTAGCTTCTCCACTAATTACAGTTCTTCCAATTTAAATTCAACCATAATTAAGGCCATCCTCACCAACATAGAGAGTTCATACACTTCCACAGAGGCCTCTCTTAGATCAACCATTACATCAGTGACAATTTAAAGATTCTAGATAGTTTATAACTATAGTGTTTACACCCAAGATAGTATCGTTGAGGTCTCATGCCTCTACACATAGAGAACATGTTCAAATAACTTCCTCTACTACCAGATGGGTCCCTAAGAGCCCCATAATTACATCCACTTCTTAGAGTTATAAGGAGACACAGTCAGTTTCCACTATAGATATTTTAGAGTATTTATAATATACGTATCTTTCAAATTCATAGTCTCAACCCTTCCATCATGTTTCATGATCATGCACGATCCCTCTCCTTGATATAGGACACCATGATAGGGAGTCTCTCATGAGACTCATTGGTTGGTATCATTTATTCTCAATCTTTATTGTACATAACTTCTTTTCAATTACTTGTACATAGTTTATTTATGCTTACTTGTACATAGATTATTTCAAAAATATAAAACATTTAAATAGTTCAAAATACAAAAAGAAAAAAAAACATTCAAATAACTCAAAAAAAAAAAAAAAAAAACATTTCAATTGTATGAATTATACATGATTTACATTTCTACTACCATTATAGATATACATTTTGTTGTTTTATGCTATTGTTTATCAATTTATCTACATTACATGCTTCACTTGATCTTCTTTGAGTGTGTGTAGTGAGACCCAAATTCTTGATTGTTTCACTTTACCCATTGAGGGGGCATCTTACTTATATATTTGAGACATACATTGACATATCTACCCACTAGGGGCGTCTTCTACATGACCACACCATCTAGGTTATGTCATTCTTACACCATACACTCTAGTTATCATGTTGATGTACATTACTTACTAGTTTACATAGATTATTCTATTGATACTCATTAGCATATAACACTTGTGTATTTATTAGCATCTACCTAGTATTGTACTCCATGTTTTGCATACTTTCACTTCTGGATTTGATTAGTTAGATGTGATTGTATTTCCAACCTTTACATGCCTTGCTTTCTTACTTTACGTATCTAAATGTGATGCCATTTTCTCAGTTCCTATTTTATCTCTTGTGTGTGACTTAGGAAATTTTCCAATGTCCTTTGCTTCTATTATTGTGTGTGCCTTAGGAAATTTTCCAATTTACTCTGCTTCTATTATTGTGTGTGCCTTAGGAAATTTTCCAATTTACTCTGCTTATACTCTTTTATGTGCTTGTGGCCCTCATGCCAACCTTGCTTGTTTTCAATTATATGTGTATATGGAATTTGAACATGCCTTGTATGCTTGATTTTATAATTTGAGTGACATGTGCCCATGTCCCTTATTTTATTATCCCCTTGGCCTCTCTTGTATGCTTCTTACTTCTTTCCTTGCACACTTGTTTGCTTATTTTCTTTTCAATTATTTGTAATTCCATGATCCACATCATGCTTTATCTTTCTTTTTTAGATGCCATGATAGACATCATGCTCCAATTATCCTTAATAACTAACAACTAACAACTAATATTTATAATTTCAATTCAATATAATTCATATGTTATTACATTATTACATCTATCTAGGCATACCCCTATCGATCTAACAATCTCCAATACAAATTATGTTATATCTTGAGACATATTTTTTTATTATCATTAATATATCATGTATTTCATAACATAACACACTTGTAGGGCTATTTATTTTTAGGGTAGTCATTAAAAGGTCTTCATTCCTATCCTTAGAAGAGGGGGGAAAAATCAAGGGTTTTGTCATAGAGATTAGAGCCTCTAACCAGTTAAAAAATTTAGTTTTTAGAACACTAAAAATAATAACCAAAACCCAAACTAAGTAGAATAGACCAAGAAAACAATGATGAACACCAAATAATGATTAAAAAAAATAAAAATACAAGATCACCATACTTGAAATATAATTCTAGACAACAAAGTGTCCTATTTTTGTTGCTCCTATCCAAATAGAAAAAAACTCAAATTTTCCAAAAACAAATGGAGAGGTAAGTTTAATTATAGTTTTATCATCTACAATATAGTTCAGAATCAGTAGTTTTAGTATAGTTTTTCTCAAAGAATCTAGATATAGGGGGTATAATGCATGACATGATGGCTCATGCTTCTAGTTTCAGATTGGGTAGTTGGTATAACTTCTAGATCAAAATCCATATTACAAAAACTAGTGATTAGGAGAAATGTGCATGGCACTTATTCCTTTTTTTCTTTTTAGTTCATTATATAGCCTAGGTATTCTTATTAGTTGCATGCCTTATTCCATCTATAGGTGGTTGGCATCATTTTGGAGTGGATTTTATATAAGCTTAGTTCTTAGTTTTAGAGTGGATTTCATACAAGCCTAATCTCCACCTTTTGGAGTGGCTAAGATTGGCCTAGTTATCAATACATATTTGACTATCCACACCACATTGTTAGATTACAAAGCATTCATGGGATTCAAGAACCATCTCATACAACACAAATTTCATACTGGTATCAATTCATAACTTCACTTAGTAGGAAATGATGGAGCTAAAGGAATAACTAGCCTTCATATTCTTGAGCCACCTACTTGGAGGAATTGGACACATAGTTTAAACATAGATTAACACACACATGATCACATAGATTCACTTAGTGGGTGATGATGAAACTAAGGGGACAACCTTTGTATTCTTGATCCACCCTAAGGGAATTGATCACTCAAATCTATTTATGATATTACTCTTGGTTTAACACATACCCAACATCACTTAGCATCACCAAATGTTTTATGCTTGTTCATGTACCTGATGAGGTGTATTTATACCTTTCTCTTCCTCTCTCTCTTACCCAACTTTTGTAAATTATTATTTTAGACATAGTGTGTCTAGTAAGAACTAATCTTCTCTTTATTTTCTCTTAAAAATTTACACATCATAATGTTCTCTCTCTATGCACACTCAAAATCACACATCTCCATGGGCTTCACCCTTTTAGGTAAGTTTAGGTACACTTTATAGTTTTCCTTTATCCTAGTATTTCACTTTGTTGCATCATTAGAATAAAGAAGGGGGGGGGGAATGTAGTCATATAAAATTTCCAAATTTGTAGTTTGAGTGTGGATTATGACACCCTATTCATAAGTCCTTGCATGCTCTTGTGACCCCTCTAGACACCTTTTTGTTTATTGCCAGTCATCCATAACCTTCCAAATGGTCATTTAAGCTCAACCAATCTATATTTCCCAAACAAATTCTATCCTCCCAAGTCTTGAGCCTATAGGATAGGAACACCATACCTGGACTATAGCATCAAAACCTAGGGTATCCCATTTTCATCACTCTTATCCATTTATAATTTGATCCCAAATGGTCATTTTCATCTAATTCCTATACTTCATTATGTCAGCCTATCATGAATACATCTAAATCATGACCAATAGTTCCCTATAAAATCTCATCCAAATATACTTACAAGGAGGTGACAAATATTACAAAGCAAGAAAGAATATAAGAAAACTACTACGGCAAACTTCTCTATTATCTACATACAGTCACCCAACATAGCTACAAACATATTCAAACCCTCATACTATTTTACTCAAATTTTAATTTTTATGTGTTATAAAAGGTAAAACTAAAAGAGGGTTGTGTAAAAGAACTTGGATGGGTGTGTACTCCATAATCTAGATGATTATAGATACCTTCTTTGGCTTGGTAAGATGACCTATAATAAGATAGAACTATAAAAGATTTTGTTAGTTAAGTAGATGGGCGGATTGCCTAACAAGCTAGATCTAAGAAGTGCATGACTTCCTTGGAGGCTATCAACCCACATTTTTATATAAGTTAATGTTGAAAATAAAGGTTGATAAAAAAGATAGCATAACATAAATGAAAGTACTAAATCAAAAGATATAAATACTTTATAAATGAAATGCTAGTGTTCTAACAAAATAACATTAAGGTAAATGTTAAGCTATCAAAGAATGGTCTAGGTATGGTTAGGATGTTGTTTCTAGTCTATGAGGTGACAAAGGACAAGAAAATAGGTTTTGATTAAGGTTTAGTGGGTTATATTTGCTTGCTAGTTTGGTTCATATAGTGACCAGTGGTAATCTGGCTAACCCTTATGGTTAGAGTAACTATTGGTAATTTGAAAGCTAATCATCGAAGGTCAGGGGACTAATACTAGTTTGATAGCTCACCATTAATGATCAAGGTGATTGAAAATAGTTTAATAGTTGATCATCAGTAGTTAGGGTGACCATCGATGGTTAAAATTTGACTATCAATAGTTTCTATTGATGGGTCTGGATAAGGTAAAAGGTTGGACCTATAGGTTAGAGGTTAGAAGGCATCACATATTAAGTTTTTAGAGGTTGGTTGATTGGTTGAGAGGTTAGATGTAGCTGGTTAGAAAAGGTCTGGTTCATATAGAGGTATCAAAATGAAAACAAATTAACTAAATACATATAAAACATATACTTAGCTTTGTTAGTAAAGTTGATTAAAGATGTTGGTGAAGCTTGGAGGAATTTTAGTAGAGGTTCAAGTCCCTATTGTACCTGTACAAGAAAATGTGATATCCTAAACACAAGATTTTTGGATCACTTTTCCTTCCTACCATTCTTATTTTATAGGATGAAGTTGCTAATTGTGTAAGATAAAGTTACTAATTAGGCAAAAATTTGTTAATTAGATAGGGAAAAATATGATAATTAAGAGTACTTTAAAGCTAGTTTGCTTCGTACAAAGAAGCTACTAAATTTTGTGTAATGCTTATCTTGTACACAGCTAGTGATGCATTAAAGTAGGTTTAAGACATGACCATCGATGGTCAGAGTAACCATCGGTAGTTAAAGCAATAATCATTAGTGGTTAGAGTGTTGACCATCAATGGTTGAAGTGCTGATCATTAGTGGTTGAAGGTTAAGTTTGGTTGAAAAGGTGAAATGGTTAAGGTGGGTTAGAAGGTGAGTTGTTCAAAGATTATTTTGACTTAGGTTTATAGTCAAAATGGGTGTGGATGGTAGATTGGGGATTTTGACATATAGAACCATAGTGTGCACTTTTCTAGAGTCTATATTTTGCCCCTTTTTTTATGTAGTTTGTATCAACAAGTTGTAAAACAAAAATAGATTATGGGTGAAAGGTTCAGTTACCTCGAGTATGGGAGGTGTTCCCCCTCAAACCAAGAGTCAATGAGGTGAAGTAGAATGAGGTTCAAGTTTGATGAGTGGTTATGTGGGTGAAAAGGCAGGTGATAAGGGTGGTTGGTTAAGTTAGGCATTAAGTCACAAATATGTGCATAAAATGCAACTAAGTGTGATTAGTCAAGATCACGCATAGACTAAGTTACCATAGTTGGTAAAAATAAGATCAATATTAGAAGGACAAGTGATAGGGGTAACTGGTCCATAATGTTGGTCATAGCTAATCACATTATTCCTATCAAGTCTCCTAAACAAGGTTAGTGTCTTGTAGGTATCCAAGGTAAGAAGTGATCCTAGGAAGACACAAAATTTTTGGTTGTGCACTAGGTGGTGAAAATGTAAATTTTTAACATGAAAAGGTTGGTTGGTGAAGTTAAAAGGACCAAGGCAAGGTCATCATAAAATATATAAATAGTTATGGTCAAAAATGGTTAATATCAAGGTGGACATGGTTGGGTGGTTTGTTGTTTGGTTAGCAAGGGTATTCTCTAATGGTTCATGGTTGGTTTATGGATAATATGTTGTCTCTAATGGGTGGTTGGGTATAGGTTGGTAAGGTATGGCTGAGATGACTCTATATGCACTAGGCAAGTAGATAACGCCTACATAGTTTCATTGATGTAATATTTGAAAAGAACTTCAAGCCAAATTTAGTTCTTTCAAATGGTTATAGGTTTTCTTGGTTCAAGGCTGGTGGAGAAAGGGTGATCTCCAAAGGTTAGATGGTTGAGGGAGAATAGGCTACTCCCTGATAGGTGGTCAAGGTGAGAAAAATATCCCAAGGTAAATGCACTAGGTAGTAAAAAGGGATTTAAGAAAGATGAATGTGAATTCAATCATGCCCTAAGAGTTTTTGGTTGTTATGTGTTAGTTGTTAATAGGTGAAGAGGTTAAGTTAAAGGTAGTGGTTTAGGTGGAATGTTGGGTTGATGTTGGCTTAGGTTGATTGATTTGGTTCAAAGGTTAATTTGATTGATTGGAATAAGTAAGATAAATGGTTGATTTGGTTAGCTTGCTTGGTTGGGTTGGTTTCTTGGTTGAAATAGGTAAGATAAATGGTTGATTGGGTTTACTTGCTTGGTTTGGTTGGTGGCTTGGTTTGTTGGGTAAGGCAGGATGGAAAAGTTGTGATCTTATTCTTAGATGGGATAAAACCAAAGGTAATGCCATAAGGTAGATAAATAATTGGGTATCCTTGGTTGTGGTTGAGGTTAGGTTGACCTTGGGTAAGGTATTATTGGTTGAAGGTTGATCCAGTGAAAGTTGAAGTAGAACGGGTTGGTAGGGTTGATAGGTTGATAATTAGGTTTGTTGGTTTGTTTAGTGCAAGTTGATAAGATTGGTTGAGTTGAGATTGATCCACTAGAAGGTGAAGTTGATAAGGTTGGTTTATGGTTTATGCTTATGAGATATAGACTCAACAACTTTAGGCATGTGATGTTCTGAAGATGGAAACATGATTTTGATTAGATTATTTTAATCATATGATGAATATGTTATAGTTTAGGTGAAATTTGGTTTTGTGCATAGGGGATGATGTGTTTGTTCGTAGATATGATCATGTACATGTGATTGATGGTTTTGATTATGGTTTGTTTATGTATATGATGATGTGGTTCATAGATAGGAGGATGGATAAATGATAAGTGCTAGAGTCATGGTTATTTAGGATGTGATGATGTTTTGAATTATTGTTATGTGTATGGGAAATAGTGTTATGACATGGTCAATGATATTTATTAATATGATGTTGTTTATGCCATGATTAGTGATTATTTCGCTAATGATAATGAGTTTTCAATGTGATTTTTGACATTTTATGATTCTAATGTTTTGTTCATTGAAAATATGTGATTGATGGAAATGGTTTGTAATGTTACGATGTATATGGATCATTACATTGATGAAAATGATGTGTTGAATGGTTTGATATGATATGTGATATGGGGATACAATGAAAACACATAGAGTAGGTTTAGATAACACACTAAGTGTGGAAAAGGGAGAAGAAGGTTGAAACATATGTCCACATGAACTAAAGAATAAAGGGTGAAAAAAGGCATGATGTGTTCATTGGTAGGGACTGAAAAAATTGAAGATGGATGGAATTAATGAAAATAAGCCTTTTCAATGCTTCACATGAGCATGATTTGATTTAAAAATAAGGTATCTTGATCACTTTGTGTCAAGTAAGCTCATAGTCCCTTGATTTTAGAGAGGGTATGAAGGGAAAGTAGGTGATAAGTATGTATAAATAGGAAGGGTATGGTAACCTGATATGGTTTAGTTTTCCCCTTTTATAGGTGATTGAAGAACTATAATAGATAAGTCCATGTATTATGATGTGTAGACTGATCAATGTGGGAAGTCTACTAATGTCATATATAAAAGTTGATTGCGGCCTACTTGTTTGTTACTTTGGACATAGAGTTTTTTGTTACTTTTGTTCATCTTGGGTATCCTTGATTTGATAGGTTAGTGAATCTGATCAATGCAAGAATCTTCAAATGATTATTTTTGACAAAATTGACTTATCCATCCTTCAAGGTTATAGGTTAGTCACTTGTTAGGTTATAGGTTATAGGTTAATTTTGACAGAATTTTGAATAGATAGAATTAGATTAAGTGTTGGATTGAATAATATTACTCCTCATATTCCATGTATTAGGGTGTTACTCATACTTAATTTATTTAAAGTTCCCTATACATGTATTTTATTGTTTTGCATATAAACCCTTACTTTATCCCACAAGCTTTGGTGAGCACATATTGGTTTACTTTCTTTTTATCATATTAGTTTACTTTCTTTTTTATTATCATAAGTGAATATAGAAACCATAGGACTCCTTTAGGGTTGTTTTACAATTGTGATAGACTATAGGCTTTAGAACCCTCCCTAGCATGATGTGTTAGACAGATGATACAAGTGATCCCATAATTGGGTCTAGTAGATCCTCATGTTGGTCATGAACTTTCTTAATAAGTGTGTGCCCCAACCAAAAGTGTTGGTGCGATCTATCTTATCTGATCCAAGATTGATTCGTGCATACCATTCAATTCTGATTGCATACATTTTGGTGAACCCAATGTGAATCAAACTCTTATAAGGTTTATTTCACTTATTTTATTCTTTTTGTCATCTTTTCTATCATATGTTTTAAATTTATAGTTTGATTCTATCAACCCAACTATTTTTCTCTATGTGTAAGAAGAGACAATTAGATCAACTAGATCAACCCAACATAGGTTTCTATCACTTAACAGACTTTTTGTTCAACCTAATAGGTTAATCGGGTTGACCAAACACATTTCCAACCACTTTGCAGTAGGTTCTTATTTAAGATTCACATTACAGGTTCCAGATTCAAAATGTCTAGATTTGTAGTTCAGTCAACTAGGTTAAAGAACTTAACTTAGCACATTTCTAGACATCTAGTTTAGTCTATTAAGTTAACTAGGCCAACTTAGCACACTTTTTCATCTTTTGTAATAGGTTCCTATCTCACTTGGTTGATTAGCTCAACCCAATTCTATAGATTGGGTTAGTTCTCTCCAAGGTTATAGGTTAGTCACTTGTTCTATTTTCATCTCCAAAACACCAAGGTCATTTCTATTTCTCTGTTTCTAATCTACTATGTACTTTTCTTTCAAAAAATTATAATCTATTTATATGTACCAATTGGATTGGCAAACATCAATTTAGTTGATTATGTATTTCATTTTAGTATCTACTTTTCTAGACTAGCTACGAGCATACCTTATTTTATTTCTCATCTTATTAGCAATCCTTTCCCTTTCCCTATTTACTATGCTATGTCAACTAGCTCGACTTTGTATTGTCCTAGACTATTTTTGATAGTTTTGTTCACTGTACTAGGTTGACCTAGTCGACCTAACATAGTTTATAGGTTTAGTTTTTACACTAAGTCAACTTGGTCAACCTAGCTTTATTTTTTACTTCCCTTATTTTTTAGCTTGGTTCTTCATCCTTTTTAATCTACATTCTATTCATTTCTCTTCAATCAAAATGAGGTCCCCTATTAGAATATTTTTGGATTGTCTTAATCCATTTAGATCCTATATGGGGTGTTCATTTCTCCTTTTATTTACCTCCCAAGAACACCATAACTCTTGGGGCACCTCTTCTCCTCCTTCATCTACAAATTGCAACATGGTTCAAATAACACCTCAAGATGAAGTTGATGGGTCCAATCCTTTTTTCACATACCAATAATATTCTCAAAATATTCAAAATAATGTGGGAGTGATTGACTCAAATTTATTTAATAATCCCACTAATAAATCTTCTTATAATATTCCCTCCAACACCAATATTGGAAATGTTCCTTCCAACACCAACTTGCCACCTGATACAAATAAATTATTATCCCAAGTGATTCAACAAGTAAACATTATGTAAAACTCTAATACCAATCAAATGATGCAACTTCAACAATATTTGATCAATGTGGCTAATCAACCTCCAATCCTAAATCCTCAAGCTAATCCTAGTTACATTTTCCCACCTCTTAGAGATGCCTTAGGTAACATTATTCCTCAACTAATAATGAATGACAAAATGCTTCAAACTATCCAAAATGAGCCTTTATCTCCCTTCATTATATCTATTGACATTGGTAACATATCACCAACTATTAAATATGATAGGACTAAAGACCCCACCCCATTTCTTAAATCCTTTGCTAATCTCTATAAAGAGTGGATCCAAACTAATACATTTGCCACTACTAAAATCTTAGTTAAAACCTTCACTGGTGATGTATTATAATGGTATAATCAATTACCCCAACATTCTACTTGGAAACTTGAAGATTTGGCCAATCCTTTAGTTTAAGAGTTTCAACATATGATCTTCCTAAAAACTATCTTATCCATTTCATAGATGCTAAACAATCTCCTAATGAATCAGCTCATGACTTTATTAAAAGATTGAAATCCTTATCTCATAAATCTAATCATAATATGTCTGATGATAACCTATTCAAACTCTTTATCATAGATTTAATATTTAACTCCTACTCTTTAATACAAGGTTCAAACCTTTACTCCTCAAACTTTTAATGAATCTCTTGACCAAGGTAAATGAAAAAAAAAATTAATGAATAAATTTGAACCCAATTCTAAAATCCTTAAATAATCTTTGCAAACATCTAGTGATATCACTACTAACACTTCTCAAACCAAACCTGGTGTTTCCAAAAATGATGTTCTTTTATTGTCTCATGTGCCTCTTTCGATTCATCAAATGAGACAATTTTTACCTCTTTCTAAACCTTTCATATATCCTAATGCTCCTCCTAAATGGTATGATCCCAATATCTTTTTTTGGTTTCATGCTGATATTGGATGTTATTATGAGTCTTGTAGAGGGCTTGCTAAATGTGTTATCTCATACATGATTGGTGATTCATCAAGAATACACTAATGCTTTTCAAAAATTACAACCCTTTAAAGCACCATCATCAAGAATACACTGATGTTTTTCAAAAATGACAACCCTCTAAAGCCTCTACATCTAATAATAAGAAGAAATTTTCTTCCCATAATCAATCAACTTCTAAGGATTTTGGTGCAATTGACACTAATTATGATCAATACCTTAACAACTCTCAATATGTCAATACGACTAAGGTTAATTATTTTAGGAAGCCAACACATAAAGATCCTATGACGAAGCCTAGAGACCTTATTTGGAAGAACAATTGCTTAAATATACTACCACTATCAATATTGATTCAAAAGCACCTAAGGAAAAACTTCCTCCTTCTGATCCTCCAACCACATCTATTCTTCCAAAGTCTAATTTGCCTTCTTCTAAACCTTGTGGTTCTTCTTATAAATCTCATTAGAATTTCCTAGAAGAACTTAACTCTATGCTATGTAAAATTCCTAACATGGAGTTGGTTAACACTTCACCTTATCATTATAAATTCCTTATGCAACAACTCCAAGAGATTGAAGATCCATCTTCTTTAGATGAAGAACCACCTTTTATTTATTCTTAACCAACAAACATTAATACCATTGAATCCTTATGTCCTTATTACAAACCTTCCATTGAATTCCTTGAAGAAAACATGATTACTAGTGAAATCATCTTTCGCACTGATGATCTGCCTCTTTTTATCAAGATAGCGATTAATACCACCTTTATTCAAAAATTTCTAGTTGATGAAGGTTTTGGTATTAATGTGACTTCTTTATGGATTTCATAACAACTTGGTTATAAAAAAAAGTCATCTTAAACAAACCCATCTTACTTGCTATGGTTTTGATAAGATTAATCAAAATCCACTGGGTTGTATATGGCTTCCCTTAACCATTGGTCCTAAGACCATGCAAACCAAACTCATGGTTATTGATATTTATTTATCCTATAACATATTCCTCAACCATCCATGGACTCATCAAATGAGGGCCATTGCATCTTATAGTAGTCAATGTATTAAATTTATACACAATGGAAAATGTTCTAAGCATGAAGCTAATCCCAACCCATGGAGTATGCAATTTTCTAATCCTAAATCATAATATCATGTTCCCATGATTCCTAAAATCAATAGTGCTCCTTTGCCTGAGTTCATCAATATAAATCTTGATTTACAAGTTACTCTTGTTGTTTCCAAAATCAGCTTAGCTCGTTTTTGGGAACAACCCCCTACGAAACTTGTCCGTTTCGTCTTTCGTTTCTCTAAGTTCATTTTTCGAGACGGATTTCGAATTCATTCTCATCTTGGCCTCAGAACATGAAAGTGGTTACAATCTCATCTCGGCCAAGTTTTCCCTCCCCCAGACTCTCCTTTCAGAGTTAGTCTTTGCATTTCCTTCCATTTTTGTGCAAAGGCGGCAAATTTTGCCACCCCTACATTTTTTTGTTTTGTGTGCAAGGGCGGCAAATTTTGCCGCCCATGCACCTTTTTTTGCAAGGGCAGCAATTTTTGCCGCCCCTGCACTTTGACCTACAAGGGCGGTAAATTTTGCCGCCCCTACACTCAGATGAACTAAAACACGCAAGGGCGGTAAATTTTGCCACCCTTGCACATCTCAATTTCCGTGCATGGCATTTATTGCCATGCATGGCGGGTGGTTGGGGTCAATTTTCACCTCATTTAAACTGATTTGAGCCTCTCTTATCCTCATTGCTTCCTCCTCTCCTCTTGCCCCTTGCACCTGAGCAACCCAGTTGACAAGTTAAAGTGCATTTTGGCAGATTCAACCTCGTGGCGCGCACAGTTTCTTAAATAGGTCTCATTTTTGGCTTTTATTTCTTTTTCTTTTTTGGTTTCTGCTTAGTGTTAGGTTGTTTGCTATTGTTTTTTCTTTATTTTTCTCTCTCCTTCCACCCACGTCCCTCCTCTCCTCACCTCGGATGTTATTTCTTTTTCCCTCCCCCTTTGCCTATGGGTTTTCATCGAAAACTCACGTGGGTGGCCTTTTTTTCCGCCCGCGCTTCTTCTTCCACCCTACGTGCAAGGGCGGTGAATTCCGCCACCCCTACATGTTTCCTCCACCCTACGTGTAAGGGTGGCAAAAATCGCTGCCCCTACATTTTTCAACCCTGCGTGCAAGGGCAGTGATTTTTGTGACCCCTACATAATTTCCCAAGTGAAAAATATAAGGGCGGTGATTTTTTTCGCCCCTGCATTTTTTTAACTTTTACAAGGGCAACGATTTTCACCGCCCTTGTATTTTTCCTCTGAATTTTTCCAACCTCGGAGGAATTTTTCCAAGTTGTCCCTTTCCTTCTTTTTCTTCCTCATTTTTCACTTTTTCTCCTGACTTGGCCTATTTAAGTGACCTCTAGTAACCAATATCACTTAATTTGCACTTTTTCTCCTCTCATCCTCTCTCCTCTGATTTGTGATCATGACTGCAGCACCTTCAGAAAACTCTTGCACTTTTGCTCTCGTCTGGTCAAGATCATTCTCCATGATGAAAGCGTCTCCCAAGAAAGCAAAAACCATGAAGTATAGGTACCAAGGCATCTTCCCACTCACATCAGTCTCCTCGAATGTCAATGACATTCGAGACACCAAGATCGGCCACATGGACATGGCTGAGTTCCTGGCGCGAACAAAGGCGACAAATCCTAGCACTGGGATAAAGAGGATCGTTGAGAGAAACATCCACTTGGTGGCCGCCTTTTCGATAGCAGTGCATCATGTTGAGTTCATCCTTCAATGCACGCATTTCTACAACAAAGAGACTAGAACGGTCTTAGACGCCAGCGGTAACATAGTGATTCGATTGGACCCCAAATTCATCGACAAAGTTTTTATGTGCCCTCTAGCCACCGAAGTAACCCAAATCAACTTTGGGAACACATAGAAGGAGTATGATAAAGACCTTGAGAGGGCAAAGAAAGTTATAAACAACAAGTGGCTGAAGACCCCCAGGACCAACCTCTCCAAATGGCCAAAGAACTTTCTAAGGACCAATTTTGTCGAGGAAGTTGGTGACTTGATCACCCTTCTCAACAGAGTACGGGGTCTCCCATCTTCTTCACAATTCCATGAATGGATGTATCCATTCATCAAGATCATCCTCCAGGGCAAGCAAACCATCTTTTGGAGAGAGTAAATCAGCAATGCCCTCCACAAAGAGTTAACCAAAGTATAGACTTCCTTCAAATTCTATATGACTTCGTACCTAGTTTATATAGCTACCGCAATGCGATCTTTTTTGGGATTAACTATAGCAGGAGATAGAAAGAGCACCCTGGTCTACTCATATTATCCTCAGTTGATGCTCCAAGGGTCAACACGTCATTTAAAAAGAGTAAATGATGCCTTCTTTGTCATGTTTTTATGTCTCTTCAATCCTCAGCTCAAGCAAAAAAAAATATCACACAAGGCCTGGGTAGTGGTAAATAATTATCGCTGCATGTTCCTCTAGTTCCCCACATTCTGTTATCTTTGAGTCAGCTTTTACCAAGGCTACCCCTACATGCTTCCCAAGTTCCCTTTAGATAAATTAGTTCTAATGAAACTTTGCCGACAACTGGTTGTCATGCATACTAGACAGATGGAACTGAAGAGACTAGGTTTCAAGTTTCCAATCAAGATTGGCAGGTATTCTGTTGCAACATCAACCAAAGCCAAGGTCATGGATACCGAAATACAGATAGTTACTATCATGCCATTTAAAAGATGAGAAAAATTTGACTACAGGGGAGTCAAGGAGAAGATCAGAAAGAAAACTCAGTCCCATGAACCAATGATTGAAGATATTTGGGTAGACCTGAGGACGACTGAGAAAATTAGGAAAATGGACTATTGCAAGCTGACACTGGAGTAGATTGAATATCTTAGGCTTACAGAGATCCCCTCTAGTTTAATCAATGATGGGAACATCATAAATAACAGGTATCTGGTAGAGAAGGTTGTTGGTTCCCCTCTCCCTCCATTTCAGTGGTCTCAAAAGGAGCTGACTTCTCTGAGAAAAAGATTCAAACCAATATTGGCTAACACCAATGATTGGTTAGCAGCCAAAGGAATCACCCTGAGGGAATTTGTTGCAGGTTCAGAGGTTGAATACCAGGCAAAATTAGAGAATAAAGTAGAGAACAAAACCAAAAACAAAGGTGATGTCCCTTCTCCTTCTAGGCCTCACAAGCTTAGGATCATCTTTATATCTAAGAAATCAAAGACTGCATAAGGGCCAGAAGTAGAAACAAAAAGAACCAAAGAACAGAGCCCTCAGGCATAGGCAGCTCAGCCCATGGAGAAAGATGATCAACCATTAGGACAACCAAGTGTTGGGTCTTCACTCTCACAGGAACAAGCACAGCCGAGCAAGAGTGTATCTCTTTCTCCCCCTCAGTCTCCTGTGCTTCCCTCTTCTCCCATTTCTCTTATCAATGTTCCCTCCTCTGGAGCTACTTCTCATTTTAGAGTTGTATTTGGTAATCCTCAGGGTCCTTTTGGAAGTTCCCATCACTCTTCTAGATCCATTCCAAGTCTATCGTCTCCTTCCTTCAACTTGCCAGCAAGCCCTACACTCGAGCTAGAATTAGTAGTTGGTGTAGTTTTGCCAATTACTCCAACCGCAACTACTATCACCACTAGCAGTATGAAAACTACTATAGTAATGCCAGCAGAAGCAACCATTGCCACAACAGGCACTTCTCTCCTGCCTTGGATGTCTGCTTTCACGTCGAAAAGAAAGAAGATGGCCATCTCCCCAGATGAGTTTGACTTTGGAAAGATAGTGCCGGTGAAAGCAAAGGCTCTGAAGAGGCTAAGAATCCTCTCCAAATTAGTGGAAAAAAAGGGACAATTTTTTTTGGAAATTGCCAAGCCTCCAGAGGACGCAACCCTTGAAGGTTTCAAAATGAGCAGCTATTCCATCTCTCGTGTTGAACTTGGAAAAGTTACTCACGAAGGTGTGAAAAGTGATCTTCAGTCGGCTATGGACATAATGGTCCATAAATTCGATCGAGAGAAGGAAATGAAGGATTATTACAAGGCCAAAGCAGAGCAGCTAACGACAGTAATAAAAAGGTTCACTCTTCCTTCTGAAGCAGCAACTCCAGAGGCCTTCTCTATGGATGACTCAGTCATTCAAAAAATAAAAAAGACTTATTTCAAAGGGAAAGTCCTAGAGGACTATATCGAAAAGATGCATACTCAGGGAGTTTCTCTGCTTACAGAAGTAGTAGAAAAGATAGGAAAATGAAGAAAATAAAAACATAGGTAGATGACTTCGTCTCCCTCATTTCTCAAGAGATTGATAGCTTAGAGAAAGATCTCGGCAGATGGAAGGAAATGAAAAATCTCAAGAAGAGCACCCTGATATCTATCGGTGTCATCTCCAACAAGGACTCCTATGTTGAGATCAAAGAGTCACTGGTCTTCAGAATCTAGGTACTCAAAGACTTAATTGATTATCTTAAAGCTTTCAAGGAAGCTAGTGAGAAGAGTGACCTGAGCCTACTAAATAAGTTAGAAGAGCTGCCATGTGACCTGACCTCTAAGGACCATCAGTTCCTTCCTATAGAAGAGATGATTTAGAATTTCAAGGAGATGATTCGAAGAGATTTTGAAGAAAAATTCTTCTCAATGTCTTCGGTGGAAAATATTCTAGATTCTCAGTTAACTTTGGAGAATCTAAAATCTAGGTTAACTGGCCACACTAAAGCCATCACAGCATTGAAGGACGCATTGATCAGAGCAAGAATTATCTCTAAGAACGCAGTTGTGCCAGACATCATAGGAATTCAGGCATCTTTCGCCATGTACGATGCTCATCTGAAGAAACCTGACAGCCAGAACTGATTCTCTCTCTCTCTTTTCTTTTTTCTTCTCTCCTTATGCACTTCTATTTTGTGCAAAGTGCATGTAGTTTTGAAATATGTAATTATGTGTAAAAAGTTTGGAAAAATATCTAAAAGTCAAAGATGAGTCATCTTTGACCAAGATATTTTGTATATTTTATTATTTTCTATTTTTAAGGATTTTCTCCCTATATATAATGGAGACCTCATTTGTAAATGATCTTAGAAAAATTAATAGCAAATACTCTACTAAAATTGGAGCAACTTTTGAGACTTTGTGCTCAAATTTGTAAATCATATTTTGTTGAATGAATGAGAAGCAGGTTATTTCAGACTTTGTGTTGAGATTGTCTGTGTTATTTAGGAAATAGTTCTTATGTCCTTTTTCCTATTAATATCTTATTCATCTGATTTAATAAGCAAAGTGGGTGTGTTTATATTATCTAAGGGCACTTCTAGAGGGTAGAAGATAGACTTTGTGTTGCTTTTATCTTTGAAGATTCAGCTATTTTTTGTAGTTTCAGGTGAAGACTTTGTGCTTCACTTTACTCTACGGTTATACTTGTTCCAGATCGGTGAAAGGAAACTACGGAAGACTTTGTGCTTACGTGAGTGTTCTTGTGAACTTCGTCACTTTAGGTGATTTCTTGCTCTCTGTTTAATATCATTCTTAAAAGAAGAGGAGTGTTGTTAGCTTAAGGACCAAGATTTTCCCTCTTTTGTTCTTTATACATTACCTCTGAAAAAAGAGAGGTAGATGCTGTTATACCACCCCCATGTGTTATTTTTTGCTTAATTATATATATCTGGCACATAAGTATTAATAGGGAACCTCCCCTTGATGAGAGGAGAGATTTACCTCATCCAGATCTGGTAAACCCACACTTTTCATGGTGTAAATCTCCCTATGTTGTGGTTGATATACCTATTTTGTCATCAATTAGTTGACGACAAAATATTCACCCAATAGTTTTTTGGTGACTTCGCTGGGGACCTAAGAATGTGCAGTCTGAAACCTCAAGTTTTAAATTGAAGCAATCCCTACCCTTATCCATTGCTTAGTTTGGCGACTCTGTTCCATGTCTTCAGATATTATTATTATAGCCTTACCATTTACCTCTGTTATATTATCTAGTCTGCAAAACCAGAACCGCTAGAATACGAACGTGCATTTTGAAGCGCCAAGCTTCAACTTGAAATAGTTTCGGTCCCATTTTAATTTTAAATATGGCAACTCCATGCTACACAAGAATTTAGAGATCTAAGGGTGTTGTTGAACCTGTGTTTGAGTTGGTACAATAGAGTAATTTTGATCTGTTTCCTCCATCAGCTTCTCTTCAACGGTTTAGGAGTTTTCCTTCTAGCCTTGTTAGGTCACCAACGCAAGGTAGAACTTCTTTTCCTGCTATTAATTGCTGCCTACCTATAAACACTCCACCAAGGTTTTTTATCCCACCATTTAATCCTCCTAACATAATGGCTCAAGGCCTGTGGGGTAATTCCTTTGGTCCTCTTAACTTGACTCCACCTTTGTATGAACTACCTCGTAGTTCTAGGAAAAAATTTCCTAAGTTTTTTGGTGATGGGAAGGTTCATCCAAATGAGCATATTGTTGCTTTCTCCATAGCATGCGGTGTAATTGGGGTAGAATTTGAGGATGTGGTAGTAAGACTTTTTGTAGAGACTTTGCAAGGTGCTGCTGCAGATTGGTTCTATCACCTGCAGGCTGGGTCAGTAACAGACTGGGATACGCTCAAGTCCAAATTCAAAGCAATCCGTTGAGGATGCACATGCTTTTTTGGCTCAGTTGACATAGTTGAAGAAAGAATCCCAGGAACCCATGAGGGATTTCATAGCTAAATTCAACAAGTTGAGGAATCAAATTTTGACTGTGGCTCAGCCCACGCTGGAAAATCTCAAGTGCTTTTTCATCAATTCGCAGCTTCTCAAAGTAAGTTTCCTATTAAGGTGAGCTGGCCCTATGGATCTAACCTTGGCTCAAAATTTGGCTACAGAGATTGAAGATGATCTTATCCTGGTAGGTAAGATCAAAAAAGACTAGTAAAAATAAACTCCCTTCATCTGTCAAAAGTTCTTCAGGTACTATAGATCCTATGGTGTAGAAATTAACGAACGAACTGATAGCTTTGAAGAGGCAAATAGCCCAAGGTACGTCTGCTTCTACCTATTGAGATGTGCCAAAGAGAACATTTCAAAATCAACAATATCAGGGTAATGCTATCCAAAACCAAGGGCAATCCAATCGCCTACCTCCCCCTCTAAGGAGATTAGCCATTGAAGTAGCACCTATCAATTCAGCGGTTGGCTACCTAGAAGCTGAGCATGACAACTCTTTTCAACCATAGTTAGATCAACAAGAAAATGCTAATCTCTTTGATGAGCAAGAAGAGGAATTAGCTGGCGACTCCATATCAGTTTCTTGGATTTCCAGGACAAAGCTGGAAGTAAAGGGGAGGATTTGAATGGAGCTTATGCTATTTTCACCAGATCTCAAAATCAGTCAGCTTCACAGACTGACAAAGGAAAGGCAAATGAAGAGCCCCAACCAGCGGTTTCCATTGTTAAATGCAGGCCTCCATTGCCTCCACAATTAAAAGATCAGGTAACCTATAAAAAAGTAAGTACTCTCAATCACCTGATACCTTCCACTTCTGCTACTCAGACCAGTGCCACACCTGTTAAAGTCCCTGATGATGGACTCTCTTCCTTTGTTGTAAGTTCTTTTCAATTATTTGATATAATTGATCATGCTAGAAAGACTAAAATTCAAATGATAGAGGTTGAATATTTAAGAGCTAACCCATAACAGTTTGATAGGTTGGCAAAATATGTGAAAAACAAAGCCATCCCTGTAGGACAAGACTCTTTGAAAGTTGTTTCTGATCCCCCTAAAGACAAATCAGCCCAAAACAATCTTGTTGTGACTCCCCCCGTCACTCACGGGAAAATAGAACCTTTCTATGTTTCTCTACTTATAAATGGCTATAAACTGAGTAATTGTATTATAGACTCTGGAGCCTCAGATAATGTCATGCCCGCAAAAGTGCCAGATTCTCTTAGCCTGACTTTAACCAAAACTTTTGGAAGGTGTTTTTCCATAGAAAATAAGCAAGTTCCTCTCCTTGGTCAAATAAAAGATGCTCAATATGCCTTCGCGGCTTTTCCAGAGAAGTGGATAAAAATGACAATTTTAGTAGCCGATGTTCTAGCATCTTACGGCATCCTGCTTGGGCAAAATTTTTGCAAAGATGTTGGAGGCGAGCTAAGCATGGACCTATCAGAAGAAAGAATTCTAATTCAAGGCGTCATGAAGAAGTTGCTTCCTAAAAAAGAGGCCAGGTATGTAGTTACCCGTTCTGCAGCACCTGAAGCTCAAATTTTATTTGAGTCTTTAGGCATGGGCAACTATTTCTTATCTACGAATGAGATCTATGATGCATCTGATGAAACTCCTACGGGTGATGACTTATGTTTGGTTTTAGCTGACGTGAAGGGTAAAGTGCCAAAGCAAAATGAACACGTGAAAAAACCCCTTCCTCGAAATGAAAAAGCTTTTGTGAAAAAAGCAGTATCTAATGAAGTATGGACCTTCGAATTTGACGGTAGCTGCTCTGCTACTGGTTCAGGAGCTGGGGTTGTGTTGGTATCCCATCAAGGAGAGGTTACTCCTTTTTCCTACAAATTTTAGTTCAACAATACCAACAACACGGCTGAATATGAATTTTTGTTGCTCAAACTACAGGCTGCCAGAGAAAAGGGCATTAGGGGACTCCATGCTAAAGGAGATACTGAGTTGATAGTCTATCAGGTGAGAAACCTCTATCAAACCAAGAATGAGAGGTTGCACCACTATCACAACCTGGACTGAGATCAGATTGAAAATTTTGATGCCTTCAACATCTCTACCGTTTCGAGGGAATTCAATGATCGAGTGGATGCATTGGTTATCTCTGCCACCCTTCTAGTTCCTCACCCAGACTTTAGAGGAGATAAGTATACTATCGAGTTAGTTTTTCAACTAAGTGTACCAGATAATGCTGGCCACTGGCAAGTGTTCAATAATGATGATCAAATCATCACCTTCTTGGAGTAAAAAGATAGTTTTGAACAACTACATTTTGAAGGTAGTGAACCTCGAGAGTGTGGAGCAGCTCCTGAGGCCCATGCGAACACAGTTGAGGACTTTCTACAGCTTAAAGGGAATAAGATTCTAAAAGGCTTGGTGTCCCTAGAGAAATTGTTTGATAACCATGATAGGTTTATTAAGCAACAACGTACGGATTCAAAGTCCTCTCAAGACTTTGATCAGGTAAACTTGGGAACCAAGCACGATCCTAAAATGATAAATATTGGGAAATGCTACACTCCCAAGGAAAGATTTGAGCTTACTAGTCTACTCCACCAATACATGGATGTATTGGCCTATTCCTATGATGATCTAAAATCACTAAGGCCTAATGATGTTCGCCATGACATTCTTCTGAAGGTAAACTCTGTACCTTACAAGTAGAAATCTAGGTAGTATAATCCAAAGATATCAGGTACTATTTTAACTGAGATACAAAATATGATGGATGCCTAGATAATTTTTCCAATCCATCACTCAACATGGATTACCAACATAGTACCCGTCAGGAAGAAGAATGACAAAATTTGAATCTGTGTGGATTTCAAGAACTTAAACCAATTGTATTTAAAAGATAATTACCCTCTCCCCATCATGGATCAAGTTCTGTAGATGGTAACTGGTTCAGAAATGTTATCAATGCTAGACAGTTTTTTGGGGTATAATCAGGTTGAAGTCGGGAAAGCAGATCATCATAAGATAATGCTCACCACACTTTGGGGCACATTCGCTTACCAAAGGATGCCTTTTGGTCTGATAAATGTAGGCACCACTTTTCAAAGGGCGATGGATCTTGCTTTCAAAGATGAGATGGGAAAATTCATTGTAGTATACCTAGATGATCTGACGGTATTTTCAAAACATCATTCTGAGCATGTTCACCATTTACAAAAAGTACTGGAACGCTGTCGTCAAAATGGTATCTCTTTAAACCCAAAATAATCCATCTTTGGAGTAACTAAAGGGAAACTTCTCAGACACATCGTGTCCTGAGAAGGTATTAGAATTGATTCAGAAAGAGTCAAGTCCATCTAGGAGCTTACTCTACCTACCAACAAGACCACAGTTCACTCTTTTTTTGGAAAGGTGAATTTCCTCAAAAGGTTTATTCCTGAGTTTGCTGAGAAAACCCATCATATTCTCAACATGATGAAGGGCAATGCTATGTTCAGGTGGACTACTGAGGGTAAGTTAGCATTCAAAGAGATTAAGGAATCAATCGCCTGTGCACTAGTCTTGGTCTGTCCAGATTATACTAAAGGTTTCAAAATATATAGTTATGCTTTTGAGCATACACTATCGGCTATTCTGGTCTAGCAAAATCTAGAAGGTGCAAACTCTCCTATCTCATTCATGAGTTGCCCACTCAAAGATCACGAGCTAAAATATTCCCTTATGGAGAAGCATGCATATGCCGTGGTCAAAGCTATCAAGCATTTCAAGTTTTATATCATGAATTCTCACACTAAAGTTCTCGTACCAGATACAACAGTGAAATCTATTTTGACTCAACAAGAGTTTGGTACGAAGAGAGGTAACTGGATTGCCAAGACTCAGGAGTTTGATCTAGACATCAAACCAACCAAGCTCGTACGAGGAAGAGGTCTCTGCCAGTTGATCGCCAACAACGTCCCAAGTGAAGCAAAAAATGAAGAAGCAAAGATCGAAGGTGTGCCTATAGTTCTCTTTGTTGCCACTATTGATGAGTGGTATTCTGACATTGCTCATTTTCTAACATATGGCGAGTGTCCCACTCATCTTTCTTTTAAAGAGAAACAAAATGTTAAATTGAAAGCAGTTGGTTATGTTCTGTGGGATAATGGTCTTTACAAGAGAAACCTGGACGGGGCATTTCTTCGTTGTGTTGACAAAGCTCAACAAGAAAGACTCTTAGAATCATTCCACAATTTGGCCTATGGAGAACATTTTTTTACACCAGTGAAAATGCACAAAATTCTATGAGTAAGGTACTATTGGCCCACGCTATTCCAAGATGCCTACAAATGGGTGCATAGGTGTGAATTATGTTAGCAATTCATTGGAAAGCCTAAGCTGCCTGCTCTGCCCCTCAAGCCAGTTGTGATCGAGGAACCATTTCAGCAGTGGGGTATTGACTTCATTGGAGTGGTCAACCTGTCTTCAAGTGATGGACATGATTATGTCCTTACGATAACAGATTACTTTACCAAGTGGGTGGAGGCCATCCCAAACAAGCATGCTACGTCTGAAGTGGTATGCAGCTTTCTCAAAGAAAATATCATCTCCAGGTTTGGAGTTCCACTCAAAATTGTAATAGATAATGTGGCTTGTTTTTCCTCATATGAAATTACTCAATTTTGCTTTGGTTATGTGATTACCTTATCCCACACTTCAGAATATTTTCCTCAAGGAAATGGCCAAGCAGAATCGAGTAACAAAAACCTAGTCATGATTATCAGGAAGTTGGTGGACGATAATCAGAGAACATGGCACAAAGCCTTATATGATGCTTTATGGGCCGATAGGATAACACCTAAAAGGGCTATAGGTATGTCATCTTTCCAACTTTTGTATGGATTGAATGTAGAAATTCCCATCACCCTTGAACTATCAACGCTCAGATTAACCAAAGCAATAGAAGACTCAACCTTCGAAAGCTTAGTTGACAAATGAATTATGTGTCTGACCAAGCTAAATGAACAACGAGTTATGGTAGTAGACCAAATTACAAAACATCAGAATTGGGTGAAGGCACTTTTTGATAAGAGAGATAGAGTGCGTGAATTCCAAGTTGGAGATCAAGTCTTATTATGGGACAAGAGGCGAGAACCAAAAGGGATGCATGGCAAATTTGACTCCCTGTGGAGAGGCCCGTTTACCATTCGACAACTCTATGATGAGGCTAGCTTCTTGCTGCAATACCAATATGGAATGCCATTTGCACTACCTCACAGTGGACGGCATCTCAAGCTGTTTAATCCTTGAAGCGCAGATAAGTTTGTTTGTATATATGTATAGGTTTTATGTTTTTTCTGTTTCTTTCCTTTGTTTTTAGCTTGACTCCATAGCCCAATGGCTTGGATGAAGGCACTTAGTGACTAGTTTCTACTCCTGATAATCAATTTGATCAGCGGAAGTTCCCCAATAGGAGCCAACTGTTGTTTCCAAAATTAGCTTAGCTCATTTTTGCGAAAAACCCCCTACGAAACTTGTCTGTTTCATCTTTTATTTCTCTAAGTTTGTTTTTCAAGATAGATTTCAAATTTGTTCTCATCTTGGCCTCGAAACATGAAAGTGGTTACAATCTCATCCCAGCCAAGTTTTCCCTCCCCCAGACTCTCCTTCTGGAATTAGTCTTTGCATTTCCTTCCATTTTTGTGCAAAGGCAGCAAATTTTGCCACCCCTGCATTTTTTTTTGTGTGTAAGGGCGGCAATTTTGGTTGCCCCTGCACTTTGACCTGCAAGGGCAGCAAATTTTGCCACCCCTGCACTCGGGTGAACCAAAACACACAAGGGTAGCAAATTTTGCCACCCTTGCACGTCTCAATTTTCATGCACAACATTTATTACCATGCACAGCGGGTGGTTGGATTCAATTTTCACCCCATTTAAACCGATTTGAGCCTCTCTTCTCCTCATTGCTTCCTCCTCTCCTCCTGCCCCTTGCACCTGAGCAACTCAGTTGACAAGTTAAAGTGTGTGTTTTGGCATATTTAACCTCGTGGTGCATGCGGTTTCTCAGGTAGGTCTCATTTTTGGCTTTTATTTCTTTTTCTTTTCTGGTTTCTACTTAGTGTTAGGTTGTTTGTTGTTATTTTTGCTTTATTTTTCTCTCTCTCTCCTTCTGCCCATGTCCCTCCTCTCCTCACCACAGACGTTGTTTATTTTTCCCTCCCCCTTTGCCTACGGGTTTCCATCAAAAACTCACGTGGGTGGCATTTTTTGCCACCCGCGCTTCTTCTTCCACCCTACGTGTAAGGGCGGCAAATTCTATCGCCCCTGCACATTTCCTCCACCCTACATGCAAGGGCGATGAAAATCACCGCCCCTACATTTTTCAACCCTGCGTGTAAGGGTGGCAATTTTCATCGCCCCTACACAATTTTCCAAGTGAAAAATATAGGGGCGGTGATTTTTGCTGCCCCTGCATTTTTTTAGCTTTTGCAAGGGCAGTGATTTTCACTGCCCCTATATTTTTCCTCCAGATTTTTCTAACCCTAGAGGAATTTTTCCAAGTTGTCCCTTTCCTTCCTTTTCTTCCTCATTTTTTGCTCCTTCTCCTGACATGGCCTATTTAAGTGACCTCCAGTAACAAATATCACTTAATTTGCACTTTTCCCCCTCTCATCCTCTCTCCTCTAATCTATGATCATGACTGCAGCACCTTCAGCGAACTCCTGCACTTTTGCTCCCGTTTGGTCAAGATCATTCTCCATGACGGAAGCGTCTCCCAAGAAAGTGAAAACCATGAAGTATAAGTACCAAGGCTTCTTCTCGCTCACATCAGTCTCCTCAAATGTCAACGACATTTGAGACATCGAGATCAGCCACGTGGGCATGGCCGAGTTTTTGGCGTGAACAAAGGTGATAAATCCCAGCACTAGGATAAAGAGGATCGTTGAGAGCACCATCCACCTGGTGGCTGCCTTTCCGGTAACAATGCATCATGTTGAGTTCATCTTTTAATGTGCACACTTCTACAACAAAGAGACCAGAATGGTCTCAGATGCTAGCGGTAATACGATGATTCGGTTGGACCCTGAATTTATTGACAAAGTTTTTATGTGCCTTCCAGCCACCGAAGTAACCCAAATCAACTTCGGGAATGCATAGAAGGAGTATGATAAAGACCCTGAGAGGGCAAAGAAAGTTATAAACTACAAGTGGCTGAAGACCCCCAAGACCAGCCTCTCCAAATGGCCAAAGAACTTTCCAAGGAGCAATTTTGTCGAGAAAGTTGGTGACTTGATCACCCTTCTCAGCAGAGAACGGGGTCTCCCGTCTTCTTCACAGTTCCATGAATGGATGTATCCATTCATCAAGATCATCCTCCAAGGAAAGCAAACCATCTTTTGGGGAGAGCAAATCAGCAATGCCCTCCATGAGAAGTTAACCAAAGTACAGACTTCCTTCAAATTCTATATGACTTCGTACCTAGTTTATATAGCTACCGCAATGCAATATTTTTTGGGATTAACTATAGTAGGAGATAGAAAGACCACCCTAGTCTACTCATATTATCCTCAACTGATGCTTAAAGGATCAACATGCCATTTCAAAAGAGTAAATGATGCCTTTTTTGCCATGTTTTTATGTTTCTTCGATCCTCAGCTCGAGTAGAAGAGAATATCAGACGAGGCCTGGGTAGTGGTAAATGATTATGGCTACATGTTCCTCTAGTTCCCCACATTCTATTATCTTCAGATCAGCTTTTACCAAGGCTACCCCTACATGCTTCCCAAGTTCCCTTCAGATAAATTAGTTCTAATGGAACTTTACCGATAACTAGTTGTCATGCATACTAGATAGATGGAACTAAAGAGACCAGGTTTCAAGTTTCCAATCGAGATTGGCAGGTATTCTGTTGCAACATCAACCAAAGCCAAGGTCATAGAAACTAAAATGCAGATAGTTACTATCAAGCCATTTAAAAGATGAGAAAAATTTGACTACAGGGGAGTCAAGGAGAAGATCAGAAGAAAAAATCAGTCCCATGAACCAATTGTAGACACCGAAATCATGTCGACTCCCCTGGTCATTCCCCGTCTTATTCTTCTTCGCCTATTTAACCCTTGTCGATCACTTGTTCCACCAACCTTGACCCTGGCAGCATGTAAAAATGAGCACAGAGCTAAAGCTAGACTCTATCCCCATTATGCATCTGCCGACGACGGTCTTTTCTCGGCCGATGTCACCGATGTCGGTCACTAATCGGTCGATGTCGGCAATCCTGCCGACGTCGGTCACCTTGCCGTTATCCGTTACCAGTTATCATTCAGTTTCCAGAGACGATTCGTCAACCGTTTCGGGAACCATCCCTCGCCTTCATCAGCCTCTGCCAACCATTCGAAAGGCTGATCAATCGAAACCCGAGCAATCATTCAATCAACCTGCGAACTCTGACATCAACACTCTCGTGATCAACACTCTCGGCATCAACCCACTCTCGGCATCAACCAATCTGCATTCAATCTGGCACTGCACAGACAACTTCAACTATGGCTTTCATCACGTCTTCTGGCAGGTAGGTATTTACTCTGTTTGTTTTATTTATTCTTGGTTATTATTTGTTCATTATTTATATCATCCCGAATCTTCAAAACCACAGACCCAGCATCTCTCATTTATATCCCTGCCTCTGTCCAAACCCGACCTTACCTTGCCCAGACCCTGTCCCGACTCTCTCAGACCTTGTCTTTTATCAGACCCTATCCCGACTCTGTCCAGAACCTATCCCGACTCTCTCAGACCCTGTCCCGACCCTGTTCAGACTCTGTCCAGAACTTGCCCCTACCGACGCTGGTCACTACCCCGACCGACGACGGCACCTCAACCGACGTCGGCACCTTCCCTGACCGACGCTGGCACCACAGAGACCGATGTCGGTGACTGTGCAGAACAGTGCTGCATATCAGGTACGCACTTTTATTTTTTGTCATTTATTTCTGTCATTATTATTTACTTTCATCCAATATTCTACTTTTTTATCAGTGGGTTGATATCCTTCTAGGAAGTCTTCGTACTTCCGGGATCGGGCGTTCGCCTGACAGCCCACCATATCTTTGACTAACATTTTTCCATGTTTTAGCCTTTTCTTCGCAGGTGTCATTCCTCCACTGCCAAAGAAGAGAATCTTCCAACGTCTGATTTCGGTGCGCACGACTTTATCAAGTACTTCTAGCCTTGACCATTTCTTTTAGTTTCTTTATTCTTCTTTTGAATGTAGAAAGCAATTTTGCATAGAAACATTCTGGCACGCCCGGTGGGACCCTAGGTCCTCCTTGGGTTCTTTCTTTCTTTCGTTCATTTAGGTGCATTAGGTTTCTTCCTTTTCGCCTCCTTTCGTCTCTTCTTAAACGACATCATAAGCAGGACTAAAACGAACATTTCTTTCTTTCTTGCACTTCTAGACTAGCTAAAACTCATATTCTTCGACTCTTTCTCCATTCGCCTTCATACGAACAAACATTTCGACTTGGGCATTAAAACACTTTGCATTCATTTCTGTTTGCCTGCATCTTTTAGACCACACGTAGTAATTAAACCGCATATTGAATTAATCTAGATCACTTGATGTTACACGACCAAACCACCTGCACAAAATAAACATTTTAACTTACCTGAGACAAGGCCCGACTGGGATTTCATCCCCCAGTAGATACCTTACCCGTCCCGGTGACCCTACTTGGATTTCATCACCAAGGGGGAAGCCCACTTCGTTCTCTGGCGGAGGATAAACTTTAGTGGAAGTATATTTTGGCTAAGCGAAACCAGCTAACCACTGGAATCATGAAGTGAGGGGAGCTTGCTCCTTAGCACCAGGCCTGTACGGAAGCTAACACAGATTTCTTGAGCACCATAACAAAACCCGAAACCATCCATAGACTGCTTCTTCTAGGACCCGACTCACAAAGCCAATCTTCCTCTACACACATTCTAAGGCATAAGCCACTATAATCCTAATAATTTACTTCTAAGGTTTTAGGATCTGCTTGTGTCTTCATCTTTTTGGTTCTTATCTGCTTGTTTGAGCTTGTGAGGACGTTCTTCCTTGCCTTGAATGGTTCTGACTCGTAGCCAAGCCAAGGCTCTAGTCGATCACGCGAGGCATCATCCTCTTCCATCTACCCCGCCTACAACCAACCCTATAATGGAGTTCAACTCAGAAACTGAAAGAACTCCTACCAGACCATCTCTGACCCAAACGCCTATTATCCCAGAAGGGGACCAAGACTTCACACGATTCTTGGACCTCAATACCAAAGCCTTGCAACACTATCTCGTGAATAGCCAAACGCGAGACTCCTTGGGCAATCCAATTTATGGAATGCTGACCTCTTTCCTCGAGACTGCGGCCGTATCAACGACATCTGTAGTCCAACCCTTAGACACCCAGGCTGTTGCCTCAACCAATGACCAACCTTTCACCAACCATCCAAGTGTGGCCTCTCCTTCCATCGTTGGGCCCACTTTCACTAGGGTTTCGGCCCCCAATCAATCTCAGTCCACTCAACCACTTTCTACCCCCTTTCAAAACCTGGTCATCTCTATTCCGCCCACCCTTACTCCTATCAACACTAGGGTGGCTACCCATCCATTAGCCCATGTTACCTCTAACCAACCTCCCATGACAACATCAAACCTAGCCATGCCTTCCATCCAACCATCCTTAGTCACTTCTTCTGTCCCTACGACTAGTCATCCGTACGTTGCGCCCTTATTGGTACAACCGACTACGTCGTATACCTCTTCCAGCCTCTTTCAAGTGCCTTACAATCTAGGAGGTGCTCCACCCGCCAATCCGTCAGTAGATATTATCAAGATGCTGATGGATAAAATGTCCAACCTAGAGACCTCCATTACCGGCTCACGCAACACTCTCTCGTACGAACAAATCTGCAACGAGCCCATCCATCCTTCTGTCCCCATCAGACCATATCCCAACCAGTGGGAAATTCCTAAGTTTTCTCGTTTCCAGAGCAAGGAAGACCCACAACAACATTTACGGGCATTCAGACACGCCTGTTACCTTATCGCCCACGATGATGCATTGCTCTTACGCACGTTTCCCATGTCTCTCTCGAGTGCTGCACTTGACTGGTACAGCTCTCTTCCCAGCCATTCCATCCTCACATTCACTCAGCTGGCCCAGCTCTTCCTTGATCATTTCTCCATCAATATCACCAAGAAGGTCTCTATCACAGACCTCTATTCTATTCGCCAGTTCGAGGATGAATCTATTACTGATTTCGTCACTCGGTGGAGGAGCCTTATCAATCAACTTTCATTTTCCTTACCTCAGCCTGAGCTTATTGAACTTTTATCTCAAGCCTGCGCTAAACATATTTCTTCTACCTTGAGGGTTCAAACCTTCTGCACTTTTGACGAAGCCTTGACGATGGCTCGTAAACTTGAGTTACGTGCCATTAAGGAGAATAAAGTCAAGTTGCGGAGTAAGAATCCCAACTCCAAAACCAATGACCCTTCTTTTAAGCCCTCCTCATCCAATCCTAAATCTAAAGCTTCAGCAAATGCTGTGGTTGTTAGATCTTCCTCTTCTTCACCTTCAACTAATCAACCTGAACCATCCACGTCTATGAGCGCCACTCGCCAATTTCAGCAGAGATACATACAGCGACAATTTACTCCACTTGGAGAATCATACGCGTCTATGCTGGAAAAACTCATCAAACAAGGGGCCATCAATCTCCCTCAGATCCGACCTCCACCACAATTTGATCCCTCACGTGCCATCCCTGTGTGGTATAGGGAGAATGACTTCTGCCACTACCACCGTGTTAAAGGTCATGACACGGGCAACTGTAAAACCCTTAAAAACATAGTCCAAGACATGTTGGAAAAGGGTGACCTCATCCTCGACAATCCTAACGCCCCTCCTAATTAGGGTATCGATATCTTCAAACAACCATTCCCTAATCATCCACCAACCCAAAACAATGTCCAGACCTTGACTGACAATACCCATGAACATAATATTCGAACAGTCAATACGGTCTCGCCCCTCATTTCTAACCAACCTCAAGAGGTGAGTTCATCCATCAGTCCATCACATGTGGACGAACCTCTTTCTCTGGCTAGTTCTCCCTCAACTTCTCTCATTTTGGAGGACGCCTCCACCTTACCAGCACCGCCAGTTTCACCATCTTCCTTCTTGCTGCCCATGGAGGACCTAACCTTTCCTACTCCTCGACCACAAGTGGAGGGCACTATCATCCCTGCCCTTTACCCGCTTGAGGAGCTTCATTCACCAGTTTCTTCTCCACCCAGGGAAGAACCTATTTCTCCTTCATCTCCAACCAAACATGAACCTGTCACGACTTCACCATGCCTTGGGCCCGAGACTACTACACCCGTCTCACCTTCACTCCCACAACCATCGGCATCTTCTCAAGAGCCTAAACCTCATCCCGCATCTTCTCAGCCATTTTCCCGACTAGTGGAGAGACTCAAACTTCTCCCTTCTAGGAAAGTGGAACATTAGGGATTGTGGGACCGTCTCACAGCTCTTCAACAAACCCGGGCCCTCTCATCTCATGCTGCTAATCCTCCCATGGCAGAACCTCCTAAGACTATCAACAAAAATCCGATCTCCACTTCCGAACCGTCTACATCTTCATCATCTTCATCAAAACCAAAACCCTCATCTACTCTACCTAAACCTATCAAATCACTTGGCGTTCACCCCGTCTCCAACCTCACTCATCCACAAGTGAAGGTGGACTTAACCCAAACTTCAACTAATAGTAGTCTTCAACCCAAATCACAAAAGACTGCCAAACCACAGAGGCAAACGCCTCCTCTTCCGTCACCATTGCCCTCCATTTTGGGCCCGCATCCTTCAACCTTAACCAGAGTCCTTCCCACTCCAACCTCTAACCAAAACCGGTTGCCTCCTTTGCTTCCTTTACCTACCGCTAGCCTACCCTCTCCCAAAAGGGCGATACCTCTCACGAAGAGTGTACCGTCTCCGCCTGTCATCGCACCATCAACCCAGAAGGTGGTACGAAAACCCCCTCCAATTTTGCCCAAGCAAAAGTCACCGACATCACATACATCGATGAGCATGGACCCTTTAGTGGGCTCATACTCTTTGATCTTGCAACGACTTTTGCAAACTTCTAGCATATCTCTTCCACCCATCAAGCCCTTTCAACCTCTCGGGTCTAAACCTTCCTGGTTCGACGACACGAAGATTTGTTTATATCATCGTACACCAGGACATGACACCGAGACTTGCTGTGCCCTCAAGGCTGTCATTCACCGTTATCTGGAGAAAGACACTCTTCTCTTTGAGGACACTTTCGACCACCCCCCGACTCCTTCTCATAACCCTTCAACCTCTTCAAACCCATCCACATCTCATCAACCTGTTACAACCCCTTCATCATCTTCACTTCCCATCTTTGAAATCAATGCCATTCACATCACCACTAGGTCACAAAAGGATAAGGCGAAAGAAAAAGCTGCCATTCCTTGGACCTACCCTTTTGTCAATCCACCTCAACCGCCTAAGCCTAAGATTTCTATCCTTGGCGCGCCTCAACCCTCTTCTTCTTCTTCTTCTTCCAGACCAATCCATGACTCCATGTTGAAACAGCTTCACCATACGCCTGTGAAGATGTCCCTCTACGATCTCATCCAAACCTCACCCCAACATCATCAGGCCCTCATCCAAGCCCTACAGGCAGCGGAGGTCCAACCTGAGGATCCCCAGCCACTTGCTGCCCTTGTCCACTCCTTATCCCCTGTTGCCTCCATCACATTCAACGATTCTGAGATTCCTACATCCAACACGGAAGATCAAGACGCCGCCCTCTTCATCACTGCCTATATCGATCGGACACGCATTAAACGCGTTATGATCGATGGGGGCGCTAGCATCAACATCATCTCCACCCATGCCTTTGATCAGTTGGCTCTTCCCAAGAATTGCGTCTCCAAAACTGACGCGATCTTGCGCTCTTTTAATGACACTACTGCCACGACCATTGGCACAGTCATCCTTCATATTCACGTTGGTCCACGCACAGTCCCAAAGCTCTTCTACATCATTGAAGGAGAGTTCCAATATAACATCTTGCTGGGTCGACCCTGGATCCGCGCCATGGCCTGTGTCCCTTCCACCCTGCACCGTTGTGTGAAGTTTGAGCATGACGGACAAGTCCACACCATTCCCGCTGACCCTTCGCCTTTCAAAACATGCAATACCACCTACCGTCCAAACGATGTCCTCATTCCTATCAAGCCATCAACCCCGGCACCGCCTCCATCCGCGGAAGCTTCGACCAGTTCGCAACAGGCGGTCGCCCTTACACCTCCCCTTCAAGCGACAACCACAGACCCCATGGAAGACGTCTTCGAAAGACTTTCATTGGGAGAGTATTGCTTGCTGGCTTTAGACATGTTCCAAACTCCGCAAGAGTATGGACGCCTTCATCACAGCCCCAGCTATGACCATCGGATCGGGATGATCATACCTTATGGTCCCCCTCACCTCCGCACCAACCTCGTCTATGGAGGGCTTAATCAAGCTCCTACTGACGGTAATCCTCTTTCTTCACCTCAACCTTTCACATCAGATTTTTCATTTCTTGGCAAACCCACCTTTGCACATACTTACCTTTACAGGTGTGCATGGAAGGGTTTTGGTTTCGGACGCTATGAGCAGGGCTCCCATCAACCTATCCAACCGCTCAATGATGATGACGCCAAGAAACGGTATGGTCTGGAATATCATGACCCCACTCAAGACCCTGTAGACCTTTATCCTGAACCAATCCTTGACCAATCTCCTCCACACTCGCCTATTTCGCCACCTTCACCTATGGAGTCAGTGGTTTCCATTCCTCCTAGTTTTTTTTTTTCCATAAACACCATCCGCCTGGACCCCTTGACTTATCAGCTCAATGGGGTATCCAAGTCTCTTCCTCTCATTCTTTCCAGCATGATCGAAGATGAGTCGGCAACCATTCACACTGTTCACTACGTTGACGATGACGCCATTCTTTCTTACATGGGCACTGATGATTCTTTCATCCAGCGCTCCCTCCCTTCTGAGACCCAGGTTATGTTAAATGAATCAACCATTGACATCAACCTTCCTTCTTCTGATGTTCCTCATGTCTTAAAGATCGGCCAATCTTTAGACGCTCAGGAGCAGCTTGACTATACCCAGTTCCTCTCTGACCATAGCAAGGCCTTTGCCTAGACTTACAGTGATATGCCTGGCATCGACCCCACCATCGTTACCCATAACATTGTCACCAAACCAGAGGCTAAGCCTGTCAGGCAAAAGCTTCGAAAGATGCATCCTCGCGTTGCCCTCCTTGTCAAGGAGGAGCTTCAGCGTCTCCTTTCTGTCTCCTTCATCCAGCCCATCGATTATCCATAGTGGGTCTCTAACATCGTCCCAGTCACCAAGGCAACTGGGGGGATTCGGATCTGCACAGACTATCATGACCTTAATCTAGCCTATCCTAAAGATGACTTTCCTCTTCCTAACATCGACCAGCTTGTTGATCTTACGGCCGGCCATGAGATGCTATCTCTTATGGATGGGTTTTCAGGATACAATCAAATCCTGATTGCTCAGAAAGATTAGCACAAGACTACTTTCATCACCCTATGGGGGACTTTTTGCTATCGAGTCATGCCTTTCGGCTTGAAGAATGCAGGCGCCACTTATCAGCGTGCCATGACCTACATTTTCCACGATCTCCTCCACAAAATCATGAAGGATTATGTGGATGACCTGCTCGGCAAGTCCAAATTTTGCCGTGACCATCTGACCATTCTCAAAATCATCTTTTCTCGTCTTCTTCAGTACAATGTCCGTCTTAACCCCAAGAAATGTGTCTTTGGGGTCCTCTCTGGCAAGCTTCTCGGCTTCATCATTTCCTTCTGTGGCATCGAGATAGATCCTGCCAAGATTCGCGCTATCCTCGAAATGCCTCCCTCGACCAATCTCAAGCAGCTTCGCAGTTTGCAAGGCAAGCTCCAGTCCATTCGTCGCTTCATCTCACAGCTTTCTGACCGCTGCCAACCTTTTCATCATCTCCTTAAGAAGGATGTCATTTTTACATGGGATAAGGACTGTCAAGAGGCTTTTGAAGCCTTAAAATGCTATCTGGTCTCTCCACCAGTTCTCATTCCACCTAAAGATGACCAACCCTTCTACCTTTATATCTCAGCCACTCACCATTCGTTAGGTGCCATGATCGTGCATTGAGACAAGCATCACCGTGAGCAAGCCGTTTATTATATCAACTGAACACTGGTCGACTATGAAACTCGGTATACCCATATCGAGAAACTCTATTTGGCATTAGTCTTTGCTGCTACTAAGCTTCACCACTATCTTATCAGTCATAAAACTTTTGTCATCACCCACACCGACCCTCTCAAGTATATGCACTCCAAGCCATATCAAAATCAACGTATGGCTCGGTGGCTCATGCTACTTTCTGAGTTTGATCTCAAATTCATCCAGCAGAAATCTATCAAGGGGCAAACCATCGCTGATCAACTAGCACATGCCCCTCTTCCTGACACTCAACCTTCGCAGTGTGAGTTCCCTGACGAGTCTATCGCTGCGCTTTCCTCTGACGACACCACCTATCAGATGACTATGTTCTTTAACGGATCCAAATGTCAACTAGGTGGAGGTGTTGGGGTCATTCTCATCCCACTCAAAGGGGAGCCCATGCCTTTGTCTTTTAAACTCGATTTTGTTTGTACCAATAATATGGCCGAATATGAGGCCTTAATTTTGGGACTTCAGACTGCCCTCTCTCTCAGCATCAAGTCCATCAACATCTTCGGTGACTCGCAGCTCGTCGTCAATCAGGTCAACGGTTCATACCTCTATAAAAATGAAATTTTGCAAAGGTACAAAAACCGTGCTGACATTCTCCTTGCATCTTTCGATCATTTCCTCCTACAGACTGTTCCTCGATCTACGAATAAGTTTGCTGACACCATGGCTTCTCTCGCTTCACATATCCCATCTTCCTCATCTGCATCCAGACTTTTTGTCACGGTGCGTCGTGTGCCGTTGCCTTCATATATCTCTCCTCACATTCATCATGTCAACACTATAGACCCAAGCCCACAAGATGCTTGGTATAAGCAACTTGTGGACTTCTTATCTCTCTCTGTCATTCCTCCCAACCTCTCTAGTAATGCACGACGAGCTTTTATCAAGTGTACTGCTCGCTATACCATGCTAGGGGGTCTTCTCTATAAGCGAGGCTTCGACGGCCTCCTTCTTCGCTGTCTCACCTCCATTGAAGCATCTCACGCCATTCAACAAGTCCACGATGGGATTTGTGGCGGACATTTTAGTGGGAATTCAGTTGCCAAGTGCATCCTTTGTCTGGGCTATTATTGGCCTACCCTTCATCAAGACTGTAGCGATTATGTTCAGCGTTGCATCAAGTGTCAGCAGCACTCTAACTTGCTTCATCTCCCCAGTCACGCCTTACAAATTGCTCAAGATTTCTGGCCTTTTTCTCAGTGGGGTTTAGATCTCATCGGTGAGATTAACCCTCATTCGTCTCTTCGTCATCAATCCATCATCACAGCCACTGAATATTTCACCAAGTGGGTGGAAGCCATTCCTCTTGTCTCCACAAAAGCTGACAAGATCGTCGACTTCATCAACACCCACATCATCTGTCATTTCGGTGTCCCTCATAAAATTATCACTGATAATGGCAAGTCCTTCAAAAACAAAACTGTCTAAAAGCTATGCGACTCCTTCGGCATCAAACTCAGTTTCTCTTCGCCTTACTACCCACAAGCAAATGGGCAGGCCGAGGCTTCCAAAAAAATTCTCACCAAAATTCTCATGAAAGTGGTCAGTGACATAGGCAGGGATTGGCACATTCACATTCCCTTCGCTTTGTGGGCTTACCGCACTAGCATCCGAACCTCTACGGGTGCTACCCCTTTTTCTCTCGTGTACGGAATAGAGGCTATCTTACCTCTCGAAGTACAGATCCCGTCTCTCCGCATTTCTCTACATGATATCCTTTTCAACGATGACTTTCGTCAAGACTGCTTAGCTCAACTTGAGTTACTTGACGAACACCGTCTTGCTGCCCTTAATCATCTCCATGTCTATCAACATCGCATCAAGCACGCCTATGACAAAAATCTGCGAGAACGAGATTTCAACATCGGAGACCTCGTCCTCAAAGAGAATCAACACGTGACCAATATGGAGCGAAGTAAATGAGGCAAGTTTGCTCCTAATTGGCTCGGACCTTTTATTATCACGCACAAGTATGGATCAGGGACTTTTCGTCTGTCTTCTCTTGATGGACGACCAGAACTTGAGCCTCTTAATGCGTTGCATCTGTGACCGTTCTACTGCTAGTCGAGTATTCGTCCACTTGACACTTAACTTGAGCTCGTCCCTTGAACAATCCCCGTTCCTCTTAGTCCTCCTTCCTTTCAACCCTATTCCTCTTAACAATTCCTATAACCCTTTTATGATGTATGGATGCTTTGTCCTAATAAAAGGGAGTCCTTGAACTTCTACAGTCTTGTCCATGACTCAACTTCTATAAAAAAAAATCAAGATGTCAAAACATATCCATGGTCACTATATCAATATCAAAATCAAAAAAACAGACTGCTCCCTTGAAGGACAACTGTACTATCATTGTTGTAATTAATAGACTGCTCCCTCGAAGGACAGCTATTCAAAAGCCTTTATATTAAACAAAAATCTAGACCACTCCCTCGAAGGATGGCTATGACTAATCTGGTAATAAACAACATTATTTTAGAAGCTTCCCGCATTGATCAGCTTCACAACCTGACCACCAAGCAAATGACATCTCTATGCAGGCTTCCCGCATTGATCAGTCTGCGCAAAAAAAAAAAAAAAAAAAAGTCATGGACTTGACTTATAGTTGTCTCCGGGTCTCCTATAAAAAGGGGCAAAGTTATCTCTGCTCTTAACACAGGTTACCCTCTTTCCTCCTCCTATTACCTGCTCAAGGGACTTCGAGCTCACTTTAATGTCTAAGTGATTCGATTACCGCTCTAACATAACTATGGTCAACGACGTCACGCATGAATGGGGCTCTTGGTTCTCATAACCCCTATCTATGCTATCTTTTTGGTCCTTGTCAATGAAAGAGCAATATGCTTTTCACTTCTTCTGCACTTTGATCACATTCACCTTCATCACTTGTCAATCGACTTAGCTCAACTCTCTTTTCAGACCATCAACATGACCTAGCCTATTCACCTTAGTTTCTATGGACACCAATACACATGGAAACTATCGACCCACCGCAATTTATGTTCAGCATAAACCAATACTTGCTGAAGCATAAATAGACCTCAATTCATTTTTAGCATACATCCATCACGAATATGGAATATTGCTAGGGATGAAAAACCCATCAACCAATGTTGCAGAATACACCATTTGGAAAAGGCTGCAACATCTTTTTTTTCTCATCATTTCATCATAACCATGACCAATCTATCAACCATTTTAACCACCTGTCTACCACTTGGACCCTTTGTCTGAACTACATTGGTCTGAGGCCCTTCCATAGGGGCTATGTAGGCAACACTCAGATGACACGACCGTCTTCTGGGGTTAGCTCGACCATTCTCGTTTGTTCATCTCTCTGATGGACAAACCTTCTTGCCTTCTTTTAACCATAACCTTGCCCTTCACCACGACCCATTTCCATCCCTTTGACCCTTCCTCCCTTCTAGGGAGAACTACATCGGCCTGAGGCCCTATCACCAGGGCTATGTAGGCAGCACTCAGTTGACATGGGGTCTTCTGGGGTTAGCTTGGCCGCATCCTTTCGTCCATTCATCCATCCATCGACCACCAACCATTGGAGATCATGCCTATCTCCTCCGACCTTGACCACTTCCAAGACATTGTTGCCTTGGTTATTTTTACATGTATGCTACCTCATGCTTGGTTAGCCGAATTGTGCGCAGACCTTTTTGGACCCTCACAAGTATAGGATCGCAAGCTGGTTGATCCACACTACTTGTGACTTTTTCGTGTTTCTAGGAGCACTTCCTGAGCCCAGGATACCTAGAACGTGACGACCCATTTGGAGCTTTAGCTTAGATTGAGTAACCCGATCAGTAGATGACTAAATGTTGGGGCCCGGTTACTTCAATTTTGGCACTCCTCGACCCTTGACCTGCGACACTTTGACCTCACCATCTCGTGCAGTGGTATGCGCGCAATCACGACTTTTGCAGCGTTCATCCTCACCCCTTTTTCATCCACTCTTTGTCAAATCAGCACCCGATTCCCGGTTCCCTTCCCTCGACTCCTGCTTTGAGGGGGAATACCTTATCCCTTACTTGGGGCATTTCGTTTCCTATTTTTGTCTTGCAGTTCATTCGAACAACCAACAAGACGAAATCAACCTCATTCCTCACCTGGGGCAATCACTCCTATTTTTGTCTTGCAGTTCATCCAGAACAACCAACAAGACAAAAAGGGGCAAATGTAGACACCGAAATCGTGTCGACTCCCCTGGTCATTCCCCGTCTTATTCTTCTTCGCCTATTTAACCCTTGTCGATCACTTGTTCCACCAACCTTGACCCTGGCAGCATGTAAAAATGAGCACAGAGCTAAAGCTAGACTCTATCCCCATTATGCATCTGCCGACGACGGTCTTTTCTCGGCCGATGTCACCGACGTCGGTCACTTATCGGCCGACATCAGCAATCCTGCCGACGTCGGTCACCTTGTCGTTATCCGTTACCAGTTATCATTCGGTTTTCAGAGATGGTTCGTCAACCGTTTTGGGAACCGTCCCTCGCCTTCATCAGCCTCCGCCAACCATTCGAAAGGCTGATCAATCGAAACCCGAGCAATCATTCAATCAACCTGCGAACTCTGACATCAACACTCTCGCGATCAACACTCTCGGCATCAACCCACTCTCGGCATCAACCAATCTGCATTCAATCCAGCACTGCACAGACAACTTCAACTATGGCTTTCATCGCGTCTTCTGGCAGGTAGGTATTTACTCTGTTTGTTTTATTTCTTCTTGGTTATTATTTGTTCATTATTTATGTCATCCCGAATCTTCAAAACCACAGACCCAACATCTCTCATTTATATCCCTACCTCTGTCCAAACCCGACCTTACCTTGCCCAGACCCTGTCCTGACTCTCTCAGACCTTGTCTTTTATCAGACCCTGTCCCGACTCTGTCCAGAACCTGTCCTGACTCTCTCAGACCCTGTCCCGACCCTGTTCAGACTCTGTCCAGAACCTGCCCCTACTGATGCCGGTCACTAACCTGACTGACGACGGCACCTCAACCGACGTCGGCACCTTCCCTGACCGACGCCGCCACCACAGAGACCGACGCCAGTGACTGTGCAGAACAGTGCTGCATATCAGGTATGCACTTTTATTTTCTATCATTTATTTTTGTCATTATTATTTACTTTCATCCAATATTCTGCTTTTTTATCAGTGAGTTGATATCCTTCTAGGAAGTCTTCGTACTTCCGGGATCGGGCGTTCGCCTGACAGCCCACCATATCTTTGACTAACGTTTTTCCATGTTTTAGCCTTTTCTTTGCAGGTGTCATTCCTCCACTGCCAAAGAGGAGAATCTTCCAATGTCTGATTTCGGTGCGCACGACTTTATCAGGTACTTCTAGCCTTGACCATTTCTTTTAGTTTCTTTATTCTTCTTTTGAATGTAGAAAGCAATTTTGCATAGAAACACCAATGATTGAAGATATTTGGGTAGACCTGAGGATGGCTAAGGAAATTAAAAAAATAGACTATTGTAGGATGACACTAGAGCAGATTGAATATCTTAGGCTTGCAGATATCCCCTCTAGTTTAATCGATGATGGAAACATCATAAATAACATGTATTTGGTAGAGAAGGTTGCTGGTTCCCCTCTCCCTCTAGTTCAGTGGTCTCAAAAGGAGCTGACTTCTTTGAGAAAAAGATTTGAACTAATATTGGCTAACACCAATGATTGGTTAGCAGCCAAAGGAATCACCTTAAGGAAATTTGTTACAAGTTCAGAGGCTGAATACTAGGCAAAATTAAAGAGGAAAGCAGAGAACATAACCAAAAACAAAGGTGATGTCCCTTCTCCTTCTAGGCCTCACAAGCCTAGGATCATCTTTGTATCCAAGAAATCAAAGACTGCACAAGGGCCAGAAGCAATAACAAAAGATGATCAACCGTCAGGGCAACCAAGTGTTGGGTCTCCACTCTCACAGGAACAAGTGCAGCCGAGCAAGAGCGTATCTCCTTCTCCCCCTCAGTCTCTTGTGGTTCTCTCTTCTCCCATTTCTCCTATCAATGTTCCCTCCTCTGGAGCCGCTTCTCCTTCCAGAGTTGTATGTGGTGATCCTCAGGGTCCTTCTGGAAGTTCCTCTCACTCTTCTGAATCCATTCCAAGTCTATCATCTCCTTCCTTCAACTTGCCAGCAAGCCCTGCACTTTAGCCAAAATTAGTAGTTGGTGTTGTTTTTCCAATTACTCCAATTGTGACTACTATCACCACTAGCATTATGGAAACTGCTACAGTAATGCCAGTAGAGACAACCATTGCCACAACATGCACTTCTCTCCCGCCTTGTATGTCTACTTTCACGCTAAAAATAAAGAAGATGGCCATCTCCCCAGATGAGTTTGACTTTGGCAAGATAGTGCTGGTGAAAGCAAAGGCTCCAAAGAGGCCAAGAATCCTCTCCAAATTAGTCGAAGAAAAGGGACAATTTTTTTTGGAAATTGCCAAGCCTCCAAAGGACACAACCCTTGAGGGTTTTGAAATGAGTAGCTATTCCATCTCTCATGTTAAACTTGGAAAAGTTACTTACGAAGGTGTGAAAAGCAATCTTCAGTTGGCTATGGACATCATGGTCTAGAAATTTGATCGGGAGAAGGACATGAAGGATTATTACAAGGCCAAAGCAGAGCAGCTAATGCCAGTAATAAAAAGGTTCACTCTTCCTTCTAAAGCAGCAACTCCAGAGGCCTTCTCTGTGGATGACTCAGTCATTCAAAAAGTAAAAAAGACTTATTTGAAAGGGAAAGTCTTGGAGGACTATATCGAAAAGATGCATACTCAGGGAGTTTCTCTGCTTACAAAAGTAGTAGAAAAGACACGAAAAATGAAGAAGGTAAAAACACAGGTAGATGACTTCATCTCCCTCATTTATTAAGAGATTGATAGCTTAGAGAAAGATCTCGGTAGATGGAAGGAAATGAAAAATCTCAAGAAGAGCACCCTGATATCTATCGGTGTCATCTCCAACAAGGACTCCTATGTTGAGATCAAGGAGTCACTGGTCTTCAGAATCTAGGTACTCAAAGACTTAATTGATGATCTTAAAGCTTTCAAGGAAGCTAGTGAGAAGAGTGACCTGAGCCTACTAAATAAGTTAGAAGAGCTGCCATGCGACCTGACCTCTAAGGACCATCAGTTCCTTCCAGCAGAAGAGATGATTCAAAATTTCAAGGAGATGATTCGAAGAGATTTTGAAGAAAAATCCTTCTCAATGTCTTCGGTGGACAACATTCTAGATGCTCAGTTAACTTTGGAGTATCTAAAATCTAGGTTAAATAGCCATGCTAAAGCTATCACAGCATTGAAGGATGCACTGATCAGAGCAAGAATCATCTCCAAGAACGTAGTTGTGCCAGACATCATAGGAATTTAGGCATTTATCACCATGTATGATGCTCATCTGAAGAAACTTGGCAGCCAGAACTGATTCTCTCTCTTCTTTTCTTTTTTTCTTCTCTCCTTATGCACTTTTGTTTTGTGCAAAGTGCATGCAGTTTTGAAATATGTAATTACATGTAAAAAGTTTAGAAAAATATCTAAAAGTCAAAGATGAGTCATCTTTGACCAAGATATTTTGTATATTTTATTATTTTTTGTTTTTGAGGATTTTCTCCCTATATATAGTGGAGACCTCATTTGTAAATGATCTTGGAAAAATTAATAGCAAATACTCTACCGAAATTGAAGCAAATTTTGAGACTTTGTGCTCAAATTTGTAAATCATATTTTGTTGAATGAATGAGAAGCAGGTTATTTCAGACTTTATGTTGAGATTGTCTGTGTTATTTAGGAAATAGTTCTTATGTCTTTTTTCCTAGTAATATCTTATTCTTCTGATTTAATAAGCAAAGTGGGTGTGTTTATATTATCTAAGGGCACTTCTAGAGGGTAGAAGATAGACTTTGTGCTACTTTTATCTTTGAAGATTCAGTTATCTTTTGTAGTTTCAGGTGAAGACTTTGTGCTTCACTTTACTCTACGGTTATACTTGTTCCGGATCGGTGAAAGGAAACTACAGAAGACTTTGTGCTTATGTGAGTGTTCTTGTGAACTTCATCACTTCAAGTGATTTCTTGCTCTCTGTTTAATATCATTCCTGAAAGAAGAGGAGTGTTGTTAGCTTAAGGACCAAGATTTTCCCTCTTTTGTTCTTTATACATTACCTCTGAAAAAAGAGAGGTAGATGATGTTATACCACCCCCATGTGTTATTTTTTGCTTAATTATATATATCTGGCACATAAGTATTAATAGGGAACCTCCCCTTGATGAGAGGAGAGATTTACCTCATCCAGATCTGGTAAACCCACACTTTTCATGGTGTAAATCTCCCTATGTTTTAGTTGATATACCCATTTTGTCATCAGTTAGTTGACGACAAAATATTCACCCAACAACTCTTATGGATTATGATGATGATGAGCCTAATGAATTACAACACACTTGCAATACTAAGAAAGCAACTCTATATATTTTGGAATGACTTCCACCTTCCCTCTTACCTAGAGATTGTACCATTCCTCTCATGGATGAGATTACCGATCTTCCCCCTCCATGTAATTCTTAAGACCCATCTTTACCTAAGGATGCTTTTGATTGTAATAAATTTGGAGTGGATAGGCTATTTCAATATCCTCTCATCACAACTCCTCAAATATTCAGTAATCTTGGGATTTCACAATCTGAATATCGTCCTAAATTCCAATCATGCATAATTTCTCCCACATATGATGACAATTATATCAGAGCCAAAGCTCAATCAAGAGACTTGTATGTTTTACATTATCAAAAGATCTTATCTCAAATTCATGCTTTCAACTAGGATGTACATACCATTTTTTTAGGTTATAAATTAGAACCTAAGGGTTATGTGCCTCCTATCAATCCTCCTCTTATTGATTCTCCTTGGGTGGTAGAACAAATCACACCTTCTGAACCTCCAAAAGTTCTTTCATCTTCTTTACCTCCTTTATATTGTCCAATTGAATCTAATTATTCTCTCATAATCTCTCCATCTATTTATTCTACTCTTAAATTCACACTTGATGCCACGTAAACCAATGTCTATAGAATACATTTTGAATATGATCAACACGGCAATCAAATTTTAGATCTAGAAGTAGATGTGGAATATTTTGGTCCTCTTCCTACCTTACCTAGTTATGAAGCTATTTTGGAGTTGCTTTATGCTTGGGAAACATAACTCCCATGACAACATCATAAGCTTGGAAATTTTAAAAATAAAACTCCTCACTTCAATGACTTTGTCACTATCATTTATCCTAAATCTAATCTAATTTCATATTTAACCAATGCACCATACCAATTTCAAGATGGTAATGCCATGCTTATTGAATAAACAACTCATATCGACTATGGTAATCCCTCTTGTGCTCAACCAATCATAGTTTACAAGAACTTTCACCTTCTAAACATGATAATTTCAGCCTATTTTTTGATAAGTATCAAGAGGCATTCACATGATCCTACCAAGATATGCCTAACATTGACCATAGCATAGTGGTCCATAACATCATTACCTATCTTGATGTCAAACCTATGTGTCAGAAGCAATGCAATTTTCCTCTCGAGGTTACCAATTTATTCCATGAGGAAATCATCAAACTTCTTGATGATAAATTCATTAAACCTATGAATTATTCTGAATGGGTTTTCAATATTGTTCCTATTTGAAAGGTCACCATGGTCATTTGTATTTTCATTGATTTTCATAATATTAATCTTACTTATCCTAAAGATAACTTTCCTTTACCCTCAATAGATGACATTGTAGATTCTACAGTTGGATATGAAATGTTCTCTTATGGATGGATTTTTAGGATATAATCAGATTCATATCACTCTGAAAGACCAATATAAGACTACTTTCACAATATAATGGGGCACCTATTGTTACGTTAAAATTCCCTTTAGTCTCAAAAGCACTGGAGCTACTTACTAGCATTCTATGACTCATATATTTCATGATCTCATCCATTAAATTATTTAAAAATATGTGGATGATCTTATTACCAAATCCAAGCATCGCACAAAGCATCTTTCTGATCTTGTCACCATCTTTGATCATCTCATCAAATATAAAGTTAGATTTAATCCTTTCAAATGTGTCTTCAAAGTTACATCTGGAAATTTTTTAGGATTATTAGTCTCTCTATGTGGCATTGATGTTGATCCAACCAATATTAATGCTATTATGAACATGCCTATTCCTCATTCTATTCTTGACATTCATACCTATTTAGGCAAGCTTGGGGTAATTATATGATTTGTTCTTGAGATGGCTTATCAAATTCACTCTATCAATTATCTTCTTAAGAAAGGTATAGATTTAGAATGGATGGATCCATGTCAAAAATCATTTAACAACATGAATGAGTCATTACTTCATCCACCTACGCTCCATCTTCCTTATAATGATCGAGCCTTGATTCTTTATACTTCTTCCACACCTATTTTAGTTGGAGCAATGTTTTCCCAACAAGATGATACAAGTAAGAAGTATGCTATATAATACATTAGCCTAGGCCTCATCAATTATAAAAAGCATTATACTAAAGTTGAGCATGATTTCCTCATAATCTATTTTTTAGCTAAAAATCTTCATCACTACATGCTTTACCAAACCAATTATGTCATTGTTCATTTAGACCCCCTTCATCACTTCTTCTCAAAAGAATTTCTTCCAGGAGATAAAATTAGCAAGTGGATGGTTTTACTTATGGAATTTGATCTTTGCATCATCATGCAAAAATATATCAAAGGGAAAGTCATAACTGACCAACTTGCCATAGCTCCTATTCCAATCACTTCTTCACTTCAAGATAACCTTCCCAATGATAATATTCTTTACATCAAAGGTCTTAATCAATTAATTTCTCTTAAAAATTATTTTCATAGCTTTACTATTGATCTTGAAGCCAATCAATCTAATGAACCTTCCACCCCCTTGGATACTACCAAAACAAAAATAGTTATCGAGGAAGTTCCTTAAATCAACATTGACTTGTATGAGGATACTTGGACCCTTCACTTTGATTGTGATAAATGCCTTCAAGGAGCTATTGTAGGTTTCATTCTCACTATTCCTTTTGGTAAAATAATTCCTTTAGATATATATTTTACATTTGATGTCACCAATAATATGGACAAGTACGAATGTCTTATCTTAATTATGAGAGCTGCTCTTGATCTAGACATATAATATCTTCATGATTTAGGTGATTCTCAACTCATTTTTCATCAAGTTAGTGGTGCCTATCAATGTAAGAGTGAAAATATTATTACCTATCATCAAATTACAACCACTCTTGCCAAGGATTTTGCCTCTTTTAATATTGAACCTATTCTTAGAGACCAAAATTCCATTGCTAATTATCTTGCCTCTTTAGCTTCTCTCTTTCATCCACATCAAGTTCTTTTTTATCTTTATTTTATCATACAAATAATCAAATCCCCATCATCTACTCACCCTCCATATTCCCTTATCTACCACATCAAGGCCATCACCATCCAACAATGCTCATGATATCAATAAATCATCCAATTCTTAGAAAATCAAAATTATCCTCCTAACTTGGATTCCCATTAAAAAATGCATCTTCCCAAACAATCTTTCAAGTATGTATTTAGACATAACATATTTTATTATCATAATTCCAAAGGTACTTTGCTCCATTATGTCATGCAAGATGAGGTTATTCCTCTACTTAAGCAAACACATGGGGGCATTTGTGGTGGTCATTATAGTAGACATGATATAACCTTTAAATGCCTACGTATGGGTTACTATTGGCATACTCTAGAAAAGGATGCTATTAAATATGCTAAAAAGTGTAATCCTTGTCAGCTTCATGATGACTTCATTCCTTCACCTCAAACTAAAATTCAAATTATCGAATCTGTTTGGCCATTTTCCACATGGGGATTCGATCTCATTGGAAAGCTTCCTCATTCCTAAGATGGGCATGTCTTCATCATCACTGCCACTGAGTACTTTACCAAGTGGGTTGAAGCCATGCCCCTTGTTAATGTTATCGGTCTTACTATATCTAAATTCATTCTCAACAAAATTATTTTCCACTTTGGTTTTACTCACACCATAATTTTTGACAATGGTGGTTATTTCAAAAATAAACATGTTAAACAACTTTGCACCAAATTCAAAATCAATCACAAGTTTTCTACTCCTTATCATCCATAATGTAATGATCAAGCTAAGGCCACAAACAAAATTCTCAATAAAATTCTTTAAAAGATAATTCATGAATCCTACACATATTGGAATATTCATTTTTATCCTATACTTTTGGCCTATCAGACTAGTATTTGTACTACCACTAGGGCAACTCCATTCTCTCTAGTCTATGCATCTGAGTTGGTTCTTACTCTTGAAGTTGAGATTACTTCTCTTTGCATATCTCTTCATGGTATCATTCCCAATGAATAATTATATGAGGCTCACCTTCATGCCCTTGATCTACTTAATGAACATCATCTTTTGACCTTGTATCACAATTGCCAATACAAGGCTCACATTGCTAGACAACATAACAAACATGTTAAAAATCACACATTTAATGTTGGTGATGTATCCTTAAATTAGATTACACTTATGAAAAAGAAGGTAACTACACCCAAAAATGGTGGGGCCCTTAGTTAAAGATGTTTTTGGTCCAAGTACTTATCAACTTCAAACCAATGAAGGCCATGTTTTCAAAGATCCCACCAATATTCAATTCCTTAAGAAATAATTTGCTCAATAATTTCCCTTATTTTCATGCTTTCTCTATATAGATATCTAACATATTTTTACAAGTTACTTTATCATGAGTCTCTCCCTATGCAATAGTTTCCTTCCTTTTCAAGCCTTTAATCTTCCCTTTTGGTCTTTTGGTTTATTGATTACCATAGTCTTCATTTTATTTCTTTTCAAACCTTTAGTCCTCCCTTTTTGTCTTTTGGTTTCTTGATGTACCATAGTCTTCATTATCTTAATTTTCATTTTCATTCTGTTTACCAATTTTGATTTGGTGCCCCTTGGGATTTTCTTTTATGAGTTGCTTTGTAAGACCATGGATAAAACGTGACATCCCTCACAAAACCACCATGTTTTTATATTTTTTCTCTTTTTACTACTTGCTAATTCTATTTTGGCATCCTTTGGGTTTTTATTTGAGTGATGCTTTATACAAAGGTTCCCCCACTTTTTGCTTATTATCACCCTCGTGGGTCTCTCTTTTATGAGTTTCTTGGTCAGACCATGGATAAAACCTGGTCCTCCTCATAAAATTACCTTTATTTTCATGTTCTTTGTGTTCCTTGTTATTTAGACATTATATTTTGCTTATTTTGCTAGATGGAACTATAAACAATCTATGTTAACATGTTTTCCTTCACTTCCCATAGTCTTATGACAAGGAATCACACCTTTTCTACCATTGTATTCCTTTTTTCCCTTTCTCACATTTTTTTACAATTTGAATAAATTCAAATTTGTTAGATGTGTCATTTTCCTTTTGATTTCCCCCTTTCTTTCACCTCCACATTTGGATAAAACAAGATCAAAGTCAAGATAGTGCTATTCCCAAAATCCATCACTTGTTTTTGGGGACAATATATCAACTGTTTTGGTCCTATAGGACCAAAATGATCTATTACCTTCTAAAAAAATGTTCTGAGCAACCAAGTTCTTCAACTATTCAAGCATTTTCAGTTAAGGGACTCACAGGTTCCATAGGTTCAACCGACGGGCTTTCACAAAGAAACAAGTTCCAAACACTTAGGCATTTCAAGGCTAGTTCAATGCTGAGGTTCAATCAAAAGACTTAATGACAAGCTTCAAACAAATGGAATGAACTAATGAACCATTGAACTCTACCTCTGAAAGGTTTAAAGGTTCAATGAGTTCAAAGGTTCAATGACATTGGTGGATTTAAAGAGTTGAGTGCTTCAAAGAGTTCAAAAAAGTTCAACTGCTTCAAGGTTCAATGGCTTCGATAGACTTAAAGAAAAGAAGACTTCAAAGAGTGAAGATTAAAATGTTGAACCATTAAACTTTGAACCAAAAGATTTCAAAGTTCAAAGGTTCAACAAGTTCAATAAGTTTGATAGACTTAGAAGATAAAAGGATTCGAAGAGTTAAGATTGAACCAATGAACCATTGAACCTTGAACTTTCAAAGGTTCAAAGTTCAAGGGTTCAATGAGTTCAATAGAAAAGGAAAGGATCCAAAAAGTTTGAAGCTTCAGAGGATTAAAAGAAAGAGAATGAACCATTGAACGTTAAACCAAAATGGTTCAAAGTTTAAAGGTTCAAAGGTTCAAAGAAGTTTAAAGTGCAAAAGGAAGCTTTGAGTGAATGAATGAAGCAGAAGATTCCAAAAAGAAGTTCAACCAAATGGTTCAAAGAAATGGTTCAACTAAAGAGCAAAAGAAAGCGAACGTGGCCCTTCACAAAGAGCTGATTGAACCAAAGAGCCAATTGAACCAAAGAGCTGATTAAATTGATAAGCCACCCAAACTATTGAACCATTAAACTGATGCACTTTGAAGGTTCAAAGGCTCAAGGTTCAAAGAAGTTCAAGTGACCATAGACTAGTGACATCCCTGTAGATGTCAAATTTAAAAGTAATGAAATATCCATGGATTTTCAAATATGGCACGAACATGAGAATAAACTCAGCGACCAACTAAAGAAGGAGGCAAAGGAGCTAGTAGAAAGTGAAAAGATAGCTTGAGAGCTCAGATCACCAAGAAAAGACAAAACATGGCAAGGAAAGAGAGAACAACTATAAGAAATCTAGAAATATCTATAGGAGAGTTATTTCTAGTAGGTGAAATAGTCTACCAAGTGGACATCAGAGAGCACAAGCACTCAAAGATGCAGCCTATTTTTTTTCATCACGTAAAAGTGAATGGATAGCTGTGAAAATATCTTGAAGAGGACCAAGTGGCCCATACTTTGGAGGGGACATTTGAAACGAATTAACACGCCAATGTTAAGGTTGATACCCTATTCCAGCATGGCCCCTTCATAGATTTTCAAATTCATTCAAGTCATTTAATGCAACATGGGCCATTTTATGAAACAAAGCACCCAAGTCTTTCTGGGAATGCTATTTATTTTAATCTCCCATTTTATGCAAAGGAGATCTCTCTATTATAGAAGCAAAACTTTGCCCAAATTAAAAGGCATTTCCTAAGACTTTGAACTCAGATCTTTAATCATATTTCATCATTTGAATGAGAAAGTAAGTGACCTTTCAGACTTTGTGTTGAAATAGCTTGTGTTGTTTAGGAGATTGTTCTTATGTCTATTTCCTGAATGTAGTCTTGTCCATTTAATCAAATAAGTAGAACTAGTGGAAGTAACTTGGAAGGTGTCCTGAAGTCAACTATGGGGAGACTTTGTGCTGCCATGTTACCTTTAGTGTGTGTTTTATTTTTTTGTGTAAAGGATCTTGGGAAGACTTTGTGCCCCTATTATCCTTCGTAACCTTTTACTCTTTGGCAGTTGAGGTGGAGACTTTGTGCTACACTTCATTTTGTTGTGTTACTATGTCCTATTTCATTTACTACTAAGAAGTCTTCCTCTAGTATTGTGAACATCATTTTTGAAAGAAGAGAAATGCCTTCAGTAATCACCCAGGATTTCTCCTTTGTTTTGTGAACATCATCTCTAAAAAAAGAGAGATGGATGGTGTTATCCTACCCCTGAGTGTATTTTTAGCTTATATATTATATTATAGTAAACATGAAACCTCCCCTACCTTATAGGGAACCTCCCCTTACTGAGAGGACAGATTTATCCTATTATGATGTGGTAGACCTGCACATTTTGCTGATCAAATCTCCTTATGTTGTGGTTGAAACACCTATTTTGGCATCAGTTAGCTGGTAACAAAATATTCACCCAACAATTTTTGGTGACTTTGATGGGGAAGAATGAGCAGTTTAAGTACTTATCCATTTACATTATAGCCTTATCCATCTCCATTATATACTTATCCATTTCCATTATATAATCTAGTCTAGAAAACTAGATCCTTTGGGGATCGAACATTTCATTTCTTTTGTCTTCTCTGGCAGCTCCATGCCAATAATTTTTGGTGACTCCACTGGAGAAGTTCTATGCAGTTTGAAGCCTCAAGCTTCAAATTAAAGCAGTTCTTATCCTTATCCATTTCCATTTTACACTCTGGCAGATCCATGGTATACATGAATCCAGAGAGATAAAGGTATTATTGACCATGTATTCAAGTTGGTATAGCAAAGTAATTTTGATCTATTTCCTTCACCATTTTGCTTTCAACGAACCAAGAGTTTTCCTCCTACAAAATTTAGGTCTCCATTACCAGGCAAAGATTCTATTTCTACTGTTAGTAGAGCTTTGTCAATACATACCCATCAGACATTTTTTATCCCTCCCTTCAATAGTCACATAATGGCAGCTCAAGGCCCTTGGGGTAACACTTTTGGTCCCCTAAATCTAACTCCACCTCTGCATGAGCTACCTCATAGTTCAAGGAAGAATTTACCCAGGTTCTTTGGTGATGGGATAGTTCATCTTGACGTACATATTGTAGCCTTCAACATAGCCTATGGTGTGATAGGTGTGGAGTATGATGATGTAGCAGTTAGGTTGTTTTTAGAAACATTACAAGGTGTTGTTATAGACTAGTTTTATCATTTGCAGGCCCAGACTGTGACTGACTGGAACACCCTCAAGGCCAAATTTGAAGCCAAGTTCAAGCCTACAAAATGTGTGCATACCTTGTTGGCTCAGCTCACACAAATGAAGAAGGAGCCTCATGAACCTATGAGGGACTTCATAGCCAAATTTGACAAGTTAAGGAATATGATTCTCACAATTACTTAGCTAACACCAAAAAATCTCAAATGCTTCTTCATAAACTCTCAACTTCCTAAAATGAGTTTCTTGTTGAGGTGGGATGGCCACATAGACCTTGTTGTAGCTCAAGATTTGGCCACTGAGGTTAAGATGACCTTATCTTGGCAGGAAAGATACAAAGAGATCATAATAAAGGCAAACCTTCTTCATTTTCTGAGAATTTTTTTGTAGGTACCACTGATCCTATGGTGTAGAAGCTGGCAAATGAGTTGCTAGCTCTCAGAAAGAAAATGGCACAATGGATTTCTACTCCTACGTACCAAGATATACCATGGAGGACTTTTCCCAACCAGTCATATCAAGGAAATGCTACCAAAAATCAAAGGCAGCCAAATCATCTTCCTCCCCAACAGGGGAAGCTTGCCATTGAAGCAACATCAGCCAACTCAGCAATTGGATATCTTGAAGTAGAATCTAATTTTTCTTTCCAACTTGAGTTGAACCAAGAAAATGATGTTGATCTCTTTATAGAAGACCAAGAAAAATTAGTTGGCGACTCCAACATTGGTTTCCTAAATTACCAGGATGAACCTAGAAGTAAAGGTGAAGCATTTAATGGATCATACATAGTGTTTACTAGGTCACAAAACCATTCAACTCAACAAGTTGATAAGGGAAAAATAGGGGAAGGATCTTAGCCAACAATTTCAATTGATAAATGGGGGACTACTCTAACTTTCCAATCAAAGGACTTGGTGATCACTAAAAAAGTAAGTACCCCAAACATTCCTATTTCTTCTGCTTCAAATTTTTAGACCATTACCACACCCCCAAAAAACTATAAGGATGAACTTCCTTCCTCTATTCCTAGTCCATTTAAATAATTTGACATAATTGACCATACTAAGAAGACCAAAATTCAAATGACTGAGTTTGAATATTTACAAGCCAACCCTGAGCAGTTGGAAAGGTTGGTTGAATGTGTCAAGAATAAATCTGTCCCTTTAAGACAAGATGTTAGAAAGGTAACTCATGATCCCATAAGGAACATATCCACCCCAAACAATCTTGTAATTACTCCTCCTGTTGCCCCTGGGAAAATAGAACCATTTTATGTTTCGTTATTGATAAACAGTCATCAGTTGAATAATTGCATCATAAACTCAGGCACATCTGATAATGTCATGCCTACCAAAGTGGTAGAATCTCTTGGTCTCACATTGACCAAGACCTTCAAAAGATGTTTCTCCATGGAAAACAAACAAGTGCCTTTGCTAGGACAAATCAAAGATGCTCAATTTGCATTTGTGGCCTTCCTAGAAAAAATAATTAAGATGACAGTCTTGGTGGCTGATGTCCCAGCCTCCTATGGCATCCTCCTTGGGCAAATTTTTTGTAAAGATGTTGGTGGAGAATTGAGCATGGACCTATCTGAGGCGAGAATCTCAGTCAAAGGCATCATGTAGAGGTTACTCCCTAAGAAAGAGTTGAAGTACATTGTCACCCAAACATCAGCCTCTGAAGCTCAAATTCTATTTGAGTCTTCAAGAATGGGTAACTACTTCCTATCTACAGAGGAAGTTCATGTCTCATCTGATGAGAGTCCTGTATGTGACAATCCAAAAAATTCAGACAAGACATCAGAAAAATTGGTAGGGTGCATTACAAATGAAAAATGATCTTCCCTCTCTAATGAATAAAAATATGAAAAGAAATCAATTTTTGGTGATATTTGGATCTTGGAATTTGATGGCAACAATTCTCTTACTGGTTCTAGAGCTGGAGTTGTTTTAATATCTCCTCAAGGAGATATTTTCCCCTATGCATATAAGTTGCAATTCAGCAACACCAACATTGTTGTTGAGTATGAATCACTGTTACTTGGGTTGAAGGCTACTCAAGATAAAGGTGTTAAACTCCTTCATTCTAAAGGAGATACTGAACTAGAGGTTTTTTAGGTGAGAAACCTACATCAAATCAAGAACAAAAAATTACGACATTATCATAATTTGGTATGAGATCAAATTGAAAGTTTTGAAGCTTTTAATATTTTTGTAATGCTTAGATAAATTCATAGTCATGTAGATTCATTGGCTATCCCTGCAACCTTCATAGTTCCTCACCCCATTTTTAAAGATAATAGGTACACTATCAAGCTAGTCTTTTGACCAAGTGTGCTTGATAGTGCTAACCATTGTCAGGTGTTGAATGGGGACCATAAAATTATGAGCCTAATTGAAATAAAAGAATAGAAAATTATGGTAATGGACCATACTATTGCACATCAAAATCAAGAAAATAAAATCTTCTACAAGAGAACAAAGATTCATGATTTTCAGATTGGAAATCAAGTCTTGCTGTGGGGCAAGAGGAGAGAACCAAAAGGAATGCACAAAAAATTTGATTCCTGGTGGAGAGGTCCATTCACTAATCATCGATTCTAGGGAGAAAATGGTTTCTTGTCGATATATCAAGATCGAATGCCATTTTCATTGCCTCATAGTGGGCAGCATCTGAAGCACTTCATTTATTGAAGTATTAGATAAGATCAGTTGTACATATATATAATTTTGTATAGTTTTTAGTTTTGTTTTGCATTATTCATTTTTTTTTGGCACCTTTTTTTTGGGTAGCATGAATCCATAGCCCAATGGCATACATGAGGGCACTGAGATGCTAGTTTCTACTCCCTTCAATTGTTTTTACAATCGATGGAAGTTCCTCAACTGGAGCCAGCTGTTGTTCCCAAAATTCATCACTTATTTTTAGGGACAATATAGCAACTATTTTGGTCCTACAGGACCAAAATGACCTCTTCCCTTCTCAAAAAATGTTCCAAGCAGCTAAGTTCTTCAATTATTCAAGGAGTTTTAGCTAAGGGACTCACAAGTTCCATAGGTTCAACTGGTGGGATTTCACAAAGAAAGAAGTTCCAAACACTTAGGCATTTCAAGGCTAGTTCAATGCTGAGGTTTAATCAAAAGACTTAATGGTGGGCTTAAAACAAATGGAATGAACCAATGAACCATTGAACCCGACCTCTAAAAGGTTCAAAGGTTCAATGAGTTTAAAGGTTTAATGACATCGGTGGACTTAGAGAGTTGAGCGCTTTAAAGAGTTCAAAGAAGTTCAACCACTTTAAGGTTTAATAGCTTCAACAAAATTAAAGAAAAGAAGACTTTTAAGAGTGAAGATTGAACTGTTGAACCAAAAAAGTTCAAAGTTCAAAGATTCAACAAGTTCAATAAGTTCGACGGACTTAGAAGATAAAAGGATTCGAAGAGTTAAGATTGAACCAATGAACCATTGAACCTTGAACGTTCAAAGGTTCAAAGTTCAAGGGTTTAACAAGTTTGATAGAAAAAGAAAGGATCCAGAAAGTTCAAAGCTTTAGATGATTCAAAGAAAGAGAATGAACCATTGAAATTTTAACCAAAATGGTTCAAAGTTCAAAGGTTCAAAGGTTCAAAGAAGTTCAAAGTGTAAAAGGAAGCTTCGAGCGAATGAAGTGAAAGATTCTAGAAAGAAGTTCAACCAAATGGTTCAACCGAAGAGGAAAATAAAGCAAATGTGGCCCTTCACAAAGAGACGATTGAACCCAAGAGCTAATTGAACCAAAGAGCTAATTAAATTGACAAGCCAATTGAACCCCCTGAACCATTGAACCATTGAACTGATGCACTTCGAAGGTTCAAAGGTTTAAGGTTCAAAGTAGTTCAAGTGACCATAGACTAGTGACGTCCCTATAGAGTTCAAATTCAAAAGTAATGAAATATCCATTGATTTTCAAATATGGTGCAAACATGAGAATAAACTCAGTGACCAGCTAAAGAAGGAGCTGAAAGAGCCAACAAAAAGTGAGAAGCCCAAGAGCTTAGATCACCAAGAAAAGATAAAACATGGCAAGGAAAGAGAGAAAAACTATAGGAAATATATAAATATTTGTAGGAGAGTTATTTAAAGTAGGTGAAATAGTCCACCAAGTGGACATCAGAGAGTGCAAGCACTCAAACGTGTGGCCTATTTTTATTCATTGAGTAAAAGTGAATGGATAGCTGTGAAAATATCTTAAAGAGGACCAGGCAACCCATGATTTGGAGTGGACATTTGAAAAGAATTAACATGCCAAAGTTAAGGCCGATACCTTATTACATCATGGCCCCTTCATAAATTTTCAAATGCATTCAAGGAATTCAATGCAGCATGGGCCATTTTATGAAACAAAGTTCCCAAGTCTTTCTGAGAATGCTATTTATTTTAATCTCCTATTTTATGCAAAGGAGATTTCTATGTTATAGAGGCAAAACTCTACCCAAATTGAAAGTCATTTCTTGAAACTTTGAGCTTAGATTGTTAATCATATTTCATCATTTGAATGAGAAAGCAAGTGACCTTTCAGATTTTGTGCTGAAATAGCTTGTGTTGTTTAGGAAATTGTTCTTATGTCTATTTCCTGAATGCAGTCTTGTCCATTTAATCAAATAAGTAGAACTAGTGGAAGTAACCTAGAAGGTGTCCTAAAGTCAACTGTGGGGAGACTTTGTGTTGCCACAATTATATTTAGTGTGTGTTTTATTTTTCTATGTAAAGGATCTTAGGAAGACTTTGTGCCCCTATTATCTTTCGTAATCTCTTACTCTTTGGCAGTTGAGGTGGAGACTTTGTGCTACACTTCATTTTGATGTGTTACTATGTCATGTTGTATTTACTACCAGGAACTCTTCCTCTGGTATTTTGAACATCATTTTTGAAAGAAGAGAAATGCCTTCAGCAATCACCCAGGATTTCTCCTTTGTTCTATGAACATCATCTTTGAAAAAAGAGAGATGGATGGTGTTATCCTACCCCTGAGTGTATTTTTAGCTTATATATTATATTATAGTAAGCAAGGAACCTCCCCTGCCTTATAGGGAACCTCCCCTTACTGAGAGGAGAGATTTATCCCATTTTGATGTGGTAGACTTGCACATTTTACTGATCAAATCTCCTTAAGCTATGGTTAAAACTCCTATTTTACCGTTAGTTAGCTGGTGACAAAATATTCACCCAACAAATAGCACTTTTATTTCACTTGGATTTATGAGACTCTTAGACCCCATGATATTTGATTTTATCTTTCTTAGAAACCTTGTCCCAAATTTTTGAAATTAAAGTCATCTTTAGCACCCATGTTTGGTCTTCCAAATCTGTATGGAGGAATAATTTCAAAAAAAGAAAAAAAGAAAGTTAAAGTCAATCATTTGAAAAAAAAGGCAATACTATATAAAAGGTAACATAAAAAAATTAAAAGTCTAATCACACCAAAATATGTGATTATAATCATGTCTCCTATCTCCAATTGAAGCTCAAACTCCATAGTTAGCTTTACATGGAGTTGAAGTCCTTTGGGGTGCGATAGGCCAGTAGATTAGAATAAGGGATTTCAATAAAATTTATAGTGCTACCTACTTTATCATGTAATTACCCAATCTTCATAGTAGATTGATGAATCTTTAAGGGGTCCTGAGGAATGGGGAATACATCATGGGGAGGTAGGCCCATTTTAATTTTCATGCATATAACCTTCATGGGATGATCTATATACTTTATTTGTTGACATAAGACTTGTGTCGCTAAGAGAATTTCTTCAGAGTCCTTAGGGTTGACAGTCCTCTTATTTTGACAAATCAAATTTGAGTGTCTTGAATTTTATAAAGACTTCCTCTACCTTGGTTTTTCCTTCATTCTCCCCTCTTCCCCATTTCATTTCCTCCCTTTATAAACAAATTGTGATTCCAAATTTATTTTCCCTCTTTAAATTTTTTTTTCTTCATTTCTTAAAAACATGCTAACACTAATTTATTTCATTTTTATCTATCTTTAGACATAATAAAACATGTTTGAGAAACTATGGATCATTTTCATCATGTTCTATATATTTAGTAAAACTACTTTTCTTTCCTTTTCCCATTTATCTTGATTTTACTATTCTGCTATTGTGAACACTCGAGTTCACACCCTTTTTCCATTATTGTGTGAGATGTGGATTTTTACTATTCACCCAACCATGTTGTTTTCCTTTTTATGCATCCCCTTTTTCCATTGATGATTGAGATGTGGATTATTATTACTAACTCATCAATGTTATTTTACCATTTTTCTTTTTGAATCGTCTTTTTACCATCTTATTTGACATGTATCCTTGATTTGATTTGGTGAGTTTGCCTTTTCTGACTTGAGGATTACTTGTTTGAGTTTTTTGGTCTTCAGTAGCCTTGGATTTTTGGTTACCCAATTTACTCTTGTTTGACTTGGTCATTTGGTCTAACATATCACTTGTCACCCAACTTACCAAATTCCCAGGTATGTCATGTCCTCATAACACTATTTATCATGGCATTTGTTGCATTTGTTTATGTTTACTCCTTAGTTTTATATTTTTGGGTTTGTCTAAAGAAATATTTATGCCCTCCATAATCAAAACTAAAACATAACTGACAAACATCCCATAATAAAGGTAAGTCATGGTATGCATCATTTACTTTTTAGTTATTTACTTTTTAGTTAGTTTCATTTTTTGTCATTTACTTTTAGTTATTTTATGCTTTTTAAATTACTATAATTTTTTTTTAGCATCAGTGATGTGTGTGCCCTTATGTTATTTCTTGAAGTACCATCCCCTATTACACTTTAGTGACACATGATGAGCTTCGAGTGGGGAATATGTATACACATAATATTTATACACTTTTATGAATTACTGACACTTTAAATCTTGTAGGAACCCATCATTACTCAATCTCTCTAAGTGCATGCCTTAGGGGTGCAATGGGAAAGGGGTGGGTAGACCTTTGGTGATTCATATAATTGTTGTCCCTTATTGTCATACTATTCCCTATCCATTCAGCTCCTAAAACATTTCCATAAGCTATCTCTCCTTCCTTGCACATTCCTCTAGTATTTCCTCTTTTTATCATTCTTTCCCTTGTTAGTGCCCTTTTTACTTGTTCAGTACGCTAGGTCAACCTAGTTGACCTAGCACAGTCTAGGGTCACTTTAGCACTTTAGGCCTAGTTTTCATCTGGTTGACCTACCATAAACTTCACTGATTAGCTTGATAATGTGCTAGGTTGACCTAGTTGACCTAGTATAGCTGACATGTCTAAGTGATTTTTGGGTTAGATAATCTTATATATATAAGGTCATTTTATTCATTTCTATATGAATACAATTAGGAGTTATTATTCACTCACGTTTCTTCACAATATACTCTTCCACCATTCTACTTGAGGAGTCTTAGCCCAGGTTTATTATTTGGAGAATCTTAGTCTTATGGATAGGTCTTAGATGATTTGGCCTAACAAAGTGATCCTTATGAACCAGAACAACCTCTTGCAAATTCCCATTGGCCAAGGGAGAGATTGAGTTGTAGTGAGTTCACATTAAAGTAAGTATATTATAACTTTATTCTCCTCTTTTTTAGTAGATAAAAGTAGTATAAGTGTTGGATCAAATAATATTACTCCTAATATTCCATGTATTATGGTGTTATTCATACTTACTTTATTTAAAATTACATATACATGTATTTTATTTTTTTACATATACCCCTTATTTTATGCCACAAGCTTTGGTGAGAACTACATTAGATTACTTTCTTGTTTATTATCATAAGTGAATATATAAATCATAGGACTCCTTTAGGGTTGTGTGATTGTGTTAGACTATAGGCTTTAGAACCACCCCTAACATGATATTCTATGATAGATGATACAAGTGATCCCTTAATTAGGTCTAGTGGATCTTCATATTGGTCATGCTCCCAATTAACAAGTGTGTGCCCCTATCATAAGTGTAGGTGTGATCTATCTTATTTGATCTAGGATTGTTTAATGCACACCATTCAATTTTGATTACATATAAAAAGTATCCATGAGAACCATGTCATGGGTAGATCCATGGTATCCATGCTTAGGATTAAGATATAAATATGATGGATAATCACATGGTCCTTTATTGTAATCAATTGTCTCTAAGAGAAATAGGGATAGGTAGGTGGAAGTAAAAATATCATAAATCAATGGATGAGCTCAAGTTAGATACAAAGGTGAATGTGATCCTTTTTTAAACAATAGAAAGGATGTAGATGTGAAGCATTGAGAGGCTTGGGTTCTAGTTTGTCTTCAAGAGAGGACAAATGATAAGTTACTAATCCATACTTATGGGTTATGACATAGGGTCCAAGCTAATTGAAAGAAAACTTGCCTCTATTAATTTTCTCTATATTAGTTATATGTTAGTTGATAATAGGAGAGTAGATGTCCCCTAGTTATTTTTTAACACTTAATTAGACATGAAAATGATTTGATTTATAAAAGGTGAAGTTAGTTAGGTGATAATTGGTGGAGAAGGTTAATCTCTAATGGGCTAGGTGGTGTCCAAATGGGTTTCTCCAATTTGGTCTACCACTTGGTTCAAATTAGGTTGATGAAGTTTGATAAGTTTGATAGGTTAGGTAAATTTGATAGGTTTAGGTAGGTTTGGTTGGTAGTTATTAGTTGGATGGGGTAAGGTTAATAATTTAGATAAGATTGGTAAGGTTGATAGATTTTTTGGTTGATTTGTTTGGGTAAGGCTAATAGGGTTGATTGGGATGATATGGAAGGTTGCAGTAATTGATATGATTGATGGGATTAGTGACTCAAGTTTTGACCAGGTTGGGGTAATTGATATGATTGATGTTAATAGGTTTTTGGTTGAGTATGATAATAACCAAATGGTCGATAGGTTATTGGTTGGTTATAGATGAGGTTTGGTTGATTGTAGGTGAGGTTGGGTTGGTAAGGTAGAGAAGGGTAGTCTCCAAAGGTTTCAAGGTTAAGGTAAGGTGGTTGGTCAAGAAGGTGACTCTACTAGGTAATGGGAGAAGGTGATTCTCCAAAACAAATTGGGCTAGGTGAAGGGTAATCTTCAATAATTCAAGGTTGGATAGTTGGTTGATAGGTTTAGTTGATTTTCAAGGGTTAATTTGGTTGATTTATAAGGTATAGTTTGGGTTGAAAAATGGTTAAAGCCTTATGGAGGGAAAGTTACCCGAGTTTGCTCTTTCCATGAATGATTTAAGATGAGAAAAAGGATCCCAAAATGAAAGTGTGGGTTAACAAGAAGGTTGAAAGGGGTGATGGTGTTAGTGATTAGTAATTAGTAGGTTAGTTAATTAGTGGTTAGCTGATTCAAGTTTGCAGGTGGTGATTTAGGTAGGATTTCTTCTATTATACCAAGGCTAGGAAAACCATGTTGGATATGATTTATGTTAGTTAGAATAGGGTTTGTAGGTTTTATGGGTTGAACTTGGTTTGGGTGGTTAGATAGGTTGGTTATGGATAATTTAAAAAGTATTTTGATTGTGGTTGATTGATTTGGTGTAGAGGTTGGGTTGATTTGTTAAGAGAGGTAAGATAAATGGCTGAGTTGGTTTTTTGGTTGGGTTGGTTTGATTATTTGGTTTGGTTGGTGAGGTAAGTTTGGGTGAATGGTTATAGATAAGGTTAGGTAGATGGTAAGTTTGGTTGGTTAATGGTAGGTTTGGTTTGGTTGATGATAGGTGATGTAGGGAGAATGATTGTTAAGGTTGGGTTGATATTTGATAAGGTAGGTTTGATGGTAGGTTCCAAAAAATTTGGAAGTGGAAGAGGTAGGTTAGTTGGTTCCACATGGGTGAGTGGAAAATATTGGTTAGTTGGTTTCACATGGGTGAGTGGAAGAGGTTGGTTGGTTTCCTTGATTGTGATTTTGAAGGAAGTTGAGAAGGTTCCACTTGGTTAACAACTAGTTTGGTTAAGGGTTGGATTATGGTGTCTTTAGTTATGGGTTGTCTAAGAAACAAATCTAATGGATGGGACTCATTGTGTTGATGCCTTTGGTTATAAGTTTCCTCAACAAGGAGTGAAGGAAGAGGTTAAAAAATTAATTTCTTAAAGATAATCAAGGCTAGGTTGGAGGGAACATAGAGAATATCCTTTGAAACCTCCTTATGATTGATAAAGTTTTGGATAAGCCTCTTAAATAGAGCCACATCTATCGATATCATGTCCATGTGTGTGATGATATGAAAAAAATTCATTATTTATAAAACAAATGAGATTTGGAAGAGATTTATGGATAGGTTTGATATGTGAAAGGTTGATGATAAAAATATTTTAGGAGTTTTTCAAGGATTGAGGCATATGACTCCCCTAAAAACGTGTATTGCCTTTATGAGCTAATTAGTTGGTTTGATGAGGTTTGTTGGTTTGATAGGTTTGGGAGGTTTGATAACTTAGTTAGGTACAATAAGTTAGATAGGTTTAGTTGGTAGTTGTGGGTCAGATTTGATAAGGTTGATAGGCTAGGCAAGGTTGGTAAGGTTGATAGATTCAGAGGTTGATAAGGTGGGTTGAAGTAATTGATATGATGGTTGGGTTGATAATATGGGTTGGTTTGATTGGCTTAGTTGGATTGATATATTTATAGGTAGGTTGGGATGAAAGGTTGATAAGTCTAGTTAGGGTAATGGATATAATGGTTAGTGTAGGTGGCCCAAGGTTTGGGGTTATTGATATGATAGATGTTGGTAAGTTATTGGTTGTGTAGGATGATGATCAAATGGTTGTTGATAGGTTTTTGGTTTGTTTTAGTTGAGGTTTTATTTGTTTTAAGTGAAGGTTGATGGGTCATAGGTACCAAAAATAGATGATTCTACTTTAATGATCTAGTTCATTAACATTATAACTAGCTCAAGTGTTAGTTAATAGTTTGTTGGTTGGTTAAAGTTAAAGTTTGATTGGTTATAGGTAAGGTTGGGTTAATTTTAGGTTAGATTAGGTTAGTTATAGGTGAGGTTAGGAGCATGAGTATCTCGTGATACAAGGTAATACTTTAAGGAAAGAGGTTTATCTTCTAGAATTTTAGTAAAGCTAGGATCTCTAGGGATGACTATAGGGAGGCTCTCCATTAAACATAGTAATGAAGGCAAGATGGTGGGAGGTACATTCTAAGGTGGTTTGATTCCTTAATTTTTGTCTTGTAAAGACCATGAGAAGAAATAATAAATGGGAAAACTCACACCTCAAACAAAAAATAAGGAAAAAAATAATTCAAGGCAATCAAACATACACTAAAAATTCATTTAAACTTAGGTTTCATTTTATATCACTTTTGGCTTATGCCTTAGAAAATGTGAAGAGGAAATTTGGTTTATATATTGGGTACTAAAGAGGAAATCTAAGGTTGGTTTTAGGTTGTGTTTAGGTACTCAAGAGAGAAATATGTGTTGAACTTTGATATGTGGATTGGTATTAGGGCCTACCCCCTCACTTCATGGTATCATAGTGGTAAGAGTGTTAGGTGCTTAGCCAAAATATACTAAGTTTAGAGTTTATACTCAACCATAGAGCTGAGTTGGTTCCCCTTGGTAATGACCTCCAAGTAGGGTTCTTGAGAAAGGGTAAGGCTTACCACAAGGTGATGAAATTCTAGTCAGGCCTTATCTCAAGTATGTTTTGATGTGTTGATTGTTTTGTGGTTTGGCTTAGGTGTGTGATAACAAGTGTGAATGATATGATTAATTACCATGCCTCCTAAGTTACTAGATGAACTAAGACAAGTAGACAATCAATGTATACAAGAGGTTTATTTTAAGCCCAAAAAGAAAATTTAGATTTTGTTGAATGAGCAAACAATAAAGGAGGAAAAAGGGAACTAGTGTACCACCAAGTGTGCCAAAATATTTTACTCAAATTTTCCTTTTTATCTATTATATAAGAAAGGTAAAATTGAAAGAGGGGTGTGTAAAATAACCTAGATGGGTGTGCACTCTGTAATCTAGACAATTATAGATACTCTTCTTTGGCTTGGGAAGATGACTTGTAATAAGATAGAATTAGAGAAGGGCTAGTTAGTTAGGTAGATGGGTGGATTGCCTAGCAAGCTAGATCCAAGAAGCGCATGAATTCCTTGGAGGATATCAATCCACATTTTGATACAGGTTAATTTTGAGAAGAAAGGTTGATAAGAAAGATAGCATAACATAAATAAAAGTTCTAAATCAAAAGAAAGAAATATTTTACTAATAAAATGCTAGTGTTTTAACAAAATAACATTAAGGTAAATGATAAGATGTCAAAGAATGGTTTAATTATGGTTAGGTTGTTGTTTTAGGTTTGTAAGGTGACATAGGTCAAGAAAATAAGTTTTAGTTGAGGTTTGGTGGGTTATAGTTGCTTGCTAGTTTGGTTGCTGGTTTGGTTCATACAGTGACCAACAACGGTTAGGTTGACTGTTGGTGGTTAGAGTAACTATCAGTGGTTTGACAACTGATCATCGGTGGTCAAGGGATTAATAATAGGTTGATAGCTCACCATCAATGGTTGGGGTAGTCGACAATAGTGTGATATTTGACCATTAACGGTTAGGGTGACTGTCAGCAGTTAGACAACTATTGATAGGTCTATTTAAGGTAAAATGTTGGATTTGTAGGTTAAAGGTTGGAGGGCATCACATATTAGGCTATTAGAGGTTGGTTGATTGGTCGAGAGGTTAGAGGTATCTGGTTATAAATGGTCTAGTTTAGATAGAGGTATCAAAATGAAAATAAAGTAAATGAATACATGAAAAATAGATACTTAGCTTTGTTAGTGAAATTGATTGAAGATTTTGGTGAATTTTGGAGGAATTTTGGTAGAGGTTTGGGTCCTTATTATACTTGTACAAGAAAATATAAAATCCTAGACACAAGATTTATGGATCCATTTTCCTTCCTACTATTATTTTTAAGAAAAATGAAGTTGCTAATTATGTAATAGAAAGTTACTAATTAGGAAAAAGGAAGTTGCTTATTAGATAGGGAAAAAGATGCTAATTAAGAATGCTTTAAAGTTGGCTTGCTTTGCACAAGGAAGATACTAAATTTTATGTAATGCTTATCTCATACACAACTGGTGATGCATTAAAGTAGGTTGAAGACATGATTGTCAATGATTAGAGTGACCATCAATAGTTAGAGTGCTGATAATCAATGGTTAAAGTACTGACCTTTGGTGGTTAAAGTATTAACCATTGATGGTTAAAGTACCAAGCATCAGTGGTTGAAGGTTAATTTTGGTTGAAAAGGTGAAATGGTCAAGGTGAGTTATTTAAAGAGTGTTTTGACTCAGGTTTACAGTCGAAAGGGGTACGGATTGTAGGTTGGGTATTTAGGGGTATTTCAACATATAGAACCATAGTGTGTGGTTTTATAGTGTCTAGACATACTAGTCCCTAACCACCTCACACACTCTCATTTTAACATTTTTACATCTACATCACACTATAGAATAAATCACATTATGTGGAAGAACTACATATGGATTGATCCCTCTTCAAAGTATTGGTATGTAGGTAGCATTCCCACATAAGGGGTGTGGATCACACATTCAATGCATCTTACACACACTAAACCCCCCTTTTTCAAGTGATTTAAATCCCATTCATCAAGCATGATGGAAGGTTAGGGTTTGAAGATCAAATCATCTCTATATCAATCTCTATCAATATTCAACACTTAAGATTTAATAGACAGGGTCACATAGGAATAATGCAAAGAACCCAAAAAGCTCAGGTCTTTATGACCAATTTGGACAACAATGATATGAGTGGATAACAAAGTTGGACCTTGAAGTGTCCTATTTTTGGTGCTCCTATCCTTTCATTGAAAAAAATCTAGATTATGATTCATGACATAGTCCTAGTCTTACATAGATAGTTTCAGCCTTTGTTTTAGCCATCTCAATATAGTTTCAAGTTAAGTTATATTTCTCCTTATTTATTACTATTTTTAGAAAGGTAAAAAAGATAGATAAATTATACAAATTAGGACTGTAATTACTGAAATAATATTTATTGATTTATTAAGATATAACCTTAACTAAAATAGGAATAAAACTCCATTATTTCTAAAAAGTTAAATCAGTAGTAAAGGGACAACAATCCTATGAATCAACAATGGTTTGCCAAACCCTTTCTCAATGCACCCCTTAAGGTATGCACTCTGAGATATTGATACTCGATGGGTTCCTAAAAGAGAGAAAACATCATTAATTGATACATTTTAAAAATATTATGTGTATACATATTCTCCACTTGAATCTCATCATGTGTCATGTAGGTGTAACATGCGAGGGTACTTCAAGAAAAGAACATAGTGACACACAATGCTGAAATTAGATAAATTGTAGTAAAGAGAAAATAAGATAAATGAAAGGAAATAATTTAAAAATACATACCTTTAATTAACTTAGTATTGTAGATAAAGAAGAAGATGCAATAAATGTGAAGGTTTCCAATGTAGGGAACATTAGGTAAACCTATAGAAATTAGTAGAAAGAGCAAAAAATTAAAATTTTGGTAACATAGACATATAATAGGTGAAAATATTCTCTATGATGTCAGGCTTCTAGAACATTTTTATGGTTTGAAAAAATAGTATTAGAAACAAATATATGATTAAAATATGAAATCTAATAGTAAATATTTGAAAGGTAAGGAAATTTGGAATAGTAAATATAAATAGGGTGAAAAAGAATTCATTTATTATTTTTACTTTTCTGAAAAAATGGAGCTTTGAAAGACCTATTTTGAGACCAAAGAGACATCATGGTGATGAGATGATAGATGAGATGGGGAGTGTAGAGTTTGGATCCCTTTAGGGCTATCACATGACCATGATGGTATGTTTTGAGAGCTTAGCGAGCTCTAAGGATACAGGGAGCTGATGCAGGGACATCCCATGATGACCCCAAGTTGATCCATCTTTGGTCTTAAGTTAGTATATTATATGTCATATAGTTTTTAGAGGTCATGGTTAGTCCATTGGAAGAGTCTATAGTGTCTAATGGTACATAAAATTTGAATTTGGACATTTCCTACCAAAATGCATAGTTTGATTATTTGAATCTTAACAAGCCTTCTTGAGAGAATTTTGAACAAATTATGAAGGTGGAAAGATGTATGTGTGACTAAGTGTCTAATAATTTTAATATGTCCTTAAAAATTCCATGTATTTTTTATCTCGATTCAAGATATGTTATATCATGTAGAATTGAAGTTAATACAATGTAATTGAAGGAGGTCTCCACATAGGTGAAGGGCAAGAATTAGTTATGCCACTTCTTTAGGTTTGTTGTAGTTAGTTTTTGTATGTAGATTGTTGATCCCATTCTAATAGAATATGGAATGTAATTGAACAATTTTTTGGTATGTAGATAGAAGGCAAATTTGTAGGTGATAACACCTATTTCTTTGAATAAATATGAATTCAGATCTTGTATGTGGTCTTTTATTGTTACATACAATTGAATGTGTTTTGACAATGATAAAAGAATGAATTTTTAGTTGTTTCAATTATGATTTCATGTAATTTCATGTGAGGATTGAATAATCATCTTGAATGAATCCAAGAAAATAAGTAAATCCCTATTATTTTGAATAAAGGAAAACCCAGACCTTTTAAGGTCAAGGTTATTGTTGCTACCAATATATGTGTTTGATAAGTGAAGGAATGAAATTGAAATTTGTGTTCAAGCATTTTTTATGGATTTATTAATATATATTATTTTAATAAAAAAATTTGAAGAGTTATAGATAGAGAGAGAACCACTATTTGGTGATAATCTATCAAAGACTTTATCCTATGAGATTCTTGATTTGAGTGCAAACTGTGTTTCTTGATTTTACTAGTTAAAGGTATTTAATGATTGATCTAAATTTTTATTGATTTGAATGTGTTTATAAGTTTTTTATTGGGATGAATCATAATGAAATTAATTGGTGTTTAGATATGATTACAAATAGACTTATATTTCTCTATTTTGTGATGGATGTTTTGACAATGGACTCTGTGCTTGATGTTGTGTACAAAGTATAGTGGAATATGGAAATGAAACGTTATTATGTATCATTATAGTAGGTTGTGGTTATAATTTCCATAGATATTGTGGAAAATATGTATGCATGCAAAAAAAATGTATAACTAAACCCTATTTTCTTGTAGTTGTATGTCTTAATAGTGGACAATGTGTTGGATTCTTGAAGAGTCAATACCAAGAAGTGATCTACAAGTGTTTTATAATGCTGAGTAAGGTTGTTTTAATGAATTGAATGTTTTTTATAGTCCTTTTTTAGGGAAATAAAAAAATAATAGGTTTCAACCACATAGAAGACCTGTAACTAGATAATGAAAAAACATAATCATGTATGTTTTTGTAGTGGAAAGTTTGGACAGTGGAATAATTAGCCATATATAAGGTTTTAAAAATGTGAATAGGGTTAATTAAATCCTAAAAAATCAATATTGAATCTTGAAACCCTGTTTAGTGTTTATAGTTGGATATTGTTTGCCCTCGGCCTGTGATAGGCTTGCACAAACCCCAAACTAGGGTTTAGCCTATATCTATTGTTCTAACCATCCAAAAATGGAAAAACATTGTAATTTTACCAAAAATGACATGACCTAACTGATTATGGTGGTTGATGATGGTGTATGGTTTGGGAAGTAATGATTTAGAGAATGAGTGTGCATTAGGCCTAAAAGAGACCTAGTTCTTTAGGTCTAAGAAGGCAAATATTCTTAAGAGAAAAGTTGGAGTTTTAAAATTTACACACAAGTGTATTTGGTCATAAGAAACAAGAATTGAGTTTTGGTTTTCATTAAAACATTGTAATTTTTTGGTACTAGTAATTATTGACTGTGAATGGGCTAATAGGACTGTGTATTAAGAGGCAGAATTATGAATGAGGTTGGAATTGAAACTTTAGAAGTGTTTGAGAGTCTTGAAAGGTGTTAATAGGGTTATTATGAGGAATTAAGAGGGTAAAGATACCCTATATGAACTAATAAACTATTTGAGCCATGCTAATAGAGAATTGAAGCCTATAATTTTGCACATAGAATTAATCTTATAAGCATTTCTTAAGAGAGTGGATTAAGAAATAAAGGTCAAAATGTTTTATTTGTACATGATCTACATCATTTTTGTATCAGAGCTTAGGGAAATATTTTATGGATTATTTAAAGGATTAAAAATGTGTTTTGAAGTACATTGCAGGATAGGTGATCAAAGATAACAGTCCATAGAGAGAGCTAATAGGAATGAAGATGATTTGATTAAGAAAATGGTAGACTAGGTTAACTAGCTAATTGCTCCATTTATGATGAGAATGAAGGATATAGATGATACATTTAGGAGGAGAGAAGAAATAGGTGATGATAGGAAGCAAGGTGAGTCTTTGAGAGCAAGGATGGAAGAGAGGGGAAATGAAGATATGGTATAAAAGAGACCACATGAACATGTAGTAGCAGTATCAAATGGCATGGGACAACACCATGCAAGAGAGATCAGGCCATTTTCAATGGATATATTGAAATATCCCAAACTAAATTTGAATGCAAATTCTTTTCAAAACTGATTTCAACTACTTGCAGGCATTCAGTCAAATGGAACAACCATATCCAATGATAAAACAAGACAATGATATAAATCTGAATGCAATTGCAAATACAGTCTAGATATCATAAAATAATATAAATATGGTCTCCAAACCAAATTATTCTAGCAAACTAACAAACTAGAATAAAAAACCTAGATCTGTGTGGCTCGGGCTGATGTGTCCAAAAGACACAGTCGCTGACGTCGGTTATTCTGCTGATGTCGATCGATACACTGCCATCATCGATTGCCTGGTGGTGATCTCTGCCTATTGGTGACTGTCTTCCTACCAATGTCAGTCACTGATCAGCCGATGTTGGTCTACCTGTCGATGTCGGCCTCTATACTACCCTGTGGCCTGCAACTGTGAATTGTGCCCTTCTTCACTTTTTTGAATCCACTGGTACGGCCTGGTACTGATCTATGCAGATTTTGTATAGCACCTGATCTGAAGATCTATATATATATATAAATCAAATCTAATGAAATAAATACCTGAAAACCTCTGTAGATGCTAAACACCTGATATATCTAGTGAATGACCCTTGAAGCCCCAGATCTGATCAATAAGCACAATATGAATTTTGTCACGAATCCACCCCTAAAAAGAGCTAGGTTCTCATCCAACTCTTCTCCAATCTGCTAAAGGTTTGCATCCTCAGAGATTTTAGCTGAATCATAGATTCAAGCTTCACAATACTCAGAATATTTTAGCAACAAAAGATATGAATTGCTTTGCCCTCAACTTCTTTTAAAGGCTCCCAGGAAACTTCTAGAAGAAGCCAAAATATATTATTTATTTTTCCATATTAATTAAAATTAATTAATTAAAGTCATCCTTTTGAAGTAGTATTAATTTTGGACAACTTAAATTAATTAAATTAATTAAATCACTTTCTCAAAATTTTGGGGACATTACAGTCCTCCCTTCCTGGAGATTGCTTGTCCTCAAGCAATTCGCCCCTGATACACAAAACCAACTTCCAGGATCCCATATTATTCTCAAAAATTTTCAAACTCTTCTATCAGAAACACCATGCTATAAAATATCTGTGAATAAATTCTCCTTATTTCTCCTAGAGATTAGTGTGATAATTCTCAACATGTAATTAGCAAACTCACCATCACATACCTTAGTCTTTGCAAAAGACCGCTGTGCTACTCTGATTATCATGCTCTCCAAATCCCCATAAGAATGATGACTCATAATTGGGAGTGAAAATGTAATGCAAAAAATAAAATCATTTACCTCATCACCCATAAAATGAGACTCCATCCTGCGAGATGACACCTCCTTAGGTCCTCCATCTTGCGCTGCCCTCAAGATAATCTTCTTTCCCCCAGAAAGGAATTCTAACTGCATATGGTGGTGATCAATAATGTAACACCCAATAACCTATAACCATTGCATGCCCAAGACCACATCATAATCCTCTAAAAGAAACACATAAAAATCATCGGTTAGAGTGTAATCCCCCATCTGAATACTAAGCTGTGAAATATGTTTGGTACAACCCAAAACTGCACCATCTGCCACCTTTACTCCAAAACCACCAAACTTCTCATACTATAATCCATGCCTTCCCACTAACTTCTATTCAATGAAGTTATGTGTAGCCCCTGTATCTACCAAGCTCACGACCCAATTACCCTTAAGTGTACCTTTCAATTGAAAGGCATGAAAGTTAGGATAACTAGAGAGGGTAGCCATAATTACTTTGGCTGATGCCAAAGGCTCAGGGGTGTCTAACTCCAATTATGTCTAACCCTGCTCAACATCTTATGTATTATCCTCAATATCAGTATCAAGAACCTCCTCATCTCCACACTCAGAAGTTACCTCAATCAAATGAACCTTTCCTTTACCCATGCAACGGCGTCCTGGTTCCCATGGATCTTTGTAGGAAAAACATAAATTTTTCCTCTTCAAGTCATTCCTAGTCTCCTGATTCATCCAAGGATTTATAGAAGATGACCCTTCTTTATTTTTTGGCATGTTGGCCTTCTGTATAGGCTGAGAGTCTGTGGCTATTTTCTTATCACCCTGATAAGAAGTGGGAACAGTATCCAGTTAAGAGTGGCTAGTTGGAACGCACGTACCAGTCCCTTAAGTCTATCCTGTAATCCCTCAATAAATAAAATCACACTCCATCTCTGAGGCATATCAGGTACCATAACCATAATACACTAAAACTCATTAATATAAGCTTCTACGTGACCACTCTATCTAAGATGAGCCAACTCCTTGTAGTAAAGTTCTGTATCCTTATGGTCAAACCGTGTAATGAGTCGCTCAGTGAACTCAGCATAGGAGTGAACTAAGGTGTGATCCTAGGTGACCAATCCATGGTGCCACCAATCATATGTAATCCCCTCTAAATGCAACACCGCAAATTGAATGGCCTCATGCTCAGGAATGGGCCTGAAAGAAAGATATATGTCCAGCTTGTGGACCCAAGCTCTTGCACTAGTGTCTCTAAAGCCATTATATGGAGCCAATGTAATCTTCCTTATAGCTCTATTGAGGTCATGATTATGCTACTGCTGTTGTGGTCTATTACCTTGATCTCTCCTAAATCTGGTTATGTCTCTATGCTGCACACAATATTGGGGAAAAGGAAAAACCTCCCTAACCTCTAGGGGTAAAGCTCTCCACTCTGCTATGGCTACCAAAACGGACTCCTAGAACCCAATCTCTGGTGGCTCCACCTATACTGGTTGTCGACCTGTACAAACTGAGGCAGTAATGGTCTAATTGGAGTAGGTGTATGAAGATGATTTCACCTGGAGGAATGATGGGAGCTCCCCACTAAAGAATGGGATTGATGACTATGCTGACTGGACTGATGGGTATGATGACTACCTGTCACTGAAACTGATCTATTCCTCTTACCTCTATGTCTATCCACCTCTAAACGGTCCATGGTATCCTGTAATCAGTCTAAAGCCTGAGCAATCTTGGGTTGAGTAGTGATGAGGGTCCTCATCATCTCTCTTTCTACCTCATCCTGATTTCTTCTAGCATTCCCTTATTCTTTTGCCATGATATGTTCTTGTCCTATACCCAACTCTTACTCATATTGAGCTCTACTACGTGTAAAGTATCTATGGGTTATATCAAATCTTCTTGGATGCTTAGAAATAAAATATATTTACCCCTACAGGCTAGCAAGATGCATGGCTCTGATACCACTAAAATATCCCAAACTAAATTTGGATGCAAATTCTTTTCAAAACTGATTTCAACTACTTGTAGGCATTCAGTCAAATGGAACAACCATATCCAATGATAAAACAAGACAATGATATAAATATGAATGCAATTGTAAATACAGTCCAAATATCATAAAATAATACAAATATGGTCTCCAAACCAAATTATTCTAGCAAACTAACAAACTGGAATAAAAAACCTGGATCTATGTGGCTCGGGCTGTTGTGTCCAAAAGACAGTCACCGACGTCAGTTATTCTACCAACATCAGTTGATACACTGCCGTCATCGATTGCCTGGTGGTGATCTCTACCTATTGGTGATTGTCTTCCTACCGATGTCGGTCACTGATCGGCTGATGTCAGTCTACCTGCCAATGTCAGCCTTTGACTACCCTGCAGCCTGCAACTGTGAACTATGCCCTTCTTCACTTTTCTAAATCCACTAGTACGGCCTGGTATCGATCTGTGTGGAATTTGTACAACAATTGATCTAAATATCTATATATATAAATCAAATCTAATGAAATAAATACCTGGAAACCTCTGTAGATGCTGAACACCTGATATATCCAGTGAATGACCCCTGAAGGCCCAAATCTGATCAATAAGCACAATATGAATTCCGTCACGAATCCACCCCTGAAAAGAGCTAGGTTCTCATCCAACTCTTCTCCAATCTGTTGAAGGTTTACGTCCTCAGAGATTTTAGCTAAATCACAGACTCAAGCTTCAAAATACTCAGAATATTTTAGCAACAAAAGATATGAATTGCTTTGCCCTCAACTTCTTTTAAAGGATCTCAGGAAACTTCTAGAAGAAGCCAAAATATTTTATTTATTTTTCCATATTAATTAAAATTAATTAATTAAAGTCATCCTTTTGAAGTAGTATTAATTTTGGATAACTTAAATTAATTAAATTAATTAAATCACTTTCTCAAAATTTTGGGGACATTACATATATTGAGGAGGTAATAAGGTACAATGAGGCAGGGACAAAGAAAAAGATTTCAAGGGCAATGTTGGAGTTTCCATAGAGATGGACACATGGAAGTAGAGTGTCCATGAGGTATGAACAACATTAAATAGCAACACAGAGTGGAAGAGATGAATGAGGAGAGAGGACATGACAAGATTGATTCATTGCTCATGAGGAGAGTCTTAATGTAGTAGAACAAAAAAAAGGAACAAATCTAAAGGAGGAGCTTATTCAGAAGCAAATGTAAGACCCATGGTAAGGTATGTAATTTTATTATTTATAGTGGTATTACTAATAATATAATTTCATTAGAGATGGTGAAAAGGTTGAGGCTGAAGAGGATTCCACATCTAGAGCCATACACAATTGCATGGGTTTAGAAAGGACACCAAATATTGGTAAGTGAACAGAGTTGGGTTGAGTTTTAGATAGTAAGGTATAAAGACCAAGTTTTATGTGATATTTTACCTATAGATGTGTGCCATTTATTTCTATGTAGACCAGGGTAGTATGATAAATATGTCATACATGTTGGGACAAAAAACACATACACTATAAGGCAACATGGACAAACATGTGTACTTATTCCATTGAAAGGTGAAGAGGGAAGAAAATATGAAAGACTTATGATGATGAGGCAGTGTTGGAATCAAGCTATGGAAGGCTTAGGATTGGTCAAGGTACCAAAGTAAGAAAATAAAGTGAAGAGTGAGATAACACAAGAATGCAAGCATGGCATCCAAGCCCATGAGAGAGAAGACATCATGATAGAGTTTGACATTGTAGTTGAGATGGTTTGGATATGACACAAAAAAAGAGAAGAAAATGGAGGGTGAATTGCCAAAGAAGGAGGTAGCCATGAATAAGTCATGAAGACATCAAATATTGATTCTAATAAGTTGTTCTATCATGAAGGTACATGTAAGGACCATGTAGAAGATAAAAAAGAAGAAATTTTCAATGAGATGAGCTTTATGTAGCAGGCCTATGAAGATAATCAAGAAGAAGAGATGGTGAAGATGAATATGCAGCCCATGGATGTGCTTGAGTTAGAGATTAGTCAAGATGTTGAAGAGGTATAACAATAAACTAAGCATGTATATGAGTATGAGGTAAGCAAAGGACAAGCACAAGTAGTGCATGAGATAGAATGGGAAACATAAAGAGTATTGGTGAAGGAAGAGGAATGCATATTTTCAGTAGAGGTTGATAATGGAGTCAAGAAGAAGGTAGATCAGATTGAAGAAGAGGAATATTAGAGTACACCTTCATGGCAAGGAGGAAAAGGTAGCATATATGTTTTGTTTAACACTATTGTTTCATGTGCAAGTTTGAATGTGAAGTAGAGGAGGCTTAGATGTGGGTCCCAAGATAATTTACACCTCTATGAGAGGAAAGTAGAGTAGACAAATTCAATAGGATTTCAATGCATGTAGGCATCATCATATACCAAGTGCATCATTTCATACATGTGTCAAATATTCCTCAACTTGGTAGTATGATGTAGGGGCATCCCATGATGACCCCAAGTTGATCCATTTATAGTATTAAGTTGGTCTAGTAGATATCATATAGTTTTTAGAGGTCATGGTTAGTCCATTTGAGGAGTCTAGAGTGTCTAATGGTACATAAGATTTGAATTTGGACATTTCTTGCCAAAATGCATAGTTTGAATATTTAAATCTTAACAAGCCTTCTTGAGGGACTTTTGAACAAATTATGAAGGAGACAAGATGTATAGGTGTGAATAAGTGTCTAATAATTGTAATAGGTCCTTCACAAGTCCATAGTTTTGTTATCTTGATTCAAGATACATTATATCATGTGGAATTCAAGTTAATACAATGTAATTGAGGGAGGTCTCCATGTAGGCAAGGGGCAAGAATTAGTTATGCCACTTCTTTAGGTTTGTTGGAGTCAATTTTTTTATGTAGATTATTTAACCCATTCAAATAGAGGATGAAATTTAATTTAATTTTTTTTGGTATGCAGATAGAAGGGGAATTTGTAGGTGGCAACCCCTATTTCTTTGAATAAATATGAATTCAAACCCTATATGTGGTCTTTTATTGTTGCAGATAATTGAATGTATTTTGGAAATGATAAAAGAATGATTTTGTAGTTGTTTCAAGTATGATTGTAGGTAATTTCATGTGAGGATTGAATAAGAGCCTTGAAGGAATCCAAGAAAACAAGTAAACCCTTGTTATTTTGAATAAAGGAAAATGCAAACCTTATGAGGTCAAGGTTATTATTGCTGCCATCATATGCATTTGATAAGTGAAGGAATGAGATTTAAATTTTTGTTCAAGCATGTTTGATGGATTGATTCATAGATATTATTTTAATAACAAATTTTTAATATTTATAGACAGAGAGAGAGAACCACTATTTGGTGGTAATCAATCACATACTCTGTTCTATGAGATTCTTGATTTGAGTGTAAACCGTGTTTGTTGAGTTTACTAGTTAAAGTTATTTAGTTATTGATCTAAATTTTTCTTGAGTTGAATGTGTTTATAAGGTTATGAGTGGGATGAATCACAATGAAATTAATTGGTGTTTAGATATGATTATAAATAGACTTATAATCCATTGTTCTATGATGGATGTTTTGATAATGGACTATGTGCTTGATGTTGTGTACAAAGTGCAGTGGAATATGGAAACACAACTTTATTTAGGATCATTATAGTAGGTGGTGGTTATAATTTACATAAATACTTAGGAGATTATGTATGCATGTAGACAATTATATAACTAAACATTATTTTTCTATAGTTGTATGTCTTAACAATGGACAATGTGTTGGATTCTTGAAGAGTCAATATCAAGAAGTGATCTACAAGTGTTCTATATGTTGAGTAATGAGGTTTGAATGTTTTTTATAGTACTTATTTAGGGAAAGAATTAAATAATATGTTTTAACCACATAGCAGACCTATAACCAAATAATGAAAAAACACAATCATGTATGTTTTTGTAGTGGAAATCTTGGAGAGTGGAATAATTAGCCATATATAAGGTTTGAAGAATGTGAATAGGTTCAATATAGTAGTAGAAAATCAATCTTAAATATTGAAACCTATTTTAGTGTTAATAGTTGAATATTATTTTCCCTTGGCCTATGATAGGCTTACACAAACCCCAAACTAGGGTTTAACATATATCTATAGTTATAAACATCCAAAAAGGGAAAAACTTTGTAATCTAACAAAAAATCACATGACCTAACTAATTATGGTGGTTGTTGATGTTGTATCGTCTAGGAATTATGGCTTTAAAAGAGTGAGTGTCCATTAGGCCTAAAAGAGACCTAGTTCTTTAGGTCTAAGAAGGAAAATATTCTTAAGAGAAGATTTAGAGTTTAAAATTTTACACACAGGTGTATTTGGTCATAAGAAACAAGAATTGATTTTTTGTTTTCATTAAAACATTATAATTTTTCTGTACTAGTAATTAATGACTTTGAATGGGGTTATAGGACTGTGTATTAGGAGGTAGAATTGTGAATGAGGTTGGAATTGAAACTTTAGAAGTGTTTGAGAGTCTTAAAAGGTGTTAACAGGGTGATGAAAAGGAATTGAGAGGGTAAAGAGATGCTATAAGATCTAATAAACTATTTGAGTCCCGCTAACAGAGAATTGAAGCCTATAATATTACAAAAAGAATTGATATTATAAGCATTGCTTAAGTGAGTGGATTAAGAAACAAAGGTCAAAATGTTTTCTTTGTACATGTTCTGCATTAAGAGTGCATTTTTCACATACTCCACATATGAGTCGAATATTATTAAATGCTTATTTAATAATTTCCATGTTAACTTCCATGTTATTGGAAGTGGGATTGATTTCCTTATTTTTAGGGAATTAATTTTTATCTTTATTTATTTCCATATTGAGTTCAATTTTTATTAGAAGTGGTATTTATTTACTTATTTTTAGGGAATTAGTTGTTTTTTGGATGTAGGATTGAATTCCTTGTTTCAAGGAGTTGTTTGTTATCACATTACATTGTAATCTGTGGTCTTTGAAGGAGGAGAGATAAGGATGACATGTTCCTTCTTGATGGAGCTTATGGATAAGCTTGAATAGGTGGAATATGGTGTGTTACCTTATGGATATAGCCTATTTTGGATAAGCATGGTGAGATTTTCCTCTTAGGCTTATTTTTTAATAATTTTTTGTTAATATACATGTGTGTTGTGACTTTTGAGAGACAAGAAAAAGTGAAAATGTTTTATTGATAGGGTGTGGTATAGTAGCTTGTCATATAACATTTTGTAGGTGCAGGTGCAAGTGCAAGTGCAACATAGCATGTGTGCAGAATTATTGACATATTACGATTAGTAATTTAGTGAATTCATTTGTGAATTCATGAGGAGATATTTTATCTCTATGAGAGGTTATTTCTAATCTTATTTTGTTAGATATTTTATTGAGGACTTTCTTGGTGGATGTAACCCACATCGGGTGAACCACAATAGATCTATGTTATGTGCTATTTCTACTTTTATTTTCTCTGTTATTGATTTCATTTACTTTGAAACAAATATCTACGATGTTAGGATTATAGAACAATTTATGGTTTGAAAAAAGAGCTAGAGATGAAATCTAGAAGTAATATTTGAAAGGTAAAGAATTTTGGAATAGTAAATATAAATAGGGTGAAAAAGAATTAATTTATTCTTTTTACTATTCTAAGAAAATAAAGCTTTGAGATACCTAGTTTTACATTAGAGAGCCATCATGGTGAGGAGATAGTAGCTAAGATAGGGAGGATGCATAGTGGCCACAATGAGTGCAACACAGGTAAGCAATTGGAAATTTCAAATTTTTGAATATTTTTATTTGAAATTGAGTTAAATATATAAAATTAATTGGTAGGCAAAACATAGGCACCAGAATGAACCCTAAATTTTTTTAGGTAAACTAGGGGTAGAATGGGGTATTGGGTAGGAAGAAGTCAAACCAATGAATGCCTAAGGCATTTATGGTAAATTGGCAAAAATTCATCATTGTGGATGAACATAGTTGACCTAGTTAACTTAGTCTATAAAGTGAGGGAGAATGACAAGGTTGACTACATAGCAGTGGGCTGATTTAGAATGCTAAAATGGGGTTGATTATGTAGCAGTGGGTTGACTTAGTTTGCTTAAGATTGTCAATCTAGTATCAATGTGAAAGTTGAGAAGCTAAATCAAAGGTGGCTGATTTTTGAAAAATTTAAGAATGTATTTTGATTATTTATGACATGGAGGTTTGATACATCCTTTGTTTTTTGATATTTTATAGAGACACCAGAAGTATTTACAACTAATAGATGAATCATGTCTATTAGATATACTAAAGAGACTGATTGATGTGGATAAATTACAACTAGTCACACTGGGATTTGGAGGTATCATGGATATAAGGTGCATCTTGCTTAGTGTTGATCTTGTTATCATATTCTGTAGAGCATGGGAATGGTTGAACAAAAAATTTTGATGGGTGGTGGATGGGTATACCATTGAGTTGGGTATCATTCTAGAGGATGTCCATGCATTGGTGGGATTACCGATAAGAGGGACACTAATGATCACAAGGACACTAGATGATTTGGAGGAAAGGTGAGCACTAGCCCGATGGCTAACATACTCATATAGGATATACCCAAGATTGAGAGTTAGCTTGTTTGATGTATATATAATTAATATTTTGGACATCTATAAGGCCATGATCAAAATTATGAAAACATGAATGTTGTGTCACAAGTCAGATAGTAAGGTACCATTATATGCAATAGCCTTATGTCAGTCTATTTTAGATCATGGAGCACTATATGACTTTGGGGATATCATCTGGGTCTAGATTTTGCATGATGTGTATGGGATGTTGTCTATAGGGTAGAAGACCATGGGACCTATCATTTTATTGAGTGCTTGGATATATAAGAGGTTTCTAATGTATCAACCAACTAGGTTACCTCATGTGGTTGATGACAGGTTAACTCAGGTGACTAGATGGAGACAGGACCATGTATCTCAAGCCATGCCCCACCTACCAGTTTTATAGACTATCATAAAAGGAGAGATCATGTGATATCCATATGTGTAGCTTGTTACTTGTGTCTTATTTAGTTGATCATTGCTATAGGGTTGACATGGGTATAGATCATAAGATACTATACTTCATGGGTAGAGCTGCATCTGGTGACAGACTTGCTAGGGTAGGTCAGACTCCCATACCAAATGGCCCATATAGTAGTGCTTGCTTATTGGGCATGACATGATAGAGAGTTGAGGGGGATAGGAGGAAGAGGAGTATTAGTTGAGATACCCATGATTAGGGCATGACATGTTAGACCATGCATAAGTTGAACATAGCTATAAGTGGTTGGGGGAGGGGATGAAATAGATGTGGATGTAGATACACAATAGGCACCACAAGAGGAACCATAGTAATAATGACCACCTTAGCCACACCATACATAAAGGCACCACTGACGAGAGTGGGCACAAGTGAGGGTGATAGTGTAAGATGATCCAATAACCAATTTAGGACATATTTGGTCCATTGAGACACCTTTCAAGAGAGGGTCATGGTATGCATGAGTGGTGACACTTGGATTTACACTAGTGGGGAGGTGATCCATAAAGGAGGTGCTTAGGGGATGTGCAGATGGAGATATCATGCTTGATAGGAAATAAGATGGGGAAACAGTGGTTGGTGATACTAGGACTAGTGAGAAATGTTATAATTTTGATTTAAGCTTTAATATAGGATACAAGTTGCATGTGATTATAGTAGATATATATATATATATATATATATATATATATATATATATATTGAGATATATACATGATTTAATACCTATCTAGTTTTGGTTTTGTAGATCCTTTGATGGAGGAGGTTATATGGGGATTCATGGTTATGGATCTGCACCATGATATTTTAGTTGAGTACTAGCTCCATATGACCCCACCACAGTGGATGATCTTATGGTACTATCTAACCCAACCTAGGTAGGCTGGTTTAGATAGATAAGGGAAGTTGTGAGGAAGTTGCAAACACATGGGTATGTATTTCATCCATTAGCAAAGGTGGGAGAGGGAGATTTAAAGGCTTAGGAAGACCTAGCTTAGAAGAGAGTAATTAATATGGATATCATGGTCTAGCTTGGATAGGTGTAGGACCAAGTGTCCAACTTAGAGGGACATTTAATAGGTTTGATATCTTAGACAACCTCATTATAGCATACCATTTATATGGGTTAATCCTAGGCATCTATGGGCAGTACGGCTAGGCCATATGACAGGCATGGTAGAGCTTAACCATTGAGATATAGCTATGTATTTTTTATTTTTTACCTTGTATTATATAAAACACATTATATATATAGATATTGATTTTAAAAATTAGAGTTGATCTTATGAGTTGTATTTGGTTGTGGATGTTGATGCATGGATATATTTATTTCTAGCACATGATATATGCTATGGGAAATATATGTGGAATGTTTTATTTTCTAGAATTGTGTGATACGCATGTATGGTTAAAAAGAAAAAGGCAAAAATGATTTGGAAAAGTATAAGTAATCAAAACAAATGTGCTACGAACTATATCATGATGGAAAATGTGTAATAAAAAAATATGACTAAATATAATAAACCAAATATGCTAAAAATGATAATAAAATATTTTTAAACCATGAAAAGATTTGCACCAAATTAAAACAAGTAAAACCACACTATATCATGTTGAGAAGTATGAAAATAATGTAATAAAATAGAAGACATAAGAAAACACCAAATGGTATAAAAAAATAATTAAGTCAACCAATCATACTAAATCATGTTGGGAAGTATAAAAGATAAATAAAATTGGAAAAATGAACTTAAATTGATCACACTAATTCAAGCTGGGAAGTATGAAAAATTTAATAAAAATAGTTTTATTCTTACATGTAATTAGAAAAGATTAAGATAAACATGAAATATCAATGAAGTAAGCATAAAACATACTATATACAAATGGGAAGCATGTTAATGATGTGTAACTCATAATCAGTCTCTACTTATCTCCAAATTTAACACATGTAATTTCATTATGACTTGGGTATTGTAAAATTTTGTGAAGAAGGCTTGGTCCTATCTATGGTCTTACACTGTAACTCACAAAGAGAACACCAATGAGGTGGAAATTATTGGAAAAAAATGTTAAAGGGAATGTTTGGAATGGAAATTTGGTAATTTGTGAGGAAGGCCTGGTCCTATGCAAGGTTTTACACTGCAACTCACAAATGGAATCCACAAGGGGAGTGATCAGTGAATAAAACTATATTTCTCAATTGGAAATATTAGGATGATTTTAAATGAAAGAGGGAATGTAAAAATCATAATGCAGGCATGTATAAGAAGATGTTAGGAAACATGAGGCATATTAATGACATAGAAAAGACACTAAGTGGCTAGTGAACATCAATAAATAAAGGATTCCCTGTTCATAGTAAGCACAAAGCTATATATGCAAATAAGTGAGGTACCAAGATCAACTAATATTGGTTGTTTGAATAAGAAAAGTGAAATAGACCTACCTTCCTACAACTTCCCCATTCTTTAGTACCTCTTACATATCCATCAATCTACTATAAAGATTGGGTACTTGTGTGAGAAAGTATGTAGCACTAAAAGGTTTTTTTATTCTCCTTTCCAAATCTACTAGCCTACTATGCCCAAATGGACCTAGACTCTATCATGAAGTGAATTGTAGATTTTGAGCTTGGATTAGAAAAAGGATATGTGTTTTGAATCACACCTTTTAGTATGATTTGAATTTTGAAATGTTGAATGTTTCCTTTTGTATCATTGGCTTTTGTTAAAATGATTTAGCTTTTAATTTTTTATGGATTTTAAGATTCTTCCTCCATATGGAATTGAAATGACTAATAATGAGAGACAAAGTGATGCATACAAATGAGATTTAGACTTTTTTTAAATGAGGCTAAGTGCTTCAATTTAATTTTTGCTCATTTCTTAGTTTGAAAACAAGTAATGAAACTAGTAATAGGGTGTGTAGAAGAATACCTAGTGAAAGTGCATGCATAACCTAGATGATGATGGGAACTCCTCTTTGGCTTGGAAGGAATAACCTAAAGATGATAAAGACACTAAAAATGGGTTGTTAGATGGATGGTTGAGTGGACTACCTAACGTGAGCTAAATCCAAGAAGCATATACTTGTTAGGAGACTTTCAATCCACTGTTTATAGTAATTAAGTTGATATAAATGAAAATAAATGAAACTTGCATTTAATAATTAGAAAGTAAATGCACATAAAATAATATAAAAACTAATTTCTTGTTAAATAAAACAACTAATTATAGCAAAAGTGGGTCAATACTCATGCTAAGATAGTTGGGGATAGGTTCAAAAAAATGGAAGAGTCTTTGTAAATAGGTAAGAACATGAGAAATAGGGTTTGGTTGAGGTTAAGGGGGTGAAAATAACTTTCTATTATTTTCTTCCATAGTGACCATTAAAGGTTAGGTAAACTATCAGTGGTTGGGATAATCATCAACAATTGGGTGACCATCGACAGTTGAGGTGACCATCAATGGTTAGACTAACCATCGGTGGTTTCCTATGAAAATCTAGAAATATTTATAAAGTAATGGAAAATTAGGTAATTGGTCAAACAAAGGGAAGTTATGGATTTGAAGGATGGAAAATAAGATAAATATAGGTATGGATAGGGTATGGAGATTAGAAATAGATAAAATAAAACAAGCATTAGATACCTATAACTTGATGATGGAAGGTTGAAGTAATTTGGCTATAGTGACAGTAATTTAGCCTTTAAAAGTGATTCCATCATAATTTTTGGTCTTCATTGATGTTGTTTTCTTGTTAAAGGGGCATTAGACACTTGTATGTAGGATAGCTTAGACATGGATTGCTAGATTTCTTGATTGTCCCTCTCTTTCACTTCTTCCTCTTCTCTTTTTATAAGATGAAGTTGCTAATTAGGATGGAAGAAGTTACTAATTTGATAGCGGATAAAGTTGCCAATTCATGACATTTTAAAGCTAGTTTTAAAATCAAGTTGACATTTAGGGAGATAATTATCTTACACAAAGTTTTCAATGATTTAAAACTTTAAAGAAGGCTTAGAGACTTGATCATCGATGGTCAGGCCAACTATCAACAATTACACTGACCATCAATAGTCAAGGGGCCAAAATAAAATGGGTTAAAAAAAGTTAAAAAGGGGTGAATTAAATGGTTTAGTTAAATGTGTTAAGTTAGGGGTTTGATAGGGTCAAGTTAGTAAATGAGTCTGATTGACTAGGTGGTCCACTAGACACGAGGTCAGATGAGGGTTAAAAGGTAGTTTGACATTGAAAGCTATCATGTTTATTTTTCAAGTGTCTACATTTTTTCCCTTTTTATTATGTGGCTTTGATCTAACAAGCTACAAAACAAAAATAGATCACTATTCAAGGTCTAGTTGTCCTGAGTATGGAAGGAGGTGTTCCCAGTCAAATCGAGAGTTGATAAGGTGAAAGCAAAATTGGTTTATGGTTTGATAAATGGTAAATGGGTATTCATAAGGTGGGTGACATAAAAAGGTTGTGTATTTGAGATGCAAAAACATGCACAAAGTGTGACTAAGGGTGATAGTTAAGATCATGCAAAGACTAAATAAGTTTGATTTTAGAGGGACATGTGACAGGGGTAACCAGTCCATAGCATTGGTCATAGCTAATCAGGTTAAGCCTATAAATCCATATAGATAGGGTTGGTGTTGGTCAAAAATATATAGTGTAGGAAGTGATTTTATAAAATAACATAACTAAGAGGGTTGTGCACAAGTTGGTGCAAAGTTTAAAAGTCTAACATGGCAAGGCTGGTTGGTGCAGTCAAAATGACCATGCAAATTTGTCCTAAAATATGCAAATGATCTAGGTCAAAAATGACCAACATTGAGGTGGATATGGGGTAAATGTTGGTTGGTTAGGTATGGATTGGTAGGGGATGGCCAAGTTGACTCCATATGCACTAGGTAAGTGGATGTTGCCTACATAGTTCTATGGAAATAGTAGCCAAAAATAACTTGATGCCAAATGTAGTTCTTTGTAAAGGTCTAGACCTAAGTGGAGTGTTGTTGAAAGAGTGAAACCTAATCATCAATGGTTAAGGGCTTCCCTAAGGTTGACTGTCGATGGTAACCTTAACCATTGATGGTCAAGAAAACCCTAAAAAGTTGAGAAGATAAAAGTAAAATATCTGTTTATTTTGACCATTTGCAATTTTTTCAACTTAGTAGTGTGGCATGTGGGTACATTTTTTGTATTTTCTAAGTTGGAAGTAGCTGATTATGTGATTGAGTTTGAGTGAATATTGACTAGACGGAGGGTGAATAAGGGCATGGTTAAGCAAATGGATGAGGCTTAGACCATGGTAAAGATCATGGAATGAGGTGGGTGTTGATTTAAAATTAGTAGGTAGTTAAATTGGTTTGTTATGATTAGGGTGGAGTAAGATGGATAGGTTTTTGGTAAATGTCTTAGGCCATGATGCCCTAGTTTTTAGGGTTATCTTTTAGGGTTACAATTTTGATTTAAAGGGTGTCAAAGGTTAGGAAAGGGCTGTAGAATAGGGTTAGAGAGGTCAAATGTGGGAATGAGGTGTTTAGTGAGTTTTAGGGTAGGAAATGGTGGAGGGTTTCACTACCAGTGGTCACACATAGTGACCATCAGTGGTTTGACCTAACCACCAATGGTTAGACACTAGGGTAATGAGATCCTAGGGGCCATCAATGGTTCAATGAACCATAAATAGTTGAAGTGTATATGAAGAGTGTGGTTAAAAAGATGTAAAGTTTGTGAAGTTTTTAAAGTTTTTAAAAAGTGTTGCTTAAAATTTGTAAAAAGATTTTAAAGTTTGAAAATGTTGCTAAAGTTGGTTAAAAGTGTTATGAAAGGTTTGTTTTGGAAAAGTCTTACGAAAGTGTTTGGAAAGTTGTTAAAAAAATGTTAAATGTGAAGGTTTTAAATTTCATTATATTTGGTAGAATTTTTAAAGTGGTACAAAGGTTATAGTGTGTTGAGAGTTTTAAAAGTGTTATAAAGTGTGAATGTTTTAAAATGTAATGAAAGGATAAGTGGTTGAAAATGTTTAGTAAAGTTTTTAAAAGGTGTTGAAGTAGTTAAACATTAGAAGAGGTAATTATAGTGGTGTATAGAAAAGTTCAAATATAGGTTAGATAGGATGACTAGTCGGTGGGTAGAGTTGAGATAATAGAGGTATTTAGGTGTCTAAAATGATGTGTTAGAGTTAGTAGTTGTTTGTTGGAATACTAGAAGTGATAGGGTAGATTAAATGTGTGTAGTTGGACTAGGTTGAAAAAGGGTAGGTAGATTTTGGTACTGAGCTTGATCATGTAAAACTAAGGAGTCATGTTAATTTGATTATTTTGTAGGCACATGACTAGATTCAGATGAGGGACTGAGTCTTTATGATCTTTGTTGATGTTCATGATGTGATGATTGATAATGAGTGGAGACACATGGATGAGGTGAGCTTAGGGGCCATGAGACATTATCAACACCTACCATGGGATGTGGCTATGATTATGGCCCTCATCAAGAGATGGGACCTAACCATAGACACTTTTGTATTGTGTATGAGGGAGATGATGATTTTACTAAAAGATGTTTAGTGGATCACATGGCTACCCATTTGGGGGGATCCAATTTATCACATAGAGAGTGAAGAGTGATACTACCACATGAATTTGATATATGAAGTAGATCAGGTTCAGGCCATATATCATACAGGTGGGATTTACTATGGGCTATTATACTAGAGGGCTCTAGGGGATAAATGTTTATTAATGATGATGATGGTCATGTCCTATATGCACTACCAAATTTGAGTAGAAACTAATTTATATACATATTATTAGGGGTGTCAGTGGAGATGCTTTTGGGGAGGAGTATATTTGGATGGGTCCCAGTGTTGTTAATGCAAATCTATAGAGAGCTCTAGGAATTTAGAGCATGCAGACAATATGAGATTAACATTGGATTTATTCTTCATTATTAGGCATATGAGCATACACGAGTGCCAAGACCATTAGGGATACCATGGGATAGCTTTTCACTGATAGACTACAAAGTAGGCTTTATGATATGGAGAGGGGATTATGCACTGATAGGGGTTGGTGGTGGTGCTCAAGATATAGAGTGGTTCAAAGATGTTTTAGATGGTTTGGTGGTAGGTGACATAGTGTGGAGCCCTTATATGAGCTGGTTGAGGTGGACAGGATATAACTACCACACATTATCACTTCATAGTTGGCATTATATATATGGGAGATAGGATAGTGAGACTAAGATTATCCTATCTGACTAAGTGTGGAGGTAGTTGAGATTGGTACAGAAGATCGTACTAGATTTCCCATGATATAAGAGGGAGGATGTCAAGTTCTCACTCCTAGAACCATAACCATAATATTTTTTATTAGACTACAAAGAGCTACTAACTAGAGCCACCATTGATGATATTGGTATTATGGATGGGTATGCAGTGTGGTACCATGCCAGATATATTGTGACTAATTTTAGATCTAGTGATGGGGGTTAATAACCTATGGATGTGGATCCTACTAGGGTATCAACTTAGGATAGATAGGTGATAGTGGTATTGGTTATGGCACAAGCCTAGATTATAGGCTTATAGGGATAGGTGGCCACTTTATAGGGTCAAATTATACCTTGTAGGGTCAAGTGGCCACCTTGTTTGGAGAGTGAGATCAGGCACGAATCTCTCTTGGGTTAGTGACTCAAGAGAGAGATTCTATGAGATAGAAGGCATGAGTAGAAAGAGAAGTAGTAGGAGGACCACCTAACATAGTTGCAAGGACATGGTACTTAGCCACTATTAAGGAACTAAGATATTATGAGGTGATAGTGCAAGTGCAGTTGCCATCAGAGATGATATATGGAGAGTATAGGGCTAGTTTAGTAGGGGGGCCATCTATAACTACTCTAGGATAGTGGTCCTTGATAGTGGGGTAGGTAGGGATATCAAGGGGACCACCACCAGATGGTAGTGCATGTGTAGATGGGGCCAACAGTAGTAGTGTAGGTGGTAGTGGTTTTGGTGCCCTAGGGGCTTGACTTGTTTAGTTTGGTAGACATGGATGTACATTGTTTTGATTTTGACCTATGTACTGATGATGTGAGATGTATATGAGTGAGAGAGACATGGATACATTATGACATGTATTACCTTATTGATGTATACAATGATTATATGTTGATTATGCTGATTATATTGTTGACATTTGATTATATTGATGACATGTTGACATATGACATGATGATTATGTTCTAATGTTTATAGATGTTTATAATGTGTATTTGATTATGTATTGATGTAGTAGTATGATGATGATGATGATATGTAGATTTTTTCTCATGAGAGGATACGTAGATTGATTATTGTTGTTCACATTTGGTTCATGTGATGTTTTGATAACATTGTTTTATAAGTGATGACATGAGCTTAGGTATGTATGATTTTAGATATGTGATGATTGATTTGATTATGCTATGAGGGATGTTTCTCATAGATGTATATGCTTTATTTATTAGATAAATATTATATATATATATATATATATATATATATATATATATATATATATATATATATATATATATATATATATGTATGTATGTATATGATCAAATATGTGAGTTTGGTCATATAATGATATGGTTCATGATGTGATTATGGATATGAGATAGAAAATTTTATGTATATATGATAATGGTGACTTTATGCTTTAGATAAACTATTTGATGTATAGATGTTGATAGTAAAAAGAATGATGACATTGTTTATAGATATGACATGGTTATTAGTTCATAGCTATGATGTGGCATAGGGATAATTACTTATGATGCATATGGCATGGTTTATGTGGTTTGTTGACATGATGTGAGTTATGGATATGATTATGGATATGTGGATTATGGTTGGATCATGAATTTTGATATTTATGAATGTGTATGATGTGTGTTTTAAAGTTTATGAATGTTAGGATGCCCATGCCCCATTCTTTATGAGATGAGATTTGTATACATGAGGATAGACAATATGTTGTGTCTTGTGTTTTGATAGGTATATATTATGGATGATGAGATGAAGGAATTAAAATGTGTTTTGTGTTTATATGTTTTAGTTTGATATGTTGATAATTTTAGGAATGTTTTGTGTATATATGAGGGCTGATGTGTTTGTTCAAGAAGATAGATAGGATGGTTTTGATTGTTTATCTAGATGATGTGGTTTATGATACATATAATGTTTAGGTGCATAGATGGGATATGGCTCATAATGTTGTGAGGCATATGGATTAGTGTTGTGATGAAAATGGTGTTTTTAATGTTTATGATATGGATATAAGGAAAGCACATAAAGTATTTGTGGATAACACTTGAAATGTAGAAAATAGAGGAGAATCATGAGACATATGTCCACATGAACTAATGAATGGAGGGTAATAAAAAGGCATGATGTGTTCATTGACAAGGGCCTAAAAAAACCAAAGTTGAATTGGCTTAATCAAAATAAACATTTTGAATGCTTTGCATTAGCTGCTCTGAGTGAAAAGACTGTATCTTGACCACATTGTGTCAAGTAAGCTCAAAATCCCTTGATGTTTAGAGGGTATAAAGGGTAAAGTAGGTGATAGGTAATTTTGAATGGAAATGGGTGATACACTAACCTAACATGAGTTAATTTTCCCCTTATATAGGTGACCTAAAAACTATAATAGACAAGTCCATACCTTAATATAAAGTGTACATTGATCTATGTGTAAAGTCTACTAAATATATATGAAAGAGCTGATTACGGCCCTTTTGGGATAACTTGCTTTGATTTTTGATATATGCCTCCCCTTTTTATATTTTATTATTTTTTATAAAAGGGGTGAAGCTAATCGATGTGGGTAGCTTCAAATGATTACTTTGACAAAATTGTCTTAGCCATCCTTCAAGGGAATGGTCTAAGTTTGGATTTGTCTTGTATGTTGTAGTTGTCCTTCAAGGGAATAATATACCTTTTAAGCAATATTTAGTTATTGAGCAACTATCCTTCAAGGGATTAGTCTACAATGCTAGAGATATGGAACCAAGTCAGATTTTGGTATCCCAAATTGATTTTAAATGCTAGGTTGAGATGTGGAAAAGTCTATTTGGGTTTATAGGTCTACCTTTATGGAGACAAGACTTTTAACATAAAAGGTTGATGATAGATGAGGGAAAGTGGTTTGAGAGACAAATAACCATGGGATTATATATAATTAGAGATGAAAAGTATCCATAAGAACCATTCCATGGGTAGAGTTATGGTATCCATGCTTAGGATTAGGCTACAACTGTGATAGATAATCACATGGTCCTATGTTGTAAGTAATTATCCCTAAGAAAAATAGGGATAGGTAGATGAAGGTGAAAATTTTTCAAACCAAGGGATGAGCTTAAGTTAGACATAAAGGTGAGTTTGATACCTTTTTTTAATAATAGAAAGGATGCAAATGTGAAGTGTTGAGAGGCTTAGGTTATGTTTGCCTTCAAAAGAAGACAAATGATAAGCTATTGATCCATACTTATGGGTTATGATATAGGGTCTAATCCAATTAAAAGAAAACTTGCCTCTTTTTATGTTCTCCATATTAGTTACATGTTATCATAGAGGCAAAGGTCCCCATTTATGATCAAACACTTGATTAGAGCTGGAAATGATTTAGAGTTTTTGTTTGGTTAATAGACAAGCTACTCTCCAAAGGTTGGGTGAAGAGAAAGGTGATCTCTAATAGTTTAGGGTTGGTTGTTTGATACGTTTGGTTAATAGATTGAGGTAAAAATGCCAAGGGTTAGCTTGGTTTAGGTTAATGAATGGTGAAATCCTTATGGAGGGAAAGTTTCCCCAATTTGTTCTTCCTATAGATGTTTTTAAGGTGGGAAAAAGATATTAAGGTGAGATTTTGGTTAATAGGAAGGTCTAGGAGGTGTGAAGATAACTTCATCAAACCTCTTAAAAGAGGTTGTTAGTTGTTAGTGGTTAGTCAATTTAAGTTGTGGGTGGTGTTTTAGGTGGGATTTCCTCTACTATATCAAGGTTAGGAAAATGTTTTTGGGTTTGATTTAGGTAGGTTAGGATAGGTTTGGTAGGTTTGATGGGTTGATCTTGTTTTGGGTTGTTATAGAGATTTGTTATACTTGAGTTAAAAGGTGGGTTGATTGTAGTTGATTGATCTGGTATAGTGGTAGGTTTGGTTGTTTAGTTTGGTCAGTAAGGTAAGATTGGGTAGATGGTTATAGGTAAGTTTAGGTTGATGGTAAATTTTTTTGGGTTAGTAGTAGGTTTCATTTTGTTGATGGTAGATGAGGTAGGGTTAATGGTTTCTAAGGTTGGGTTGATGGTGGGTAAGATTGGGTTGATGATAAGTAAATTTGGGTCAAGGGTACATGAAATGTTTGTTAAGGTTGGGTTGATTATGGGTAAGGTTGGGATGATGATAGGTTCCACAAAATTGGTAAATGGAAGAGGTTGGTTGGTTTCCTTGATTGTGATTTTGAAGGAAAGATGTGAAGGTTCCACTTGGTTAACAAGTGGTTTGGTTAAAGGTTGGATTATGGTTTTGTTGTTCCCAAAAAATGAGTCCTCATTTTTTGGGCAACATATGACTATTTTGGTCCTACATAACCAAAATAGTCTTCCCCCTTTTAAAATTTTGCTCTGAGCTTTCAAATTCTTCATTATTTGAGCTTTTTCAATAAAGGGACTAGCAGGTTCAATGGGTTCGAGGTTCAATGTCAATGCCAATGGTTCAACGTCTGATCTGTTCAATGCACTGGGTTTAAAGGTTCAAAGATTACCTCAGTTATGAAGAGAAACATGCATGATGGAAAGAGTTCACCGAAATGTGCCACATGTCATTGTCTGCCTAATCTCATAAAGCACCAAAAACCACCACGTATTCCCTTTAGGATCTCACGAATACTGCCAAGTGTTGTTAGTGGAGCCCCATTATGCTTTGTTTCTGAGAAGTGACAAAAGCTACCACATGTCCTTGGTGAAAATCAGTGGAGGCAGACACATGTCATCATCCATGTGATTACTAAAGCAAGTCCTGACTATTTTTGTAAGTGTTTCTAGAGTTAGAGGAAAGCCTCCACGTGTCTTCCCCCATCAGAATCTTAGAGGTTTCTAAGAGCTCCTCTAAACTTGATATTTGCTTCCACCTGTCCCTGACTATTCCTGTAGAAGGCACCATGTGTTAAGAGAAGGGGACACTCACAATGCAAAGGCACATATAGAGGCAAATTCCCTTTGAGAAAACTTTGAACCTCAGAGGGCTACGGATGTTGCCAAGTGTCATGAGTTGAGACACAGTTTTGAATAAAGCTTCATAGTGCAAAACTTGCCATATATCCTGACCCAATGCAACGGAAGCTACCATGTGTCTGCATCCATGCCCCCCCTCAGTCGCTAACATGTTTAAAGGCTTATTTCGATAAGCCTATTTCAAAGCTAAGGAAGCTGCCACGTGACCTCACTTGCATCTAGTGAAAAGTGACCATGGCGAGTGAGAAAGACATGAAAGAGTTGTTGGGAAGAATGACGAGCCCATGAATGTCAAAATTGTCTCAATAAAGTGTTCATTGATTTTAGAAAACTTAAAGCATGGACCTGAATGCATTCAAAAGACTCTTAGGCTAGGACCTAGAGAAGGAAGAGAAAAAGAAGGAAACTCTACGAGAGTTTATTCTAGTAGGTGAAATAGTTCACTGGGTAGATATTTGGGACCTAAAAACATTGAAAGCACCATCTGTCTGTCCCTTATGAGGTAAAGGTAGAGTGGACATTTGCGTGGCTAAGCAGGTGAATGAATGAGTGATTTGGGCTAAGGAGGAGGCACTAGAGATGAATCAACATGCCACAGTTAAGGTGGCCACCCTAATCTAGCATGGCCCTTCCTGACAAGACCAAGAATGCATCCAAGGCATTGAATGTGCCGTATGGTTCACTTCATTGGGACAAAGTGTCGAACCTCCCTCAGGCCTCTATATAATGTAAACTCTTTCATTGTTAAAAGGGAGATCTTCCCCTTACCAAAAGTGAAACTCTATCCAAATTGAAAGGCATTACTGAGACTTTGAGCTTAGATTGTAGTTCATATTTCTTTGATTGAATTAGAAAGCAAGTTACTTGCAGACTTTGTGCTGTGATAGCCTGTGATACTTTAGGAGATTGTTCTTATGTCTATCTTCTGAAAGCATTCTTGTTTATTTGATTTAACAAGCTGAATTAGTGGAGGCAATAAGGAAGGTGTCCTGAAGCCAACTACTTTTAGACTTTGCGCTGTCATAGTTGTCTTCAGTGTGTGTTTTCCTTTTATGTTTCTATGTAAAAGGACCTTGGGATGACTTTGTGCCCCCATTGTTCTTCATATTTCACTCTTGGGAAGTTGAGGTGGAGACTTTACACTACATTTTAGGCTGTTGGTTACTCTGCACCTTTGGTTACCAGTTACTTACTAGAAAGAGTCCTATTGTTTGCAAGAGCAAACACTTCTAAAAGAAGAGAAGTGCCTTTTGTTGCCTCACCAGGGTTTCTACTATTTAGGAAGGAATCTGACTCTTGGCTGAAAACTACTTCTGAAAGAAGAGAAGCACCTTCCCCATCACCCAGTATTTCTCCTCTATTTGTCAACATCATCTCTATAAGAAGAGAGATGGATGGTTTGTCCTACCCCCTGTGTCTTATTTTTTGCATATATATACATAGTATATAGCCTCCTGCATCTCTTGCATACCTATAGGGAACCTCCCCTTGATGAGAGGAGAGATTTGTCCCCTTGTGATGTAGTAAAGATGCACACCTAGGTAACCAATCTTCCTATGCTATGGTGATAGGAACTATTTTGGTCATTAGTTAGCTGGCTGACAAAATATTCACCCAATAGTTTTTGGTGACTCCACTGGGGACTTGAACAAGCAGTCCCTACCCTTATCCATTATAGAGTCTGGTGACTCCCATCTAGGTCTTACCCACTATCAGTATAGCCTTATCATCTTCCTCCATCTCTGTTACATTATCTGGTCTACAAACCAGATCCGCTGGGAAGGACAAGCAGTTTGAAGCCTCAAGCTCTAGGCTGAAGCAAGACCAGTCCTTTTCCTTTCTTTTGTTTTAAATCTAGAAACTCCATGCTACACAAGAAGCCAGAGATCCAAGGGTGTTGTTGACCCTGTGTTTGAGTTGGCACAACAGAGCAATTTTTATCTATTTCCTCCACCACCTCACCTCTAATGAACTAGGAGTCTTCCTCCTACCCTTATTAGGTCACCAACACAAGGCAAAGCTTCTTTTCCTACTATTAATAAATCCCTTCCTATAAATACTCCACCTAGATTTGTTATCTCCACTTTCCATAATCCAATCATGGCAGCTCGGGGCCCCTAGGGTAACTCATTTGGTCCACTCGACCTTACTCCACCTCTACATGAGCTTCCATGCAGCTCGAGGAAGAACTTCCCCAAATTCCTTGGTGATGGGAAAGTTTACCCCGATGAACACATTATGGCCTTCAGCATAGCCTGTGGCGTGATTGGAGTAGAGTATAAAGATATAGCAGTCAGGCTATTTATGGAAACACTACAAGGTGCTACTACTAACTGGTTTTACCACCTACAAGCTGGGTCAGTGACTGACTGGGACATGCTCAAAGCCAAATTTGAAGCAAGGTTTAAACCTGTAGAGGATGTATATGCCTTGCTAGCCCAGCTCACTCAGATAAAGAAGGAGCCCTAGGAGCCTATGAGGGACTTCATTGCCAAGTTCGACAAGCTGAGAAACAAGATTCTTGTAATTGCCCAACCAACACCTCAGAACCTCAAATGCTTCTTCATCAACTTGCAGCTTCCCGAAGTGAGTTTCCTGTTAAGGCGTGCTGGCCAAATAGATCTAGCTGAAGCTCAAGACCTGGCTACTGAAGTGGAGGATGACCTTATCTTGGCTAGAAAGATAAGGAGAGACCCTAATAAATGTAAATCCTCTTCATCTTCTGAGTATTCACCTGCAGTCACCACCGACCCAATGGTATAAAAGCTAGCAAATGAAATGCTAGCTCTTAGAAAACAAGTGGTGCAAGGAATGTCATCTACCCCTGCATACAAAGATATGCCCAGGAGGACATTTTAGAATCAGACGTACCAAGGCAATGCTGCCAGGAATCAGGGACAACAAAATTGCCTTCCCCTCCATAGAGGAACCTCACCCTTGAAGTGCCTCCAAACAACTCAGTAGTCAGATATCTAAAAATTGAAGCAGATTTTTCATTCCAGCCTGAGTTAAATCCTGAAGATGATGCTAATCTCTTCAATGAGGAAGAAGAAGAATTAGCTGGCAACTCCCATATTGGTTTCTTAAACTATCAGGATGAACCCATGTGTGAAGGTAATGCAGCTGAAGGGTCATATGTTGTATTCACCCAGTCCAAAAATCAATCAGCTCAACAAGCTGATAAGGAGAAAGCGAGGGAATGACCTCAACCAGCAGTCTTAATTTTTAAGCGGGGATCTACTCTTCCTTTCCAGCCAAAGGACTTGGTGATTTCAAAAGAGGTAAATACCCCAAATGCCCCTACACCTTCCACTTTAATTTCACAGTCCAATCCTCTCCCTTTAAAAAGTCAAAAGGATGAACTTCCATCCTCTGTTCTTAGCTCATTCCAGACATTTGATATCATTGACCATATAAAGAGAACCAAAATTCAAATGTCAAAATTTGAGTTTTTACAGTCTCATCTTGAGCAATCAGACAGACTGGTTCACTGTGTTAAAGACAAGAACATCCCTATTGAGCAAGTAATTCCCAAAATGACGCATGATGCTGCCAGGAACGTACCCGCCAGGAACAACCTTGTCACCACTCCCCCTACTGCTCCTGGCAAGACTGAACCTTTTTATGTCTCATTACTGATAAATGGACATCAACTAAATAATTGCATCATTGATTCTAGAGCTTTAGACAATGTCATGCCTGCTAAAGTGGCCAAATCCCTTGATCTCACATTAACCAAAACTTTTCGTAGATGCTTCTCCATGGAGAACAAGCAAGTGCCTTTGCTGGGACAAATTAAAGATGCCCAATTTGGTTTTGCTGCATTTCTTGACAAAAGAATCAAGATGACTGTCTTGGTAGTAGACGTCCCGACATCATATGGCATCCTTCTCAGGTAGAATTTTTTCAGAGATGTCAGTGATGAATTAAGCATGGATTTATTAGAGGCGAGGATTCCAGTCAAGGGTGTTATGAAGAGGCTGCTCCCTGAGAAGGAAGTCAAATATCCTATTACCTAGACCTTAACACCTAAAGCTCAAATTTTGTTTGAGTCTTTAGGCATGGTTAACTACTTTTTATACATAGATAGAGTTCATGATATATCTGATAAAGCTCCTACTGATGATAGCCAGGAAATGTAATCAGTTGGAACAATAGAGAAATTAGCTAAGCACAAAGCAAGTGTGGAAGTTTCTCCACCACCGAATGGAGAAGAATCTGAAAGGAAATTGAGATCAAATGAGGTATGGATTCTTGAATTTGATGGCAGCTACTCTTCCACTAGTTCAAGAGCCGGGGTGGTGTTAATATCTTCTCAAGGAGATTTTTTCCCTCGTCTTATAAATTGCAATTCAACAACACAAATAATACAGCTGAATATGAGTCTCTGCTACTTGGCTTGAGAGCCACTCAAGACAAAGACATCAAGCTCCTTCATGCTAAAGGAGATGCTGAACTAGTGGTTTGTCAGGTGAAGAACCTGTATCAAACCAAGAATGAAAGATTGTGTCATTACCACAATCTAGTCTGGGACCAGCTTGAAGACTTTGATGCTTTCAACATCTTTACAATTCCTAGAGAGTTCAATGACCGAGTGGATGCATTGGCTATTCAACTACCCTCTTAGTCCCCCATCTAGATTTCAAAGGAGACAAGTACATAATTGAGCTAGTCTTTTAGCCAAGTGTACCTGACAATGCTAGTCATTGGTAGGTATTTAACAATGACAACCACATCATTGCCTTCCTAGAGTAAAGAGACAGCTTTGAATGACTACATTTTGAAGGCAATGAATCTTAAAAGTATGAAACAGATCCTAAATCAAATGTAAACACAGGTGAGGAGTTCTTATAACTAAAAGGAAATAAGATCCCTAAAGGCCTAGTTTACCTTGAAAAGCTATTTGATAAGCATGATAGATTTATCAGACAACAGCCAATGGATTCAATCTCATCTCAAGAATTTGATCAAATAAATCTGGGAACCAAGGAAGACCCCAAGATGGTGAACATTGGGAAATGCTGTACTCCTGTAGAGCATTCCAAGTTCACCTCTTTGCTCAATGAATACATGGATGTCCTAGCGTATTCATATGTTGATCTGAAATCACTTCAGCCTGATGAAATCTGACACAACATCCCTCTCAAGGCTGATTCAATACCTTATAGGCAAAAGACCAGGCATTATAATATGAAAATCTTAGGTACTATTTTATCTGAGATATAAAAAATGCTAAATGCTAGGATAATCTTCCTAATTCACCATTCCACATGGATTGCCAATATAGTACCTATAAGAAAGAAAAATGGTGAAATTCACCTTTGTGTGGATTTTAGGAATTTGAATCAGGCATCCTTGAAGGATAATTATCCTTTGCCAATCATGGATCAAGTAATATAGATAGTGATAGGGTTGGAGATGTTATCAATGCTAGATGGCTTCTCAGGATATAATCAAGTCGAAGTTGGTGAAGCAGACCAGTACAACACTGCTTTCACCACACCTTGGGGCACATTTACATATAAAAGGATGCCTTTTGGTTTGATAAATGTTGGTGCCACCTTCCAAAGAGCAATGGACCTTACCTTCAAGGATGAGATGGGCAAGTTCATCATAGTTTATCTTGATGACTTGACTGTCTTCTCTAAACATCACCCAGATCATGTGAACCATTTGTAACAAGTGCTAGAATGCTGCCGCCAGAATGGCATTTCCTTAAACCCTAAGAAGTTAATTTTTGGAGTAATGGAGGGGAAACTTCTCAGACACGTAATGTCCAAAGGAGGTATAAAGATTGACTTAGATAGATTCAAGTCTATCCAAGAACTTTCCTTGCCCTCAAGCAAGACTGTTGTTCACTCTTTCTTCAGAAAGGTGAATTTATTATGGAGATTCATCCCCAAATTTGTCGAGAAAACCAAGCACATTGTAAAAATGATGAAAATAAAGGCCACCTTCAGCTGGACTGAAGAAGGCAATTCAGCTTTTGAGGATATAAAGGCTACCATCACCCATGCCCCAATTCTGGTTTGTCTAGACTATAACAAAGAATTCACCATTTACAGCTATGCTTTAGAACATATGCTTTCAGCAACTCTGGTTCAATAGAATAAAAAGGCATGGAATTTCCCATTTCCTTTATGAGTTACCCTCTCAAATCTCACGAGCTAAAGTACTCAAATATGGAGAAGCATGCTTATGCAGTGGTGAAGGCTGTGAAGCATTTTTGTTTCTACATCCTCAATTATTGAGTTATTGCCTTGGTCCCTGACACCATAGTGAAATCTATACTGACTCAGCAGGAGTTTGGGACAAAAAGAGGCAATTGGGTTGCAAAGATCTAGGAGTTTGATCTGATCATCAAGCCAACAAAATTGGTATGGGGAAAGGGGCTATGCCAACTAATTGCTGATAACAAGCCAAGAGGAACAGAGCCTGAAGAACCAAAAGTAGATGAGAATGACACACCAACAGTCCTCTTTGTCTCCACCACAAATGAGTGGTACTCAGGTATTGCTCATTTTCTCACTTATGGTGAATGTCTTGTGAACCTATCTTATAAAGAAAGGAGAACCATCAAGCTAAAAGCTGCTAATTTTGTCCTCTGGGACAATGACCTATTTAAGAGAAGCCTTGATGGAATGTTCCTTCAGTGTGTGGACAAAGAGCAACAAAGCCACCTTCTAAAATCCTTCCACAATTCAGCCTATGGAGGACATTTTTCTACCCTTATGAATGCCCACAAGATCCTACGAGCCAGGTATTATTAGCTGACTCTCTTTCAAGATACATACAAGTGGGTCAGGGGATGTGAACTGTGCCAACAATTCATTGGAAGGCCCAAGCTAGCTGCTCTGCCACTCGAACTAGTGGTCATTAAGGAGCCTTTCCAACAATGGGGAATTGACTTTATTGGTGCTGTAAACCCACCGTCAAGCACTGGACATGATTATGTCCTTATAGCAATAGACTACTTCACTAAATGGGTGGACGCGATTCCAACTAAACATGCTACTTCTGAAGTAGTATGAAATTTCCTCAAAGACAATATCATGTCCAGGTTTGGGGTCCCAATCAAAATTATCATTGACAATGCAGCCTATTTCACTTCTCACGAGATTACTCAATTTTGCTTCCATCATGGAATTACACTCTCCCACTCCTCTGATTACTTTCCACAAGGGAATGGACAGGCTAAGTGAAGCAATATAAATTTGGTAACTATCATCAAGAAACTGGTGGAGGACAACCAAAGAACTTGGCATAAGGCATTGGTTGATGCTCTGTGGGTGGATAGGATTACACCAAAAAGAGAAATTGGTATCTCTCCCTTCCAACTTATGTATGGTGTCAATGCTAAGATACCAATCACCCTAAAATTGCCAACATTGAAATTGGCTAAGGCAATTGAAGATCAAACGTATGAGAGCTCACTTGAGAAGAGGATCATGTACCTTGCTGAGCTAAAGGAGTAGAGAACTATAGTGGTGGATAGGATTGCCACTCATCAAAGTCTGGTGAAGAAGCTCTTTGACCAAAAAGCAAATAATTGTGATTTCCAGATTGGAGATCAAGTCCTGCTGTGGGACAAGAGAAGAGAACCAAAGGGGATGCATGAAAAGTTTGATTCCCTGTGGAGGGGCCCTTTTACTATTCATTAGCTCAATATTAAAAATAGTTTCCTACTGAAATATCAAGATGGCACTCTCTTCTCTCTACCTTATAATGGGAAACATCTGAAGCACTTCAACTCTTGAAGTATCGGATAAGCCCCCTGTACATATGTATATTTGTATAGTCTTTTGCTTTGTTTTGTTCATTTCATTTTCATTTTTTTCACCTTTTTCTTTGGGTAGCATGACTCCATAGCCCAATGGAAAGCTTCTAAGGCACTGGAGATTCTAGTTTCTACTCCCTTCAATCTCTTTTTGTGATAGAAGGAAGTTCCCCAATAGGAGCCAACTGTTGTTCCCAAAAAATGAGTCCTCATTTTTTGGGCAACATATGACTATTTTGGTCTTGCATAACCAAAATTATCTTCCCCCTTTTCAAATTTTACTCTAAGCTTTCAAATTCTTCATTATTTGAGGTTTTTTAGTAAAGGGACTAGTAGGTTCAACGGGTTTGAGGTTCAATGTCGGTGCCAATGGTTCAATGTCCAATCAGTTCAACACACTAGGTTTAAAGGTTCAAAGACTGCCTCAGTTATGAAGAGAAATGCATGTGAAAAAAAGAGTTCACCAGAACATGCCACATGTCATCATCTACCTAATCTTATAAAGCACCAAAAACTAACACATATTCCCTTTAAGATCCCGCAGATGATGCCAAGTGTCGTCAATGAAGCCCCATTATGCTTTGTTTCTGAGAAGTGGCGGAAGCTGCCACATGTCCTTGGTGAAAATCAGTGGAGGTTGACACATATCATTATCTACGTGATTACTAAAGCAAGTCCTGACTATTTTCGTAAGTGTTTCTAGAGTTAGATGGAAACCTCCACATGTCTTCCCCTGTCAGAATCTCAGAGGTTTCTAAGAGCTCCTCTAAACTTGATGGGTGCTTCCACCTATCCTTGACTATTCCTATAGAAGCCACCATGTGTCAGGAGAAGGGGGCACTCATAATGCAAAGGCACATATAGATGCAAATTGCCTTCAAGAAAAGTTTGAACCTCTGAGGGCTATGGATGTTGCTAAGTGTCGTGAGTGAGACACAATTTTGAATAAAGCTTCATAGTTTGGAACTTGCCACGTATCCCAACCCAATGCAGTAGAAGTTGCCATGTGTCTGCATCTACGCCCCCCCTCAGCTACTAACATGTTTAAAGGCTTATTTTGATAAGCCTATTTCAAAGCTAAAGATGTCGCCATGTGTCCTCACCTACGTCTAGTGGAAAGTGACCATGGCAAGCGAGAAAGACATGAAAGAGTTTCTGGGAAGAATGATGGGCCCGTGAACGTCAAAATTATCTCAACGAAGTGTCTGTTGATTTTAACAAACTTAAAGTGTGGACCCAAATGCATTCAAAAGACTCTTAGGCCAGGACCTAGAGAAGGAAGAGACAAAGACGAAAAATCTATGGGAGTTTATTTCGGTAGGTGAAACAGTTTGTCGAGTAGATATTTGGGACCTACAAACATTGAAAGCACCATTTGTCTATCCCCTATGAGGTAAAGGCAGAGTGGACATTTGTGTGGCTAAGTAGGTGAATGAATGAGTGATTTGGGCTAAGGAGGAGGCACTAGAGATGAATCAACATGCCACAGTTAAGGTGGCCACCCTACTCCATCATGGCCCTTCTTGACAAACCAAGAATGCATCCAAGGCATTGAATGCACTGAATGGTTCACTACATTGGGAGAAAGTGCTGAAGCTCCCTCAAGCCTCTATATAATGTAAACTCTTTCATTGTTAAAAGGGAGATCTTCCCCTTACCAAAAGTTAAACTCTACCCAAATTGAAAGGCATTACTGAGACTTTGAGTTCAGATTGTAGTTCATATTTCTTTGATTGAATGAGAAAGCAAGTTACTTGCAAACTTTGTGCTGTGATAGCCTGTGCTAATTGAGGAGATTATTCTTATGTCTATCTTCTAAAAGCATTCTTGTTTATTTGATTTAACAAGCAAAATTAGTGGAGGTGATAAGGAAGGTGTCTTGAAGCCAACTACTTTTAGACTTTGGGCTATCATAGTTGTCTTCAGTGTGTGTCTTCCTTTTATGTTTCTATGTAAAGGACCTTGGGACAACTTTGTACCCCCATTGTTCTTCATATTTCACTCTTGGAAAGTCAAGGTGGAGAATTTGCACTACATTTTAGGCTGTTGGTTACTCTGCACCTTTAGTTACCAGTTACTTACCAGAAAGAGTCCTGTTGTTTGCAAGAGCAAACACTTCTAAAAGAAGAGAAGTTCCTTTTGTTGCCTCACCAGGGTTTCTACTATTTAGGAAGGAATCTGGCTCTTGGCTAAAAACTACTTCTAAAAGAAGAGAAGTACCTTCCCCATCACCCAATATTTCTCCTCTGTTTGTCAGCATCATCTCTGAAAGAAGAGAGATGGATGGTTTGTCCTACCCCCTGTGTCTTATTTTCTGCATATATATACATAGTATATAGCCTCCTACATCTCCTTCATACCTATAGGGAACCTCCCCTTGATGAGAGGAGATATTTTTCCCCTTGTGATGTAGTAAAGCTGCACACTTGGGCAACCAATCTTCCTGTGCTGTGGTGATAGGAACTATTTTGGTCACTAGTTAGCTGGCTAACAAAATATTCACCCAACAGGTTTCTTTAGTTATAGGTTCACTAAAGATCAAATCAAATGGATGGGCCTCATTATGTTGAGGGCTTTGGTCATGGGTTTCCTTAATAATGAGGGAAGGAAGAGGTTCAATGATTGATTGCTTGAAAATATTCAAAGCTAAGTTGGGGCAACATGGAGAATATCCTTTGAAACCTCATTATGACTGATAAAGTTTTGGATGAGCATCTTAAAAGAGCCACATCTATTGATATCATGTGCATGTGTGAGATGATACACATAAAATTCATTCTTTATAAACCAAATTCATTTTGGAAGACAACTATTGATGGGTTTGATTTGAGAAAGATTAATGATGGAAGCCTCTAAGAGTTTGTCAAGGATTAAAGTATATGATTCCCCCAGGGGGTGTATTTCCTTATAAGAGGGTGTATAAATGGCTCTTGAATTTGCAAGCTAACTGGTTGGTTTGATGAGGTTTGTTGGTTTGATAGGTTTGATGAGTTTGATAGGCTAGGTAGGTTTAATAGGTTGGGTGTGTTTGGTTAGTAGGTGTTGATGGATTTGATATGGTTGATAATTTGGTAAGATTAGTAAGGTTGATAAGGTGGGTTAGTTTGATTGGATTTATAGATTGACAGGTTGGTTGGGTTAATAGGTTGATGGATTTATGGGTGGATAAGTTGATTTATGAGTTGGTTGATAGGTTGAGGTTGATAAGTTTGGTTGGGGTAATGGATATGATGGTTGGTATTGGTGGCTGAAGGTTTGATGATAGATGTTGATAGGTGGGTCTAGGTTTGATTGATATGATAAATTTTGATAGATTGTTGGTTGAATATAATTTAGAATTGATTTATTGTAGGTAAAGTTTGATTGGTCATGGGTACCAAAAATAAATGACTCTAATTTACTTATCTGGTCCATTAACATTTTGACCAGCTTAGGGGGTAGTTGATAGTTTGTTGTTTGGTTAAATTTGAAGTTTGATTGGCCTATAGGTAAGGCTGGGTTGATGGTAGGTGAGGTTGGGAGTATGAGTGGCTCGTGATGCAAGGTAATTATCTAAGGCAAGAGGGATATATTTTGAGATTCTAGGAATGCTAAGATCTCTAGGAAAGATTATAGGGAGGGTCTCCATTGAAAAAAGTAATGGAGGCAAGATGGTGGGAGGTAGGTTCTTGGTTGGTTTGATTCCTCAATAGTTGGCTAGTAAATACCATGAGAGGAATGGAAAATAAATGATGAAGACTCATAACATAAACAAAAGGCAATCAAAAGAAAAGAATTCAAAGAAATCAAACATCCACTAAAGTGCATTTAACAACCTAGGGTTATTTTTAAATCACTTTTGGCTTATGCCTTAGAGAGTGTGAAGAGGAAAGTTGGTTTGTAGATCAGGTATTAAAGATGAAATCTAAGGTTGGTTCTAGGTTATGTTTAGGTGTTCAAGAGAGAAATATGTGTTGAACTTCAATACATGGATTGGTATTGGGGCCTACCCCCTCACTTCACACATCACAGTAATAGGGGTGTCAGGTCCTTAGCCAAAATATATTGAATTTGAGTTTATACTCAACCAGAGAGCTAAGTTAGTTTTCCCCTTGGTAATGACCTCCAAGTAGGATTGCCAAGAAGGGGTAAGGTTTACTATTTGGTGATGAAATCCTAGTTAGGCCTTGTCTCAAATAAGTTTTGATGTGTTGATTGGTTAGGTGGGTTGGATAAGTGTGTGATAACAAGAGTGAAAACTACAATTAATTATTTTTCTTTTAAGTTACTAGATGAACTAAGACAAGAAAGCGATCAATGTATTCAAAACGTTTATTTTTAACCCAAAAAGAAATTTCAAATTTCATTTGATGAGCATTAAATAGAGGAATAAAAAGGGATGCTAGGTCCCATCAAGTATGCCTAAATGTTTTAGTTTAATTTTCACTCATTTCTTAGTTTGGAAGCATGCAATGAAACTAATAATAGGGTGTGTAGAAGAATACTTGGTGAAAGTGTGCATGTGATCTAGGTGATGATGGTAACTCCTCTTTATCTTAGAAGGAATAACTTGAAGATGAGAAAGACACTAAAAAGGGGTTGTTAGATGGATGGTTGAGTGGACTGCCTAGTGTGAGCTAGATATAAGAAGTGTATGCTTGCTATGAGGTTGTCAATCCACTATTTATAACAATTAAGTTGATATAAATGAAAATAAAGGAAACTTGCATTCAATAATTGGAAAGTATATGCACGTAAGATAATATGAAAATGAATTTCTTATTAAAAAAATAACTAATTATATCAAAATCAGGTCAATACTTGTGCTAAGATAGTTGGGGATAGGTTTAAAAAACTAGAAGAGTCTCTATGAACAGGTAAGGACATGGGAAATAGGGTTTGGTTGAGGTCAAGGGGTGAAAATAACCTACTATTATTTTATACCATAGTTACTGTCAATGGTTAGGTGAGCCATTGCTGATTGGGCTAACCATTGATGGTTGGGTGACCGTTGATGATTAAGGTGGCAATCAATGGTTAGGCTAACTGTTAGTAGTTGCCTATGAAAATCTAGAAATGTTTATAAAGTAATACTATATTGGGTAATTAGTCAAACAGAGGGATGTTATGGATCTAAAAGATGGGAAATAAGATAAATATAGGTATAGATAGGGTAGGGAGATTGGAAATAGATCAAATAAAACAAGAATGAGATACCTATAACTTGATGATGGAAGGTTAAAGCAATTTGGCCAGAGTGACAATAATTTGGCCTTCAAAAGTGATTTCATTAGAAGTTTAGGTCTCCATTGGTGCTTCTTACTTACTAAAATGACTCTAGACACCTATATCTAGGATAGATTGGATGTGGATTGATAGATTTATTGATTATCCCTCCCTTTTACTTCCTCCTCTTCTCCTTTTATAAGATGAAGTTACTAATTGGGATGGAGTAAGTTACTAATTTGATAGGGGGATAAAGTTGTCAATTCACTACATTTTAAATCTAGTTTTAAAAGTAATTTTACATTTAGGGAGATACATATCTCACACAAAGCTGTCAATGCTTTAAAAATTTAAAGCATGCTTGGAAACTTGACTGTCAACAGTCAGGCCAACCATCGATGGTTAGGTTGACCATCGATGGTTAAGGGGCCAAAATAAAATGGGTTAAAACAAGTTAAAAATGGGTGAATTAAATGGTTTAGTTAAATGTGTTAAGTTAGGGGTTTTATAGGTTTAAGTTATTAAATGAGTCTAATTGACTACGTGGTCCACTAGACACGAGGTTAGATGCAGGTCAAAAGGCAATTTGACATTGAAAACTATCATGTGTAGTTTTTGAGTGTCTACACTAAGTATCGAAAGACATGAATAACCAAACAAATTAATCTTACCTAAGAACTAGTATGTTATCTCAATTTTCAAACATATGTATGATTATTATGTGAAAGGAAATTGGGTGCATAAAGGGATATCCAAGATGGACCAGTAAAATGAGATTATAATGAGATAACTTGTTTGGTTAATGATCACATGGTAAATATAGAGTACTAAGGGGAGTATGGTTAGTATAACCAATTCATAATAATGATTATCCATGTTATAGAGATAAGGTAAAAAAACATTATGATAAAGGAAAAAGACAACCATGGAAATGAACTCATATATAAAAGTATGTAGTCATGAAAATAATCTATAAGAGATCACAAGGAAATAAAATGACACCATTGACAACATATAGTGTGAAATATAAATAGCTGTATAATATAGATAAGTGAATAAAAAATTGACACATAGTTAAATGATATAAAGTAGATAGATATAAATAAGATGGAGTACATGTATAATCTAAAAATGAATAATAAAGTGAAGGAACACCATTATTTATTCATAAATATTGGTAAATTTGTTTACAAAAATTATGAATAACATCTGATGGATATCTATGAAGCTAGACTCTAACTATAGTGATGGTCTCATTGATCTTCAGAGAGAGCTAGGAAAATACCTCTCATCAAAGGTACTCAATAGAAAATGTATGGATGACTGAAGGATCATGATCAAGAGGGCCATCATGCATATGATACTTAGGAGAAGGAATAAGACTAGAATCTATGGGACATGAAGGAGTCACCAGTGGAGAAGGGACCATAGGTAGATGATCCACATGCGGAGGAACCATGGGTGGTGGGATCACTAGTGGATAAGGGACCATAGGTGGAGGAACCATGAGGGAGGAAGGGGGAACCTTATTACATGGGATACCTATGGGAGGAGAGATAGTATTCATAGGAATGTTCATAAGGTGCTTCTAGAGATTCTACTAGAGGATGTAACAATGATCAGTGTGATGGGTACCGTATTGGTGCCATAGGAAATATACCTCTCCATATTTGGGAATATACTCAGGTGATAACTTGGGGGAGATATATCCTTATATATAGGTTGAGGATGATTATTATGCAAGGTGTTAATATATTGTCAAATATTTTTACAATGGGTGGAGGAGTAATTATCTATGCCATAGAAGCAACAAATATGCTTGTTAGTAGGCTTTGTGGGTGTACTAATAGAGGGAGTAGAAGAAGAAGATGGTGAAAACTAGTATAACATATAATATTGATTCTAATGACCAATAATTCTATAAATGCCACAATTTGATTGATCGGCCCATTTAGTAGGCAAAGGATCAAGTGGTGATAAAAGAAGTAGGTCATTGCCAAGGGGAGATGATTCTGGTGGAGAGATTAGATGAGACTCGACTGAAGGAGGAAAAATTAGAAATAAGAAGGGACTCAAATAAAGGTAGAGTGGGAATAGGATCTAAACTAGGCTCAATTGAGGGAGGGTAGGGATGCACAGAGGGTTTAAGGACAATATCAAGCATCTCAGGGAGAAGTTGGCTATAAGGATCTTGGTATTTAACAAAGTGATAGGGACCAGTCATAGCATGATCTATAAGCATGATCCTAAGAGTTTATTTAAAAACTAGATTTTTGCCATATGAATTTACCATCTCTACCCTATGAACAAGAATAATAATGCTAATATTAGGAACTATATAAGATATAATGTGATAAGATAAATGGAAAGATTGAAATAAAGAAGAATGATAATGAAGTATCTCAACATATCTAGACTAAACAAGACCTCCTATAAATGGGTCATGTAAAGTATAACCATCATCATAATCAAGTGTATAAAGATAAATTGTGAAAGTAGGTATGACCTTATCATCAGAGGTATCATGATGAATAGAGTTTTGAAGCTTAGTTAAGACTATAGGTATATCATCACTAGGTAGATGATGGGAATGTGGCTTTAGAGATGGTAGAAGCTATGAAATGAGATGAGGAGAGAAATCAAAAGTTTTTATCTTGAGGTTGATCTCATTGGGCTCATCATCATTAGAATCTAAGAGGTTAGGTGGTATATTCCTAATGAGTTCATGGTGACCATGGTAACCTCATGTAGAGTTGACAAGGAAATTAAAATTTTGAGATTCTTAGAACAGAACATTTGGTAAGGGTTCAAGGGTTAGAATTTTGAATACACCATAGTCTTGGAATTATTTAAAATTTTAAGGGTTAGTGTCACCTTGAATCATATAGATTGCATTATTGTGAGGGAATTTGACACATTGGAAAGAACAAGATGTGATATACCTCATGTGATGAGTCCATGGCTTGATAAGCAAGATATTATAAGAAAGGGGAAAATTAAAGATCATAACCTTCACTCAAATAGTGATAGGTGGGATGATAATATGGAGCCACACATACATTAATGGAGGTGTTTACCTTTGGTTATAGCCTTGACATGTGTTACATGTGGACTTAATATTACATTCAAAGTATCTAAGGGTTTTAATGAATTTAAGAAAGGCAACACAAGTACCTAAACCCTCATCAATTAAGGCATGCTTGACTTGGATGTCACTAATTTGGATGCTTATATAGAGGGGAGGATCATAAACACAAAGAAAATTCTCATCTATAATCATATAAGTAATAAGAAATTTAAGAGAAAGAGAAGTGTCTATTGTTTTATCAATGTGTATAGACATCTCTTCGCATTGTTGTAAGATGTTATCTTCTGACCCAGATAAGGTAGCTTTATGTCCTACTAAGGGAGGATGAGGGATGTTAATTTCAAATATAAGTTGAATAAGGTGGTTTTGATGATGTAGATAACTCCACATGAGTTCAAGATATGAAATTTGAGATGGGAGATTGGTAATCTCTATGTTAGGGTCCTATTCATCATAACCCATGAGTGGAATTATAGATAGAGGTGTATAATGTTGGAGGATCTCCTCATAAGGAGGATTAAAAATACATGTAACTCTATGTTGATAGGATTCAATATGTTTAATTAGAAGAAAAACTGGTTGATTATCGAGAGAAGCTGGGGAAGTTGATGTAGGTTTATGTGATAGATTTTAAGAAGTGGTATTATAAGGTTGAATATTATTGGTGATGGGTAAAGAGTTTAGATAAATTATGGAAATGGTATGAAAGGTGTTATACAATAGAGGTTTTATAATTTTTTCATCAAAAGAGATAAGGTCATCTTTCCCCAACTCTATTAGGTGAGTTTGGGAAGAATCTTGGATAACACAAAAAGTGTGAGATGATTGGTGCATATGGCTAGGATGAGAATAAATTAAGGCAAATACATTTCACATATTAGTCATGTTGACCACATTATCTTTAGGAGTTGGGTCTATGATATTGTCAACCTTATTGGTGGAAAGAGTAGGATTAACATTATTATCTTGATGGTTTAGAATAGGATCTTTATAAATGGTTAGATGAGTATTAGCATGGTTCAAAACTTGATTTTTACTTTGTGTTTCACGATATTTTAAGGTAATTTCGTATGCTTGTTGACATTTATAAATTAGGGAATCATGATCAAAATTTAGACCAAAGAGGAAATCCATAGCTAAGTTATGCGATTTCCTACAAATCTCATGAGAGTGACCACAACGAGCATGAAACCAACTAAATTTATTTAGACCATACCATGATTTCATAGGGCAAGTGGGATCAAGATATAATGGAAAAGGCCTTGGTAGAGTTTTTTGGATTTCCACTAAGGATAATGGCTTATGAACATTCATGTTATTTATTGGAGAGAATTGAGTTTGAGGGGTGTGTTTCAAAGGGGGAGCTTATTCTAGAGTAGGTTCAAAAGCAATAACTTGAATATTATGAATGGTATCATAAGAATCAGTGACACCATCATTATTAGCCTGATGATTTTTACTTTTGATGAGCATTTAGGTACCCATAGGAGGTTGAGATGGCTTGTACTAACACATGATAAAATATTGGCACTTGGTTGGGTTGAGATCATCTTCTAAATTTCATGGAGATAGAGTCCTAACCTGATATTGAAACTTAGGATAAAGAGCATTGGTGAATAGATGAAAGAGGCTATCATCGAACATGTTGTGTTCACACTTATTGGATAAGGTCTTCCATCACTTGATGAAAACTTGTGTATTTTTCATCTCAATTTACTTGCAATTAATAATATGATCCAATGTATTTTTAGGGAGGCCATTAGTTTGAAACTCTTATACTATAGTGTTAACTAGATCTTCCAAAATAGTGATGGAATGAGACTTGAGTTAGTTATACCAATTTAAAGTGTCTCTAGAGAGGATTTTCACTAAGAGATTGGTAATGACAAAAGTATTTATCTTGACCCAATATTTTTAGAGATTTCCAAATGTTTGTAATTGTAAGGTAGGATCATTAATACCATTGTAACTAATGGTAGGGGTGATACCTCCTATATCTATGTTGGCAATTTGAGGCATAAGAGGTTCATTTTGAAGATGTTTAATTATTTTGTTAAAAAGAGGTGGTTGAGGAATAAGGTTTCCATGGGAATCCCTAGTGGGGTGGGGGGAATTTTGGTTGTGCACTCCCCATGGAACCTATTGAGGGTGGTTTTGGAGGTGAATAAGGTGATTTTGCATTTGCATCATTTAGTTGGCATTATTATCTTGTTAAGTGTTATTTGGTTAAGAGTTTGTAATAAAATTTGATGAGTTTGAATAGTGTTTTGATTAGTGTGAATAAGATGTGAAACATTAGTATTGGTATTAGTGACTTGGGTACCAATGTGAGTAGTGGTATGCAAGACACTAGTGGCTCGAGATGTGTTGGTAGAAAAAGAGGTGCTAATCGCATGATTAACATGTGTTGCAAAATATGCACTATAATAATAATAATAATAATAATAATAATAATAATAATAATAATAATAATAATAATAATAATAATAATAATAATAATAATCACTAGTAGAATGATTACCATTGGTATCAAATGATGCACTTGTGGAGGGATTGAGAAGAGTGGGTCTTGAAAAAGGCCCACTAGATGTTAAACCTACCATGTTAGTAGAGATAATTGGCATGAATGTATAATAAATCAAGGAAGAAGAGGTCATAGTATGATAATGAGTCAAAATAGAAGGAAGATGTTTATAATTAAAGAAAATATTTCCCCTAAATCCATGTGAGAATGTGGGATAAGGTGAATGGGTTTCTTCTTCTTGACCACTTATCATAATATTGTAAATAGTGGAAGGGTCTTTTCCTTGATGTTGAGGAAATTCATTAATGAAGAAAAGCAATTCCAAAGTATACTCTAATTCATGATGATATTCTAAAGAGAATAAAGGGTTACAAACTAAGGATGCATGAAGAGGAGTCCCATAATTGGTAGTACAAGTGGCTACATGCACATTACTTTCATTTAGAGTAGGAACCACAAGTTGTTTATGGGGAAACTTATTGGGATTGGTAAATCTCATCATATCTATTCAGTTAAACTCTATGTTTTACTCAAATAGGAATTTCATGATAATATAAAAAGGCTAAGAAGGATGATGATGATGCAAAGACAAAGGAAAAAAATAGGATACATAGTTGAATCAGTTAACTATGTTCTAAAACCCAACATATAGATAAGAATACATAGTCATTTAAATCAAATATATATTATAGATAGGAAAGTTAAACTAACTAATAAGGATACACAGTCATGCAAATCGACTATGTACTATTGGATAGAGAACTAAATAGGAGGATAAGAAGACATAACCATGTAGATTGACTGTGTACTCCTGGAAGGAAGGAAAAATAATTTTTAAGAGACTATATCAACCAAGATGATAGTGTAATAAAATAGGGGAATTTGTTTTCAAGATAGTTTTAAGTGAGAATGAAAGTAAACACATAAATAATTGGATCAATGTGGTTGATCCAATTGGGTCACATGGCACAAAACTTACACCAATGCTAGCCAATGCAAGTTTTGCAATACAACACACATTGATCAAAGAGAAAGAAATCAATTGAAAATAATACTAACTAATTTTTCACCCTAAGTGTTATTATATATTTATAAATTTTTGATTTTAATGTGATGGGAAATTTGGCTAAAATAGGGAACTAAAAAGTAGTCTAAAATTAGTTTTAGGATGTTTAGGCTGAAAGGGATCTGTATTGGCAATGGTATTGGTTTGGTATTGGAACCTACCCCCTTACTTAATAATACTATAGGGATAAGGGTGTTAGGTACCTTACAAATATATACCATTAACCATGTATTTATGCTTAGCCAAAAAACCAAGTTGGCTTCCCCCTTGGTGATGAAATCCAAGTAGGTAAGCCTTGGCAAGATAAATGTTTAAATAATTTTTGAATGTTAAGTGATTTGGTAGTGTGTGAAAAAGAGTAAAATAGTGTAACTAAAATGGCAATTTTTTAAAAATGCCTATTTAGACTATGTGAGTTACTCTAAGCATGCAAACAACTAAAAAGGAAATGTGAATTAATTACTTATAAATAGATGTCAATTCCTTACTTAAAAATAGTACAAAGTCAGTTCAGGTAAAACTATATGCATATAGTACATAATTTTTTTTAATTGAGTCAATTTTATTCTATTAAGAATAAAATTGAATAGGTTAATTATGTCTCTCAAACAGAGGATAAACTACATAAATAGGTCGATCAGGTCAACCTAGTTAGTTATAGGGTTGCAAGTTTGAAGACTACTAAGTTATGAAAAATGGAATTGAAGGAAGTAATAAAATGATAGAGAGAAAAAAAGAAACCTTAGTGGGATTAAAGATTATTTATATTATAAATTATATGATATAGTGATTTAGTTATTGTTTCCAAATTCTATAAACTAGATTAACTAGTTTGACCAAGTTCTGTAAAACCTTGTATGCTAAAGAAAAATAAGGAATAGGGTCAACCTATTTGATAGTGTTCATTGACATGTATGTTGTTAAAAAGAATTAGTAGAAAAATTCAAATTATTTGATAGTGTATGATAATCTGGATCTGAAGAATAATATCATGTTGAATTATTTGATCCAATAACCTATAGTTGATGATTACCTGCATAGACAAAACATAGTCATTTTGAAGCAATTATGTTAAACCTGCACATAAAACATTAGAACTATATTGACTGGTTTGATATAGTACTATAAATATGGAAAAATATAATAAAATTATATAAATGATGGCATGAAATAAAACTTACAAGGGTTAGAATCATGTCAGGTTCACAAATATTATGTAAAAGGAAATACAATTGATCTTAAAATCAATTCTAGCTCAGAGAAGACAAATCATACTTACACTTTTGATTGTTGGTACATTATATAATTGGGGTCATGACCAAGATGGATCTTTTAGACCTATCCAAGGGATCTCTTACCACAATAATATCACTAGGGAGAATTCTAAAGCCTTAAGTCAACCAAAACTATGCAATAATCCTAAGTCTTATGTTTTCATATTCACTAAATTAATAACAAGTAAATTAAAGTCTAATCTAGTGCTCACCAAATCTTGTGGCACAAAGTGAGGGTAATAAACATTAAAATTAAACATATATAGAAGACATATACTCACATCAATGTATATATAATCCTAATACATGTGAGAGAAGTACACATGCATATCTATATACTCTTACAAAGGAGGAACAAAGTTAGAAATACTTACCTTTGAAGATGAACCTAATGAGCCTCAATATCTCCCTTAGCCAAGATGATTCACAAGAGGTTGTTGTGGTATATAAAGATGACAAGGATAAATTAGCTATAGGTTCCATAACCTATCAATGTATCCAAAAGACTTATCCACAATACAAGATCTGCATCTCCAACTAAAGTATGGAACCCTAAGCTATGCTCCTTAAGTATAATGGTGGATAAGAAAATGCATTATATATATATATATATATATATATATATATATATATATATATATATATATATATATTTCTTTTTTCTTCCTAATAAATGATGAAATGGATGTGTTTATATAGATGGATCTAACCCTAGTCCTTTCTAAAAGTTTAGCTGACAGAGTCATCCCAATCAAATTTATATAATTATTGACAAAAAAAAATTAGGTCCTAGTCTAAGTTAGAGAGGGGCCAAACTATAATCTAAATGAGTTTTTTCATTTAGAGTATATGGTCGATGGGTTTGATAATGTATCATAAACTATAAAAAAGGATTTTAGGCTAGGGAAGGGCTAATGAAGGTATAAAATGACTAGATGAGGGTGAAAATAGGAGACAAATCTTAGGGAAAATGTTTTTAGGAGATGGTTGTGTAGATAACAAGTGGTAGTAAGGGGACAACAATCCCATAAAGTACCAATGGTTTGTCCACCCATTTCCTGATGCACCCTTTAAGGCATGTGCTTAGAAATATTGAGACTTGATGAGTTATTATAAGAGAGAAAGAATCGTTAATTGATAAAGTTTGAAAATATTATATGTATACACACCTCACTACCAATTATTCTAGTTGATGGTTCCACAGTACTTATAGAAGACACCACAAAGGTAAACATTAGAACCCTAGATGATCCTAAATGGATCAAGTTTGGAGCATCCCTCATTAAAGAGGAACATGAACTTATTACTATCATCCTTCAATAAATTATTGATATTTTTACCTCATCCTATTCATTTGTTGCTTGGATTGGATTCTTCTCTATTTGTACATCACCTCGTTGTACACCCAAATGTGAAGTTGATCAAATAGAACCTGAGAAAAATGCATCCTCACATTGTCATACTAGTAAAAAAGGAATTAGAAAAATTATTGGAAGTAGTATGTATTCATCCCATATACTATTTATAATGGATATCAAACATTGTCCTAATCATAAATAATCCACAAGGAGTCCACATATGTACAAATTTCATAGATATTAATAAAGCATGACTAAAGGATGATTTTACTTTGCCAAACATTGATATGATCATAAATTCCAAAATAGAGTATGAGATGTTATCTCTTATGGATGGCTTATCAATATATAATCAAATAAATATAACACTTGAAGACCAACATAAAACAATATTCACTACTCCATGAGGAACATTATGTTGTCAAGTAATGCCTTTTGGCCTCAAGAATGCCAATGCTACTTACCAATGTGCAATGACTATCATCTTCCATGACATGATGCACAATATTGTAGAAGACTATGTGGATGACATTCTAGGAACATCTAAGACTATGGTAGGCCATACATAAGTTTTAAGAAAGATCTTTAAAAATATTTGTGAATACAAGGTGTGTCTTAATCCTAAGAAGTACATATTTAGCATCACTTTTGAAAAATTGTTAGGCTTAATTATCTCTCATAGGGGCATAAAAATTGATCCATATAAGGTTAATGACATTATATAAATACCTCCTCTATCTAATATAAAACATTTTCATAGTTTTTATGAAAATATTCAATCTATTCAATGCATCATTTCACAATGGAAGATATATGTCATAATTTCACTTAGATTTTGAAGAAGGGTACCCATTTTTTTTGGAATGCTGATTATTAACAAACATTTGATTATTTGAAAGAACATTTGGAAAATACACCTATTTTATATCTACCAATGCTAGGGAATCCACTACTCCTCTACATTTCAACAACAAAACATGCCTTGGGGGCACTCTTTTCCCAAAATGATGATCAAGTGAAAGAATGATAAGTGTATTATTTAAGTATAAAATTGATTTCTTATGTACACAACTATAAACCAATTAAAAAACCTTACTTAGCAATGGTATTCACATCCCATAAGTTGATAAATTACATGCTCAATAACAAAATCATTGCCAAAGTGGGCCCACTCAAATATCTACTTTCCAAGGTAGTTTTGATTGGTTTAATGGGAAAATGGGTCATGATCTTGAGTGAATTTGATATTTAATATGTAGATTAAAAATCAATTAATTATAAATTACTTTTAGATCAACTTGTTGATGTACCCTTATCAGATACCAAACTACTCACTTTTAGTTTCCTTGGCAAGTCCATCTTGACTCTAGATGAAACCTATTATAAATCACAACACTAGACACTCTATTTTGATGGTTCCTATACATCTCATGGATATGGAGTGTGAATTATACTCATAACACCATAGGAGGTTCCTATCCCTAAAGACTTCCATATTGGTTTCACTTGTACTAACAACATAATAGAGTACAAAACACAAATTACTAGGGATTCACATAGCAATACATTAGAGTATTAAGAAATTGCATGTTCATGGGGATTCCCAATTGATTATTAACCAGGTGAAAAATTAATACCAAACCAAAGATGGAAAACTTATACCTTACAAAAACATGGTAGGTAGTCTCAAGTAGGTTTTTTAGCATATACAATTTGAGCAGATATCAAAGGTCAATAACAAGACTATAAACACAATGGCACCAATTGGCTCATTAATATAAATCACATATCATATGCCAAATTACTAGTTCATTATTATAATATTTTGAAAATAGCTCATGAATGTTCAACATCTAAAATGGTATGTGATATTGTTGGTGCTATATTACCTTGGTACCAAGACTTATATGACTACCTCCATAACCACATCCTTTATTAATAATCCTTCTTAATATACCTTACTCAGTGCTACATTCTATTTTATAAGATATTATGAAACTCTACTTTGTTATTTAACTTCAATAAAATATGGATTAACGCTTAAAGAAGTACACAAAGGGATTTATCCAGAGTAGTAAAATGGTCATTTTTAAAAAACACTTGCATATAGGGTGTTATTGGCCCACTATGGAAGTAAATGCATGTGCCTATGTTAATAAGTGGGCACCTTGTTAGAAACACACCATCTCATTCATGATCTAGCCCAATCACTTAAGTTGATTACTACTCCTTGGCTATTTTTCACATGGGGACTCGATCTCATAGGGAAAATAAATCCCACTTATTTATATGGCCAAAAACATATCTTAACTACCACCAAGTATTTTAATAATTGGGTTTAAGACATTCCCCTCACTTACATAATTGGTAAGCAAATTTACATATTCATTCTGAATCACCTTATCTATCATTTTGTCATTCCTTTTGACATCATTTATATTAATGGTAAATACTTTAAAAATAATGATGTTAAAACCCCTTATGCTAAGTACCATATCAAATAAAATTTTCACTCCTTATTTTCTCCAAATCAATAGCCAATTTGAGGCATCTAACATGTCTTTGGTCCAAATCCTTAAAAATATTTTTAATGCTATTAGCCATGATTGGTACTTACAATTATTTCCCACAATCTAGGCCTACCATACCAATACTAAAACCCCCATAAGAGCCACACCATAGTCACTAATTTATGGCATTGTCTCTATTCTCTCTATTGAGATTGAGTTACCTTCTTTATGAATTCTATTATAGGATATTACTGATGATGAGGAGTATAGAGTAGCATGGCTATAAGAATTAGAAATACTTGATGAAAATTAGGTATCTAATTTGAATAATCTCCAAGCATATTAGAATAGTTTACACCATAACTACAATAAGCATATCAAGTCTAAAGAGTTTGCCCTTGATGATTTTGTGATGAAAGAGAATCAAGAAAATATCAATGTAGAGCATGAAAAAGGCAATTTTGAGCCTAATTGGATAGGACAATTAATTATTATAGATAGCTTTAGACACTCCTTTTTATCCACTTCCATGTATAAATGAACTTCAAATTGATTTCTACCAAACAACACAAATTAAGCCTAGAAATCATTGTTCATACCAAATTCATCTGCCCACTAGATGTAAGTACCCTAAATCACATCAATGCATAACTATTTGGGGCAATGCATTGTATGAAATAATAACCTCTCTTCATTTCATCCCTATTAAAATTATGACCTAGTATATTGACATTTTTGACCAAGGGTGAGGGATAACCTTACATAAATTTAGAAAATGTAATTAACCTGATCAAAATTACTTAATTGATTAAACCTATTTAAATGCATAATTAAAAAGTCCATTGATAATTAGTGAATTTATATTTTTATAAATTAATAAATTTATATTTGATAACATCATCATGACATCACACAAATATCTAAAATCCATTGCTTTTGAAATTTCTTATTTTCTAAATTCACTAATTAAATTTATTCCTCAACTCTCATGACAAGTGACCAAGTGGATCATGGAGAATTACTGAATTTATATTTTTGTAAATTCATAAATTCATCCAAAATTATATTCTATGAGTTATAAATCTACTTATAAAGTATTAGGAATTAATTGGGAGACATAATCATTCTTGATCCATGTCTCTCACATGGCCCTCATGATTATCTTTAACCCAACCCAAAGTTAGCCTAACTCAACTCAAGGTTACATCGACTCAACTAAGGTTAGTTATAAACCTAAACTATATGGGATTATATTTAGTTATAATACCTATAAATACAAGTTCCAAGACACCTCTAAACCATGCTTCAGTAGCGAATTATTATTATGCAAAAACACCTCCAAAGAGATTCATTGTAGTGTTACCATGCCAACATGCCAAGCCAAATGGAGCCATGGACAAGGAGAAGTGGATAAATGGATCTTAATTGAAAAATATTTCTTGCTAAAAATCAAAAAAATCCATTAAACAAGAAATTTTGAATCTCCAAGGAAGGTAAAAGAGTGTTTCTTTTATGTTTTTGTTGTGTTTTTCATTGGTTTGCTTGTTACTAAGCTCTCCCTTGTGTTTAGGCTAGAGGTGTTAATATTTAGTGTGTTTTTTTAAGTTTTATTTCTTGGAATAAAACAATAATACTCTTACATATTGGATTAATTTTTCACATAATGGCACACCTGGTGGGACTTTGATTGAGCACGCACCCCACAAAACTATTTTTTTCTTAGTTTTTAATTCTATTTTTGTTTTTGCTTTGCTAAAATAAAAATGACCCATAAAATATTAATAAATTTTTATGTATTAATTTTTTTTAATAAATTTTTATATTAATATATTTAATTAATTATTTAATATTTTATGAAAATTTCAAGAAAAATATCTTTATAGTTTAGCATTTATGGTCAATTTAGTAATTGGCATGTTTGTTTTCTATTTTTCTACTAAAAAATGGTTGGTAAAGAGATAATAACATTTTTTATATTATTTGTTTTTATCTTAATTTTTTAATAGAGGTTAGTATTGGACCTATAAACAACATTAAAAAAATTCATTAATAAATGATTCATATTTTAGATGTTATGATCAAAACACTGACTACTGCATTTTATCTTTTTGTGTGTTTGGTTAGCCTTCTAACTTGTTACTTGCAAGTTTTGATAGTTTAAGAATAATTTTTGTGTCTTATTGAGATAAATTACAGGAATATCAATTTTAAAAATAAATAATAAAACACCCTAACATATTTTTTAGGATCTAAAGGCTAAGAGGAAGAGAATTAAAACATTCTAAGTTGGAAATTTCACATTTTAAAAATTGGTGTTTTAAAAATCTTTTTGCTTAAGTCATTTTTTATTTTCCAAAGGTTTCAACAAAAAACACTATGGGGATCAAAATTCATACATATTTAATTTTGGTGCCATAAAATTAACTCTCACATTTATTTAAATACTAATAACATTTTTGTTTTTAATCGTGTTTGTTTCATCAAAATGAATGATGCATGTATACTACCCCCCATCCTCTTTAAGGAACTTGGGTGATTAAAAAAAACTCACTTTTTGAAATTATCAATTTGTACAAAAGCATGGAATAAATTTTTTTAAGGCCCTCCCTAAAATTTGAGTGATTTGGGTGACCCCAAAATTATCCTAAAGTCCTTCTACTATATTTTATTTCTTGCAATTTTGGCTTGTGGGCAGGAGCTTAATTCTCCCTCACAAGTTCTTTAGGGGTGTGTTGACCTAGGATTTCATCTCTCAACATCTTACTAACCCAAATCCATTATATGGTATATAGATTTAGGGTAAACCATTGGGATGCTTGTTTTAGTGGTTAAATAATCTTTTTTATTGATACTCGACCTCAAAAAGTAGGGGAAACTTAGACATCGCACTACATTGAGAAATTGATGGATGTAGTGGTTGTGAACAGGATGATACCTTTTCAAAACAAGCCAGTTGAAATGGATCTAAATGATATTATTTTTCCCTAGTGTTTTCCATAAATATATAGAACCACCTAGAAATAAATGAAAATGAATAGTTTATTCAACCCCAATTGCCACATACATACTATTGATGCAGGGTGAGTAGCTAGAAGTTACATGTCATAGTACGAACTCTTGAGAGAAGAGGGGGCCTAAAAACCCTAATTTCCATGAATTTTTAATTTTTAGATTAATAATAAAAATCCTCTCAAAATCAAGTATATAGATGGAATTTGACATTACGATGCAACCTTGTCAATTTTAGGATTTAGGACATTACACTTATGTGTTTTATGTCATTTTATCCTTTATTACATGGTCTTGAGTTAAAATATTTATTTTTCATATCATTTCCAAAAGTGAGTATTTTTTGCACATCACTCCTTTTTTTAAATATGCATTATTCCATCTATTTGACATCACACATTTGCCTTAATCTTTTGTCAAATGTTTGTGTGTTTATGTCACTTATTTGAAAGGAGCAATATTACATTGCCCATTTAATTCTAAGTCTTGTGACTTAGAGTCTTGAAACAAACCATTTGACACACCTTTAGAGAAATATAGTGTCATTATGCTACTCAAATCATTCTATACCTTGTGTCCAAAATTCTAATTTCAAAATAGAAACCATGTGTGTATTTTGGATCTATGTCTAGTACCCTCATGTTATTCATTCTTGTCTAGCTTGTTGTTTGTTTTAAAGAAGCCTGGTCTTCCAAGTTGAGTTTGAAATTAATATTGACATGTTTAAACCCAAACATTGATTGATTTATGCCTATGCCTCATGTAATTTTAGCCTAGACATTTACATTTCAATTATGGGTTATGAAACTTAGCCTAATTCAATTTTATGCCTAAGTTTGGGGAAGTGGTCTATCTTCCATATGCATATTGTTTCATGTCTTTCAAAAAATGACCAAGTTCATGTTTAAATCCAAATGCCTAGTTTATGTCAAATTATTTCAAAATTTTTAGATTAAATATCTCATCTTGTTTTGTTTAAAATTCTAGTTGTTTTGAATTTTACAAAAGACCTAGCAACATTTGTTTCATTAGATTTGAAACAAATTTTACCTAAGTTTGGCATTCTAGTTTTTATTCATCCACTTGACCCTTTTGTGTAAAATATTTGATGTTATACATTATGATGTTGGATTTTTTTAGACCAAGTTTTAGCATAGACCATTTTGGAGATACAACTCCACTTTTAGACCAAATTAGACCATGTTTGGACCATTTGTCCTTTGGACCTTGTTTTCTAGAGTTTATAGAACTCTAAGACTTTTTGAAAAACATACATCATTGACTTGGATATGTCTCATTACACTCGTGGTATAACCATGTAGCATTTAAGTTATGATAATGTGGTCACATGTTATGACTTTGTTCAAGACCCCTATGGTGATGATGTTGTTTATGAGATGGATCCTTATCCTCCTTACAATGCTCAATATGGAGAATAAATCCAAGATCTTCAAGCATAGTATGTGGTGATACCTTCTTTGGGATGTTTAACATATCAATTTCACCCTTTCAATGCTAACAGTACCTGATCCCCTACCTATACCATTAACCCTCCTTAGATCTACGTGAATAGCCAAGCTTCGTAATGCCATTCCATTACCATACTAGGACCTTATCCTTTGGCTCATGATATAAATCAAACTTCACAATGCCATACCATTACCATTATAGGGCCTCGTAGTTTAGATCATGATAGAAATAAAAATTTACAATGCCCTACCATTAGCATACCATGACCTCATCCTTTGGCTCATGATATCAACCAAGCTCCATAGTGTCCAAGGATTACCATTCCAAGAACTTGTGCTTTGGATTGATATAGAAACCAAGCTTCACAACACCCATCCATTACTATTACATGGCCTCATCCTTTTTTATGTGTTGAAAAATAAGCTCCATAATGCCCTACATTACCATTTTAGGACCTCATCTTTTGGCCTGTGCTAGCAACCAAGCTCTATAGTGCCCTTCCATGACCATTCTTGGACCTCATCCTTTGGCTTGTGTGAGGAACTAGGACTTAAAATTCCATAACATTACCATTATAAGACATCATCCTTTTCCTCATGATAAAAAACAAGATTCATAACTCCCTACCATTACCATTTTAGGCCCTTCCAAATATAGTAGCTCATTCTCCCAACAAGATTGTGTAGTTACAAATAGATGAGACATAGTTACCATCCTAGGCCAACAACCATCCTTTATTAAGCCCATATTAGATGATCATATTCACAAATAGATCATTACACAAACACCATGTATTATTCCTTCATTTCCAACCATTCCTCACTTTAGAAAATTGATGCCAGTCTTAGAGCCATAATATATCTAAGAAATACCTCTCCAACTGAGCCAATAATTCAAAAACCAAGATGTGTTCAAAAATTGTATTTTAAAACTACTTATAAACTAAGACCAAGAGAACCAACTAATCCATGATTTTTTTTAAACACCTATTTATGATTATTCAACCTGTGATGAATCACCTTTTGATACTATCCCTATTGTCAAGATGTCTCACTCTAACAAACTAGTCTTTGTTGAGTCACTTTGTAATGATTATAACTACCTTTGGGAAAATCATTATCTTGACCATTGTCATATTTTTAAATATCCTCCCTTTGATAATCTAGTCTCTATGGAGATGTCTCTTGACCTTTTCAACCTTATTGAGGAGTCTCATTTTGACAATCTAGTCTTTGTGAAATCTTTCTTAGCTAAGCCTATTTTCAAAGAGCCCATTATGCCATCACAAGCCATTACTTATCCAATAACAAACATCTAACAAGACATAATTATAGTAACACCCAAAATTGAAGAAAAATAAGAATTAAAGTTAGGTTTTATTCTTGAACTGATATCAGATTTAGTATCAGAAGTAGACTCAATGTCAATCTCAACATCGTATTCAGAGTCCCTTGAGTCAGACTTAGCTTCAAAATCAAAATACATTCATGGATTCTACAATATTGGTTACACATGCCTTATAGATCAATTTAAATACATTTTTAATCCTTATATAATTTTTGAGGATGATTAATTTAACATCGATACAAGTTCTCCTAGTATCTTATATGAGGATTGTGCTTCCTCTTCCCATTCCATTACCATTACATATACCATTAACACCACCCAACATAGCCATTATATTTAAATTACACATCCCACAAGTGTTGATTGGGACTGATAGAATCTCACCTTGTTAAAATACATCCATGATGACATATCAGGTGTAAAATATTAGGTGGACCAAGAACACTTTCATACAAAAGAAGAATAATCTCCTAGTGAAACCTTTTTAGAGGCATTAGGGGGAAATCAAAGTCCAAACTCAACATATTATAGTGAAACATTTTTAGAGGAACTAAAATAAAATCAAGTTCGAATGTCAACATTCCTTAGTGAAACCTTTTTGAATGTAAGGTATTTGAATGTCTAAATGGACTTTAGATTGATTTCTACCAAATAATGCAAATTAAGCCTAGAAATCACTATTCATACCAAATTCATCTACCTATTGGATGTAAGTGCATTGAATCATGTCAATGCATCCTTATTTAGAGTAATGCATTATAAAAAACAATAACATCTCTCTAATTCATCCTCAATCAAATTGTGACCTAAAAAAATGACATTTCTGACCAAGGGTGAGGGATAACCTTACATAAATTTAGAAAATGCAATTAACCTAAACAAAATTACTTAATTGATTAAACCCAATTAAATGCATGGTTGAAAAGTCCATGGATAATTAGTGAATTCCTATTTTTATAAATTCATAAATCTAGTTTTGATGACATCATCATGGTATCACACAAATATCTAAAATATATAGCTTTTGGATTTTCCTATTTTCTAAATTCACTAATTAAATTTATTCCTCAAATCTCATGACAAGTGGCCAAGTGGATCATGGAAAATTAATTAATTTCTATTTTTGGAAATTCATAAATTCAACCAAATAAAAATTCCATGACTTGTCAATCCACTTATAAAATATAAGTTATTAGTAGGGAGACATAATCATTCTTAACCCATGTCTCTCACATGGCCTTCATGATTATCTTTAACCCAACTTAGAGTTAGCCTAACTCAACTCAGGGTTGGACTGACTCAACCAAGGTTAGTTATAAACCTAACCTCCCTAGGGTTAGAGTTAGTTTGTAGACCTATAAATATAAGTGCCAAGACACCTCTAAACCAAGCTTTAGTAGTGCAATATTATTATGCCAAAATACCTCCAAAGAGCTTCATTATAGTGTTACCATGCCAACATGCTAAATCAAAGCAAGCCAAACCAAGGTGACAAGGATAAGTGGATCAATGGAGCTTCATTGACAGAGATTTCTTGATCAGAATTTGAGCAAGCCATTCAACAAGACAATTGGAAGCTCCAAGGAGGAAAGAGTGTTTCTTTTAAGTTTTTGTTGTGTTTTTCATGTGTTTTCTTATTACTAAGCTCTCCCTAGTGTCTAGGTTAGAGGTGTTAGGACTTAGTGTGTTATTTTGAGTTTTATTTATTAGACTAACATAGTACTAATCTACCCTCTTGGATTCCTTGTTCACACTAGTTATGGATTTAGAGTAAACATGTTAACTACACCAGATGGGCAAGATCTAGATGAGCCCATGACTATTATATATCTCAAGTGCTTTTATGCTTGATTTTCTTGAACATTTTCTATGAGGATACTTACTTGGGGGTAGGTATTATCATCTTCCCTTCAAGCCATTTTCATAATTGTGTTAGTCCCTCTCATTCCCCTATCCCATTACCATACTAATATTAATTTTACTTCACAGGTACAAGAGATATATTCGAATGGCTAATTTAGAGAAAAGTCAAAACAAAATTTAGATTGAGTCATCATCAACACATCCTTCCAAGCAGTACCTCAGAGCACTCCAACATGGCTTTCCTATGTGGTGGTCCTTATAATTAAATATTTAAAACTTTTTCTAAATCCTATGTCATTAATACCACTTTACCATTTTCCTACTTCAACATGTTGATTAGTAATATCTTTCATTATAGGTTGAACTACAATGGATTGAGATCCATTATAGACTATGTAGGTATTGCTTAGTTTCTAAGGTTATCTTGGCCACCACTATCCCATTCTCTCTCTATTTTATAAGTAATTTAAGCCATACTCTCACTATTTTATGAGCAATTTTAAGCACACACTCTCATCACTTTACAAGTAATTTAAGCCATGTTTTCACCATTTTATAAGTAATTTAAGGAACACTCTTTCCATTTTGTGATCAATTTAAGCCATCCTCTTACCATTTTATGAGTCAATAGTTTAAATCCCTAATCAAGATTATTTTTTCCTTTGCTATATGGTTCCCATGTAAGTTTGTTTATACCCCTTTATACATCCTACTTACCATTTTTTAGTATAAATACCTTATTTTTAAAAAGTGCCAAAAACATCCACAGGGGATATAAAGTCATAAAAACACCCTAAAAACTTGAAAACTTCCAAAAAATACCTAAAAATTATAAAAATTAGAAAATAGGCTTAATATCTCCATGAGAGATATAAAGCCATAAAGTCTTTTGTACAAATTATCATCCTATTCACTAGTAACCCTTGGAGGTTTTTAATTTGGTGTTATTTGAAAACATTTATCAAGTGAGAACCTCTTATCCAATCATGATCATTTCCATTCTTCATCTCCATCTCTTCATTGTCCTCAACTCTTGGGAGAACTACATCGGATTGAGGTCTGTACAGACTATGTAGGTAACACTTGGATACATGGGGCATCTTGGGTCAGCTCAACCACTCTTACTACCATCTGTCATTCCCAAACCATTAAAATTCTATCATTATTTTATATGTCTATCCACTTTTCTTTTATAAATTACATCTTATCTCTTAACCATTACTATTCTTCTTATCATGTTCCTAAGGAGAACTACATTTAGCCTGAAGTCCACATGGACTATGTAGGTAATGATTGGATATATGGGGCATCTCAAGATAACTTGACCACTTCTCTTTTTTATATTCCCCTGATACCAAACTTACCAATAGTTTTATCTAACATGTCTCTTGCCTTTAAGGGAACACCCTAGAGTAACTCCTTATTTTCACACATGCACAAATGGTTAATTAGTTACTTTTTTATTTATCATCATATTTGTGTTTACTTACTTGATTATAATGTGTTATTTTATATTTCTTAGTTTACTTAGGTTTAGTGAATTATAGTCTACACTTAAGTCTAGATTTGTTATATCTTGTTCTTTACTTGTAAATATTTGTATCTAACCTATTTTAGTTTATAGCATTATGTTTTACACTTGGGTCTTGATTATTAATATATTGATCTTAAGTTACTTAAATTTTCATTTTATTAAAGTTATTATGCTCATGGAATCCAAAATTATCATGATTCATTAATAATTATGATATATAATGTCAAATGCAAAATAAAAAATCAAGTACTAAAGATCTAATAAGAAATGCCATATCAATAAAACTCCATGTCTACCAATCTAAACACAACAAATAAATAAAATGACTAATCTATATGATACATACCAACTAATGGGTGTATATAAAAAGTCATAAACATTTTATGACAGCCATATCTAATGCCACATCATAAAATATCACGTTTTTAATACAAGAAAATAACATAAAAATCCCATTTGCTACTCATCTCTACACTGTCATTACAATAGAATCATGACAAACAAATCTAATAAATTTAATATCAACATGAACAATAAAGCAACAAATATAAAAATAATTAAATTTTTTACTCTAAGTGAGATGATCATAAATTATTGAATCAAAAAGAGCATCATATACATATATATCAGAGTTCGTGTACATTAATGGAGATAAAAAATGAATTCCATATATCTCACAAAATAATGACATATACATTACAAATATATACAAATAATGATTAAAAAATATAGCAAGCTATGCCATTAAACTCTCTATCTAGGTATCCTTATACCCTATTTATTGTGGCAGCCCATTAGGCCATAATGGTGGAGGAGGTGGTAGACGATGAATTGACTGCCTTGACCCAAAAATATGGTGTGTCCCAAATCTATTAGATATCATCATTGATCTTTATTCCTTGTAGACTGATAAGACTACCAATTATTTTATTTTATAGACTCATCCATACCTAGTATATATCTTTTTCTATGCAAATCCCCATAACCATCCATGACTCATGCAAATGAATGACTGAATTTATGATTTTATGTGTGCATTGATATATACATGTTATGTTATGAATTAATGATGTTTTTTATTTGATTAGATTATACTTATGTAACCTTATTTAATAAACATTTAAAGGGTAACATAAGACTGTAAGAATCTTGTTTGGGAAAAATACTTATAGAGAAGCTCATAGCAAAAGGGTCTTCCACTTGCAGGTTACCCACAACAACTAATGGATCCTACCTATAGGTTGCTAGTAGAAATTGCTAGCTTCCACCTTTAGGGTATCCGTAGCAACTACTATTTTCCACCTATAAGTTTCCCACAATAACTACTAGTTTTGACCTATAGGTTACCTACAACAACTATAGGTTTTCACCTACAGGATCCCATAACCACTATGTAGAACATAACTATTATTGTGATTATCTCTTAAAGACACATACAACTATCTTAATAACCAAGTGGATTATTGAAGAGGATCCTCCATAGCTATTGTATAGACTCCTCACATGTAAATAATCTTGGATGTGCTACCAAAGATGAGTAAGACATGGACAATGGAAAAGAGATAAAAAAAAGTAAAACAACAAAATAATATATATTATCCTTAATGTAGTCAAGCCTAAAACAAGTAACTTTAGTTACTAACCACCTAAAGGTCAACTAGGGAAATTCTCAAAGTGTTTATACGTTTTATAGTTTAGTGTTCTTAGTTAGAGCTAATAAATTGCCTTATGTATTTAATGATATGACCTAGATTAGATTGGTAATAGATAATAACAAAGTCATAGAATTATAGAAGTCATTGCATTTGTAATCTTTTGTATCAATCTTTAATTACTATAGATTTGAGTAATGAGAAGGTTAATTCTATAAGAAGCTTTTGTAAGTCTCTCAAAGAAGGATTGGAACTTAGTTTTGAACAAGGAAGGCCCCTCCTCATAAGGAGTTGTAGTGAAGATCATGTCCCTCTTTAGTTTAATTGTGTTGTGTAAGTTGATTTCATTATTAGTTTGATTATATAAAGTGTGATGCATGTGTGATTCATAAGTGTGAATTATTTTTATATTAATGTTATAATAATTTTATAGTATAACTTTTTGGTAAATTAAATATAAGTTCATTGTACTATAACTAGTAAGCAATATAATCTATGGATTAATAATGCATATATAGTGTTGATATCCTTGAAAAGCCTACATACCCCATGTTGATAATCAATGTTAATCAAACTCAAGAATCTAGTATTAATTGGGTAATAAGTTTTCATAATATTTCAACACCATTGCTAGGGAGGGTGTCAATTATTGCTTTATAAATCAATTGTTGATTTTCAAGATTGATTAATGCAGTGTCTTACCCAATTGAGTAATTCTAGTGAGGCCACTATGGTGTCTTATGCCAAATGTCTAAGTTCCTAAATGTTGATGGTGTACAACTTTGAATGCCCCTTTGCAATCTTGTAATTTACTTAGTTAATGGTTTTATTTAGAATTTACTTTCCTAAAAGAGTGATTTACTTTTCGTAAAGTGTGCCTTTCATTTTTTGCCATCTAGGGTAATTTTCTTGCTTTCATTTCCTGCTTTCTAGAGTAATTTTCCCACTTTTAGTAGATAAATTTAATGATTTCTAGAAGTAAAATTTCATTTCTAGTCATTTTGATTTCTACACTCCTTTATTTCTCTATTTTTTAAAAAATTCTAAAACTACCCCTTAAAACACCAAAAAAATACTAACCTTGTGCAAGAAGGAACATGATAGCTGAAGGAGTGGCTCAACATTTATGCAGAGAGAAATATATTCTTAAGGGAGATTATTATGAAACAAGCAATGAGTTTCTAATGGAAAAGAACCATAAGTACATACAAAAACTAAGAATCGTATTGAAAATATATCATAAGCTGGGGGGGTTCTTGAAGAAAGAAACACTACAAATCGAAGGAGGTAGCTTATAGAAGAATTACTATTAGTTTTGAAAGAGGAAACAAAAGTGAAGGAAGAATTAGATAAATTGGTAAGAATAAATGAGGGAGAAGAACTACACAAACCAAAAACTCCAGAAATTAATATAAAATCAACATTCTAACAAGGTTTTCTTGATTAAATCAAAGAAAGCTCAGGAGAGTCTTCAGACTTTTCATCCAATGAAAAGATTACAGATCAATAAATAAAAATTTACTATCATGCTAACAAAGGGATTGATAAAAAATTTGAAAACATGATCCTAAGTACCTTTGGTATCCATATCATAAGAAAAGTCATCATGAATGAAGGAGACTTTTTAGATGACAAGAGGACTCCAAACATAGTTACTTTTGAATTTCCTATTCTAGATGCAATAAACATAACACAAATGAAAAATATTCTACCCTTAGCCTTGCCCAATTTTATAGGTACATTATCATAAGACTCATACACATTTTTGTTTGAATTTGATATCCTCTGTAGAAGCTATGACTATAGGCAGGATGCACAAAAATTGAATTTTTTTCAGCCACCCTCAAAGACTCAACACTTCATTAGTTCATGGAATTGGGTAGTAATTCAGTCCACACTTGAGAGGACATGATTTTTTTTTTGGCTAAGTATCAAGAATATGGATGAGGAAGAAATTATAGAAGAAATGACATCTTAAAGATGACTCAAGAAGGGGATGAATCTTTGGAAGATTATGTTGAATGGTTCATGTTCAGTGTACAAAAATTCAAGCAAAGTGCACTAGGAGAAGAGCCTCTAAAACTCATATTCATAAAAAGAGTTATAGAATATTGTCTAGAAGACTTAGACCTAATGTGTGGGGGAGATATATCCCACCTTCCATTCATAGACATCAAGGAGTTAAACAAGAATTATTCCAGGTCTGACATAAACAAAGTCAGGGGAAACAAGCTTCTATTGGTAGCTACAAGTGGCCTATCAAAATCTAAAGTTAGTAACCTATTACAAGACATGAAATAATATATCATTAGTCACTTGGCCACCCAACTAGATAGAATTCACTCAAGGCAAAAGAAATCAGCCTTGGATGAAGCTTTGACCATCTATTGTCTAGATTTTAAGAAGAAGATAGATTGTAGGTATCATGAGGTTTGGGTTAAAGTAACTAACATCATATCTGAAGAACCAGAAATAGTAGAGCTATATGCTATAGGAGGAAATGGGGACCAAGTTTTCTATGTTTCACAAAGAAAGCTATGGGTTCAATGACCATATTATAAAGGTATGGGACAAAATCCACCTTTTATAAATTTTACCTCTTTTAATTCACAATTTTTAAATATTACTCCTAATTAGACTAATCCATGGATGAACGTCCCACCTCCTAATTCCAACTGGAAGCCACCTCAGACAAGCTACTCCACCACCTCCTGATAGCCTCTACAAAATGTATCCCCACCTTGGATATAATATTGGCAACCACCCCAAGGCCCACCCTTCACAAACTAGTGGTAATAGCCCTAGAGACCTAATCAACCCTAAAATATCCATCAAGGAGGATTTAATCCACAATAGTAAAAATAAACTCTTACTCTTATTCTTAATACACAAGCTATACCCAAGCCTAACTAGTTCCCTACCCAATCCATGTAGAATCTTGTAAATAAGTTGGTGCAACTGACATTTAGTACTGAATCTATTTAGTACCCAACATACTCAATGAATATCAATGAAGTTTACCTACTTTTAAGGAAATTTCTACCACCCCCAGTCCCACCCATAATAATGGAGTCAGATTAGGAAAATCCAAAAGATCATGCTAACCCACCTTTACCACCATAAGAACTCTCTAAATATTGAAATAAAGTTGATGACATAGCCTCCCCCCCCCCCCCCCCCGCATTTATAAAATATCTTATCCTTTAGTTCCAGTAATTAAACCTAAATTTGATTTCATAGGACAACTCAAGAATCTCGTGTCAAAATTCCTCTCTTCTAGGTCATCAAGGATGTGCCCATATATAATAAAGTTGTTAGACACTTATGTCTATGTAAACCTAGAAGGAAGAAGAAGGATCCCAATATAGTGTACTTGATTGGCCAGCTGGTAAATATTATGCTAGGAAGCACCCTACCAAAGAAATATTTAGATTTAAGATGCCTAGTAGTAACAGTCCAGATCCATGACCAGTAGCTATCCAATATATTAATAGACCTAGGGGATACATAAATGTAATGAAAACTATAAACATGAAAAAACTATAGTTTAATAATATTCATCCCACATCTATAATGATGTAAATGGCTAATAGGTCTACAGTCAGACCAAAAGGAGTCATTGAACATCTTGTCATTATTATAGATTCTTAGGAGTATCAGCAGATTTTATTATGCTACAACCAAAGACTAATTTGAGTGTATACACTCTTATCTTAGGACAACCTTGGATTGACACAAATAATGCAGTTACATATTAGGTGACATGTTGATATCCAATGGAAACCACACTAAGAAGTTGGTCCTTTATTCTCTAGCACAGTCGGCCTTGGCACTAGAGCATACATTATGGGCTGAAGATGATGAGGTAGACCAACCTCCCTTGATTATTATATTCACTATAGACCATGCATGCACCTTGGATAATCATGAGGAAGATAAAATTCTCTCCAATGTTCTTTAGAATAATTACCAAACTCATTTTATAGATCTCAACCACCTACAATGTGTTGAGTGCCCATTTTCTAACCTCCGAGAAGAAGATAATTCTGATGCATCTATAAAAGAAATATTCCACTAGCTACTACCTCATAGCTTTAGCCAAACCATATCCATTAGAAATATAGAAATGATGAAATCACTCTCATGACAAATTGAAATCTTTCTAGGATAAACATTGCTTATTAATAGCAAGTTAGAGTTAAATGAGGAAAAACACCTAGTTATCATGTTGCATGAAAATCAACACACTTTTTCATGGGATTGTGAGAATATGCAAGGAATCAACCCAAAAACATACAAACATAATATCTATATCAAATAAGAGTGCCAACCAATCAGACAACCACAAAGTAGGATGAATCTAGCTCTTAGAGAAATAGTCAAAGTAGAATAAAAAAACTCTTGATCGCTAGATTTATATATTCCATCTCAGATAGTGAATGGGTTTCACCATTGGTAATTGTATCAAATAAAAATGGAGAGTGATGTGTATACATATATTATAGGGAACTTAATATATCATCTAGAAAGGATCACTTTCTTCGACCCTTCATTGATTAGGTGTTGGACACACTAGTAGGAAAGAAATATTTTGCCTTTCTAGATGGCTTTAGTGGTTACAACCAGATTAGAATTACTATTGAGGGCCAGGAGAAGACCACCTTCACTTGTCCCTAGGGTACTTATGTTTATGTTATATTAAATTTTGGACTATGTAACACTCCTGTAACATTCTAGAGGGTTGTCCTCAGTATCTTTGTAGATATGGCCAATGAATGTGTAGAAATCTGTATGGATGACTTCACAATTTATAGAGAAACATTTGATGAGTGATCTAAGAACTTGGAGAAAGTGATAAAATGCTATCAGGAGAACTATTTATCTTTAATTCACAAGAAATGATACATGCTTATGACATAAGGTATTGTCTTAGTCCAACATGTATTTGCTAAAGGAATTAATGTTGACCCTATTAAAATTAGTATCATTAAAAACCTACCTGTTCCTTAGAAATAGAAAGATGTCAAGAGTTTATTACAACATGTTGGCTACTAAAGGAGATTTATCAATAATTTTAATAAATTAGTAGAACCATTGTTCACTCTCTTGACTAAATATGTTGAATTCATATAGACTCCTACATGTGATATAGTCTTCAAATAATTGAAAGATTTATTGACCACCACCCCTATTATGCATGGTATCAATTGGAAGCTTCCCTTCCATATTCACATAGAAACTTTAGATACTACCCTAGGAGTTATACTACACCAAAAACAATAAGCACTCAACTATGCCATATATTTTATAAGCAAGAACCTACAACAGTAGAATTAAATTACATGATCACTAAAAAAGAGTTCTTGGTAGTAGTCTATGTTATCAACAAATTTTTTCACTACATAACAAGGTATCAAGTATTTATTCATATAAACCATGCAACCATTAGGTACCTTATGAATAAACTAGCTATCCTAGGTAGAGTGATAAAATGGTTGCTCTTATTACAATAATTTGATCTAACTATTAGAGATAAGCTTGGTAAGGACAATGTCATGACTGACATATTATCATGACTAAAATCCCCTCAAATAGATACCATAGTGGATGACTCATTTCTAGATGAGTACCTTTTCTTCCTCACCCTTACCACACCTTGGTATGTTGATATTTCTAACTACCTTGTAAGAGGGTTACTTCCACATCACATCCTCCCTAAATAAAAAAGATATTTGATATAAAAAAAGGGTAAGTATTCATGGTTATCTAGATTCCTTTTCTATATTGGGCTTAACTCCATCATCAAAAGATGTCTCAAAGAAAATGAAATTTTAGATATCCTCAAAGCCTTCCATGATGAACATTATGGAGGGCATTTCACAGCCAAGTGTATAATAGTAAACATCTTGAATATAGGATATTATTGTCCCTCACCCCATAAAGATGAAATAAGGTATACTTCTCATTGTGATAGATGTCAATGTATGGGGAGATCCACACATTCAAATGAGATGCCTTTGTAGCTTCAAATAGTGTTTAAACCATTTGAAAAATGAGACCTAGACTTTGCGGAACCTTTTAATCCAAAAACCAACAAAAAAGAGTACATCTTTATATGTACTGATTATGTCACTAAATGGGTAGACACAAAGGATCTTACACACACTAAGGATGAGAAGATGGTAACTTTCCTCTATGAAGAAATATTCACAAGATATGGTGTGCCATAAAAAATAGTCACTAATCAAAGAATTCAATTCACTACTATTTTAATTACTACCTTCATCTAACAATATGAGATTAGGCATAACAAATTAACTCCATATCATCCATAGTCTAATGGATAGGTGGAAGTCACCAATAGGGAGTTAGAAAATATTTTTACCAAGACTATTAATATGTCCCATAAGGATTAGGAGGCTAGACTTCTTGAAGCTATTTAGGCTTACATATTTACATGGAAGACCACTATATGCTTCAACCCATATGAGTTGGTATATGGGAAGAAATCTATCTTGCCAATTGAATTTGAGCACAAGACCTTATGGACAACACTAGAACTTGGGATGGATATATCTTAAGCACAAAAATAAAAGCTTATGCAACTAAATGCCCGAGATGAATACAAATAGTAGGCATTACAGAACATAGAAATTGTATAATAGTAATGTATTAGATGACATGATAAGTAAATTAAGACCAATAAATTCAATACAGGAGATTGGGCCCTTCTTTTTGATTCAAAATATAAGGATCACAAGGGCAAACTCCAGACTAGATGGCTTGGTCCATTTGAGAGTGAACATGTTTATGATAATGGAGTAGTACAACTCCAACCCATTGATCTGGTAAGATTATATATATATTGGTCAATGGCCATAGACTAAATTTGTAAAAAAAGCCACTCACTTAGGAGGAGTTTACCATGCACATACATAATCAATTATAAAATAGATACAATAATGTACTAGATCAACATGATGTCTAACTAGATAAAGGGAGAACTAGCTAACACATAGATGAAGAAGGAGAAGAAGACATCCTAGCCGTCCTTTGACATGAAAGATGAGACCTTCACATGGTCCTTGACCAATCACTCTCACAACTAACTTGGAAAGGACCCAGAATAAATATTTTATTGCAAGTAGCAGTTAGAGTAAAAAAAAAAAACCAACAATGTAAACCCTTTTTGGGCATTATTGGCAGTTTTTAAGTAAAAAAATACCCTGCTAACTATCTAGAACTATAAAATGGGCCTAAATAGAAAACTAACTTACTAGTTATTTAGGGGTAAAAACCAAAATGGAAAATAAACAATCATTCTGAGAAAAATTATACATCTTCCTCCAGTTACCACAAGCTATTCTATAGCTACTTCATGCACCTCCCTCAATATTACTATAGGCATCTTTGTCAACAAAGGTATTCCTTCAGTTACTATGGGATATTTTTTAGCTATTGTGGGCACCTTCACCATAGTTGGGCATAAATTTGTAGCTTTTATGAGCTACACCTATAGTTATTGCAAGTACATCCTAACACCTATATACACCTCTTTAGTGTATGAAATTTAATTATTCATAAACTCTAAGATATGGATTTAGATATGGGATTTTGAGTAATATATGGAAGACATTAGATAATATAAAGGAGTTAAGGAGGATTAGATAAGAAAAATCAAAACATTGCTAAGGAATACCCCTGAATAACAATGTAAGAGATGCAATAAAAGCATACACTTCTAATCTCCATTTGGAGTGTTATAGACCATAATTTATGGCTATAGGGACACACATGAACCACTTTCAACTTTTGATCATTTCATGGAGATGATTTCACTATGTTAAATAGTGAGATGTAGGATTTTTTGGAGCATAAGTCCCAAGTTAAAAAACCCTATTGGTTAATAAAGAAAAAGTTCACTAGGCACATAATCCATAGGGAGTAAGACAACACATAGATAAATCATTAGTAGGTTCATGCAAAGGAAGATCAAAAATCAATAAAACCATCATCTACCCTCTTATATGTTCATATAGAACTTGACTTGGATTCCATAGAGATCTATAGTGACTACTTTATGATATGAGAGCAATAATCTATCATCCCACTACAAGACCCTCACTTCAGTTTCATGTAACTTGTCATGATTGCATGCATGCTATTGAGGGCATCATGGAAGGCCAACATCTTGTGATCTCATGATTATTCAAGGGGTCCACTTTAGTTAAGTTATAACTAAAAATATAATCATTGCATTTTGGCAAACACTCACATGCAAATTTCCTATGTACAACCCTATAAATCATTAAAAAGGTACAACATATCTTTTGGTCATAGAAAAACATTTTTTATTATTAATATAGAATGTATTATATTGAAAATCATATTTAATCTTTAACAAGTTATTCATTAAGTCTTATCTCCACTCACACTCATACCCTCATCATGACCCCATCCTCTCTCTTTCCATCCTACTCATTCCATGTCACTTGGGGACAAATGACACCTCACATGGGAGGAGGAGAATGCTACGGGAAATTAATTATACAAACTTTGGGATAGTCTATATGTACATATTTAATGCTCATGATGACACCATATAATCAATAGGGAAAATAATAACTTTTATTATTTTCACTTGTGAGTATAACCCATTCAAACAAAGCCAAAGCTTGACATTATTTGTAACCTACAACCACAAACCACCATTTTTGAAAAAACCTACTTTAATACAAGTAGAACTCTAGAAGCAAAATTGAGTGTGTTGATAATTATCAGTTGAAAGGGTCATCAAAAAGATAAACTTAGCTAGAATGGGAGGGTCAGTTGTGAGATAGGAATCCATAGATCACAGGCAAATTCAAGGAGACCTAGCTAGTTGGGTTATCTTCAACAGAGTTGGATGGACCACTTATTTCAATAAATTATATCATTTCTAAGAACCCCTTACTAGGGAATTTGTAGATTCCTTTATATGAGATCAAGCTAATGTATATGGTATTATAGTTCTAGTCACTAAAGAACTAGTAGTTCTACCAGAGAGATGAAAGGCTAGTTTTGAAGAAAGGTGGTGTGGAGACACTTATCCTACCCTTATCCTGGAGGGAAGTAGCCTCATACATCATCATATATATGACCTATGAAGGAAGGTACTCTCTAATTTATACTCTCTAGTTTAAATTTTGAATCACTTAAGGCATGATATGACCATTAATGTTCCAAAACACCTATGGAACATTCTAAAAAACATTTCCAAAGAATACTAGAAGGGGGTTGAGAAAGCCTTGTCTCATCATTGCCTGATATGGTTGATAGCTAAACATGGAATAAACATTGTTAGACCTGACCTTAGTTGGAAATAATTTCTAACCCTAGAGACTGGTGAAAATCATTAAGAAGAGGGAAATAATGAGGAATAATCTACTAAAGAGTAGGCCTAATAGACTGCATAAGAAGGTATTGTGGAAATTAGTGCTACTAGACAACTTGTAGCCACTAAATGTTCATTTGAAATTGCTAGGGGTAAAAAAAAGAGAAGGAAACTAGTCCTACTTCTTTATGACATAGAGGAGGAAAATTCACCCACAAAAAATGGGAAAAATATTCCTTCTCTCACTGTTCCAACTATCTCCTCACCAAGGATTGATTCTTCCATCGTGGCTCCTTGAAGGGAAGAGGAATTTCTTCCATCAACTACTACATAAGAAGAATAGGTTCCAATAGCTAGCCCTCATAAGAAGAAGAAAACTAAAGAAATGAGACCCTCTATATCAAGAATAAATAAACCTCCTCTTAGGAGATCTTAGAGAATTAAGAAATAAAAGACAACCCTATCCACCTCACTTATAGACATCCATGAGGATGAAAAGGAAAAGAAAGAGCCAAAGATTCAAAAGACCTCTGATGGGTTTGAGATTGCAAAATGGTCTACTAAAGAGGAATCTATGAAGGAAGAATTATAGTCACCTAAGCCACAAAATTTCACTATGGAAGACATGGATCTCCTCAGACAAATTGGGTACATAGAACAAGAGCTGAGAATGATAGATCAAACTATAAAATAAGAAGAATTGATTGAAGAAAAGACTATGGAAGAAGTAGAACAAAAATTAGTTCCTCATGACCAGGAGTTCTATACCTTAGAACAAACCATAAAAGAAAAATATAGGCTGAGGAATGAGATAATAGAGTTGAAAGGTAAGAGAGGCCTGGAAACACTTTTTGGGGTAACACAATTTATAGAACCATCTATGAAAAAAGAAAGGTTATTGGAGGAACCTGTAGAAACTTCCTTTGAAGTGCCTACATCAACTTCATATACCTTGCCCAAATATGACATTAGTGTACCCTCAAAGGCACTTGTAGAAGATAATGCTCTAGATTTGGTACCTTTCTACAATATATTTTCTCCTCCATTGGCCATTGTAAAAATACCTACAGTAGAGGAAGTAATTGATATGGATCTTTTAGCTACTAGGCCAATAGAAACTGATGACCTCTTGAATTTTTTTGAAGAAAAATTTAGTGATGATGAAACTTATCACAAGGAGTTGGTACAAATATTTAAGGTATTTGCCAAAATAATAGAGCAGAAAGATAACTCAAAAGAAAGACTTAAAAAGGCTAAAACTAGGATCAATTATTTGAAAGAAAAGATTACTAAAATGCATGAAACCATTGAATTGTTAATGGAGTATATATCACATTCTAGGGTGTATTCTTTGTAGTAAGAAGAAAGATGTCTTAAATTCAAATATGACAGGATCTATAATGATCAGTCCTACATGGTTTGTGACCCTAAATCATTTTTTGAATTCTATAGACATGTTGACCTTGATCTCTTGATCTCGAAGCATAGTTGAGTGAGTTTTACATACACTAGTATGGTGTACCTCATGATACAAATTAGAATCCAAATATATACTTGGGGGATGTCCAACTGAATGCATTTACTTCATATGTCCTTGTGAAAGAGGAAGAAAGAAATAGGTGGAGTATCAAGAAAAATAAAAAGAAGCTTCCCTAATGATTACGAGTGAATCAACTGATCTAGAAGCTATGATAGATGAATGGATCTCCTTCATGAACTCAGATACTCCATAAGCATGGGTCAAAAGGAAACAAGTAGAGGTTTATAATCACTACTAAAGTCTTATGGAGGGATATGGAAAGCAAGTTTCTATTTCTTTTTCTCACAAATGGGAAAAAATCTCTGATGATTTGAAAATAAAGGAACCTTATTCCCCTCAAAACCTTAGGGAAGCCATACATAGGGTATACATGAATATTGAGCTTGTTAGGAGGAGAAGGATAAAATGGTTGGGGTTTATATTTAAACCACATATGTTTTGGTTCCTAATTCCTGACTAGGAGGGAAAGGTCCTAGTTGATAGAGAGGTAGAGAAGAAAAGATGGAAGAATAATGATGATTCTAAAGGTTTCTATATTTTTACAGGAATGGACTATACTGATCCCTTAGATTTTAGAAAATTATATAATTTGAAAATGAATCCAAGGCTTGCTCAAGGTAGAGCAAGATATTAATTAGGGGGTGTGATGAGGCCGCTAGTTGCTTTATTTTATATCCTCATCCATACCTAGTATATATATTTTTCTATGTAAATCCCCATAACCATCCATGACTCATGCAAATGAATGAATGAATTTATGATTTTATTTGTGCATTGATATATACATGTTATGTTATTAATTAATGATGTTTTTTATTTGATTAGATTATACTTGTGTAACCTTATTTAATAAATATTTCAAAGCTAACATAATATCACAAGAATCTTGTTTGGGTACAACACTTATAGAGAATCCCAAAGCAAAAGGGGATTACACTTATAAGTTACCCAAAACAACTACTAGCTCTTACTTATAGGTTTATCATAGTAACTATTGGCTTCCACCTATAGGGTGCCCATAGAAACTATTGGTTTCCATCCACAGGTTGCCAATAGCAACTACTAGTTTCCACTTGTAGGTTGCCTGTAGTACCTAGAGGCTTTCACCTACAATAGCCCGTAACCACTATGTAGAATAGAACTATTATTGTGATAAGATGTGATTAGCTCTTAAGGACATGTCCAAATATTTTAGGAACCAAGTGGATGATTAAATAAGATCCTCCATAGCTTTTTTATAGATTCCTCACATGCAAAGAATCTTGGATGTGCTGCCAAAGATGAGTAAGACAAAGACAATGGAAAGGAGATAAAAAGAAGTAAAATAAAAAAATAATATATATTGTCCTTAAAATAGTCACTCTTAAAATAAGTAAATTTAATTGCTAATCACCTAAAGGTTGATTGGGGCAGTTCCCAAAGTGTTTATACCTTTCCTAGTTTAATTTTCTTGGTTAGAGCTAATAAATTGCCTTATGTATTTAATGCCAGGACCTATATTAGATTGGTACTAGATAATAATAGAGTAGTAGAATTGTATAAGTCATTGCATTATAAATATTTTAATATTTTGTATCAATCTTTATTTACTAAAAATCTGAGTAATGAGAAGGTTAAAAATGTTAAAAAATATATGTAATGTGAAAAGGGATGATTTGGAGGATGAATTTTTATGATTCCATGGGAATTCAAAACAAATTACAGTCATGCCACAATTTTTACTCCCTTCCATCTTGTTTATGGTCTTGAAGTAGTAATGCCTATGCAATACATTTTTATGAATATGCAAATTGTAATGGTTATGAGGTTAGGTGACCATGATTATATATATTAAAGATTCATATCCTTGGTTAGAATTGGAAAATGTTGAAAAAGGGAACAATGGATGAAAAAAATACAAAAGTTAAGCCAGAAGGTATGGCATGATCACAACCTATGATCTAATTAATTTCACTTAGAACAAGTGGTACTATTTTATGATAGCCAGTTTAAGGTAATCATAAAAAAAACTATTGATTAAATGGAAAGGACCATACATTATTCATAAAATTTCACAATAGGGTACCATTGTGTTAAAATATTTGTAGGGAACCATACTACTAGGATGTGTTAATGGTTGTAGGCTTAAACCTTACCATCATTAGTCTCTATAATTATTATTGCTAAAAAGATGTGTCAAGTAGAACCATGTAGAGAGGGTTTTTATTTAATATTATTTTATGTTTTTTATTTTTTTTCATAGGGTTAGAGTGTTTATATAGTGTGATATTTTGATTACAATACATTACAATGAGAAAGGAGTAGTTGCAATCACAATGTATGATTAAACTATAGAGACAATTTATAGCAAGGACAACTAGAACCAACTACATAGAGGTCATGAAATAAGTACATGAAGGTAGAGATGATAAGATAAGTGCAATGAAAGGATGGATAATGGTCATTGAAAACCATTACTGACAAGGCACTTGAATACATTACATCCTTCCCAAAGTGAAATGTATGTCCAAATGGTAGGTGGTGTCATAAAATAAAGGGAATAGATGAAAGGATATCACATCACATGAAATAAATATTGATGGATAAATCAAGGTTTATAGAAACAAAAAGGTTATTATTAGATCAAACAAAATCAAGTGATATTAATTTTGGGAGAAAACTTATGTGAAACTAACCTAGTGCATTTAAAATAATTAGCCACATGGATTTGGGTGCCATAAGCTATATAAATAATGAAAGGGATAACACAAAGACTTTAAATAATTCTTCCAACAATTAAATTTTGTGATTTACTTTAAAAACATATTCTTACACACAAATTACATACCAAAATAAGAAAAATTAAAGCAAGTCTTCAACCCAGGTTGCAACAACAACCATAGAGAGAACTACATTATTGATTCCAATTATAGATGTGAAAAAAAGGAGATGGGGATCATAAAAAAAATATAATTAGCCTGACCCATTCAAATTCATTTATTAATTAGAATCTACTATGTTTTCTTCTAGGCTATAAGAAGTTGCACAAGTAGGAACACTAGTGCTCCCACATCCATTGTGAGGCTCAAATAGAGAAAGATTGATTAAGCTACCCATATTTAGGTAAATCAATGAGGTAATGATTAATATTTTATTAGGTATAATTAAGGGGATATTCATTTATCTAAGGATATCACAATTGGATCAATGTTTAGACTATGGCATGAGCAATAGGCCTCCCAACTTGTGGAATATCCCACCTCTCCTATAAGTCCACCACACCACAAATTCATTTAGATACTAGGGAAAAGTATATAATGATAAGTAGAGGAATAAAAATTGATTAAATATATGATGGTTTGGTTTGAATTCTTATTTAATGCATTAAAAAGAGGTATTAGTAAACTAAAAAACATGCCAAATAAGCAACAAAGGGGGTGATAAATATTGCATATCCCATTATATGATTGCATGAATAATCAACTAGACTAAGTTTTTATCCTCAAAGTTAACCATAAACATTGAGAATATACTCTTAGGTACCTCCCAGACATTCTAATATCAATTCTTGGTCTTACTTCTTTGTTTCATGCAATCGAAATCATCTAAAATTCCAATCAAATTGGCTATAGATTTTTGGCCTACTAAAACATTTGTGAATACTATATAGATAAAATAGGGTAATCATATAAATAATTGGGGTGGTTAAACACATGGTGGATTGAGGATCTATCCTTAATTAGGTCACACCCTAGAATACCCCAAGATGTCATGCAATATCTAGGACAACATGCATTGGTTACAAAACTACATACTGGCATTGAAATCAAGGTATATGAATTATAAACTACAAATATGACCACAATGCCATTATTCATCATTATGTTAGATGCACAAGGAGAATATTGGATGTAAAAAGATTTAACTATGAGGATGATGCCAATTATACATTCTATTCCCTATAAGGATAATAACCAATGCCATAATGGACCTAAGGATAATAGAAAGCACAACTATAGACCCTATCACAAACATAAATAGCTCCATCATAGAAAGACAAAGATAAGAGGAGGGAACCCACATAATGAGATTCACCACCACCACCTAAAAAGATGATACATTACATAAAGTCCTAGTTGGATAATCTAAATTTTTTGAAGATAGCAAGTGAGTGTTGTAGACATATAAAAGTGGCCACCAATGGCTTTGTACCCAACTTTAGATTAATTCTTACCAATAATTGAACATCTAGCCTACGAATTTCTAAAAGTCTCAAATTTGTCTTCATAACATGCAATTAAATCAATTTGGCCCAAAATTTAATTAAATAGAGAAAATGTCTAAATTAATTAAATCAAAACTTAGAAAATATTCAAAATCTTAAAATTAATTAATTAACATGAGAATCATAATCAAATCCTAATTTAATTCATCCTTGAGAAATTAAATGAATTATCAAAAAAGAAATTCAAAAATTAATGAACATCGTAGGAAATAATCATTAGCTTTTGTGAGTTGTCCAAAATCCAAAATATCTCAAAGTACACCTATTCCATGCTAATCATGAGGTTTAGACACCTTTTAACTCTTTTGGGTTTAATTAACCAAACCTAAGTTAGGATTTAACTCATTCCAAGTTGATTTCAAAACCTATAAATACAAGAATTTGCCTTTCCATTTAAAGATCTTGGACATAGTAATGTTATAATGTAATATTTAGGGCATAAAGCAAAGCTATAATATTATAATTCTAAAATTCCAAGCCACCAAGCCATTTTAAATTTATATCAAAGAATAATCCAAGCCAAAACCATGAGCATGATGAAAAGATGAGATGGAGATAGCCAAGCCCCATTGATGAAAACCTTTTGTGATCTGAAAACTAAAAATGCAAGTGTCGCAAAAATTGAATAACACACTTTTGCATTCAAAAGATCTACTATTTCTCAACTTTTTATTTAATTTTATATAAAATAAATTAATTCCAAAATTAAAATGAAAAATAGAATTAAATAAATAAATAATATATAAAATTAGAAGAAATCACTAGCAAATTGATAACGGAGTTCGGCTTCAATAGCCTACATCTCCAGGTCTGTTTGAAGTGAGGACCGTTTCCATTAATTTGTGCATCAAATGGCTTCCAAATTAAATTCAAGTCTTCAAATCACCTTCTATGATCTCTGCTTGCCTATAAAAATATCTCTCAGACCTTTCATTAATGGCTCAAGGCCGTACAAGGCATAATTAAATCTGTAACCTTCTTAATTCTTTACATAGTCAACTAGATGTTTCCCTCAAATGGAAATTTGCTCCCTTTATAACACTTAAAATCCTGTGGCTCAAGTGGTCAAGGCTTATCAATTTTGCATGGGAGGTGCTGGGTTCAAGGCATCAGCCTCCCTTTAAGTGCTTTAGTCTTATCTCATTATCCCACATTGGGAGTTTGAAAGTTGTTTTCATTCTTTTCAAGGTTGGCGGCCCCCTTTTCAAATGCCGATGTCCCTTTTGGAGGAGACTTAGGCACAAGGCTTAGCCAGTTTTCAAACTTAGGTGCCATTGGAGATTTCCTTGGGTAGGACATGGTCTTTACGTGGCAAGGTGGTTGATGGTTTGTGGCTCTACCACGTGGTGGTTTGAAAAGTCTTATTTCAAAGTGGAAAATCATTATCCCAAATTGGTGGGGTTTGAACAGGGTTTGTACTTAAATACAATATTCAATACAATAACACATGAAGAATAGGAGGCCAAGGCACCCCTCTACAAGAGTGTGTTGACCCTCATTGAGGGCTCCCAGTGAGTAAATAGTGGGGCCCACGAATCCTCATATGACCACCTATCAAATACCAGAGGCTAAAAATAAACACTAAACTAAATTTTTTTCACCAATTCATACTAACACGTGTCAAATGGTTATTGGACCACTTTCTATGTTTAAATAGTGCGCCATCACTTTTTGACACCCATTATTTGCCTGTCACAAGAATACTTTAGCAAGCTATATCTCAAGCATCCAGACTCCATTTTGCATTCTAGAAGAAGTGCTAGAAAGCTCTCAATGAATTCTTTGATGTGCAAATTGTTTGACCAAAATTTGAAGACTTTTAAAATGGAATGGTACATGGATCTACCTAGATCACTCCTCCCCACTAGGAAATTTTGGACCTTTAAAATTTGAAATTAGTTGGTAATGAGGTGAGGGTATTTATCCCTCACCCTTCTAGATTCCATCCATTTGGCCTTATTTACATGCATCCCTTTTAGACCAACACAAAGATATTCAACATCACCTCTTCACAAAGTCTGTACATTCCTATCAAGAATAGTATCTTATTATAATTATATTAGATATTCAGGAGCAAAATCATCAACAGAAGGAATGGATACACTTTCATCATGATCAATAATCATTGGAGGCTCATACAATTTCAGATTTTCCACATTTACAACTGAATAAATCTGCATGTAAAATGGTAAATCTAATCGAAAAGCATTTGTACCAATTTTTTCTGTAATCTGAAAAGGACCATACCAGATTGGTTTCAAATTTTTACCTTCACATGTTAGTCTTTCCTTACTGATGTGAAGACATACCATATCACCTACAACAAATTGGTTATCAATACAATGTTTGTCATGTCTGGATTTATACTTGGCTTGACTTTTCTCCAATTGAGTACAAACAGTCTAATGTATGAGTTGTATTTGTTCAATAAACTTCTTAGCTAAAATGGTTTCTTTTGGTTCACCAACATCTGTATCCTATCCATAGCAAACATCTAGAGGAGATTTAGGCAAGTATCCATAACAAACTTCAAATGGAGATTTCATAGTAGAAGAATGAAGTGCCTGGTTATATGCATGTTGTATGTAACATAATTTTTCATCCCATAACTTTGGATGTTTATTGTTATAACCCCTAAGCAAATGTACCACATCATGGTTCACAACCTCTGTTTGCCCATCTATTTGTGGATGGAATGCAGTGATTTTTTTAATTTAGTGTCCATTAGTACCCACAAAGTTGACCAAAACTCCCCAATAAATCAAGAATCTTGATAAAAAATAATTAAATTAGGCAAACCAAAATGAACCCATACATGTTTAAAGAACAAGTGTGCAGTGCCTTCACCAGTAATTTTCTTAGTGTAAGGAATCAACACACACATCTTGCTAAATCTATCCACAACCACATATAAATAGTCATGTTTTCTTTGTTTCATAGGTAAACCCCCCAAAAAATCCATGGAGATACTTTTTCAGGGGCGAGTAGGAATAGGTAGAGGAGTGTAAATTCCTAGTTTCCTATTACTAGGTTTTCTTGTGGCACAAAGAGTACATCCCTTAATATATTTGGCAACATTTTCCTGCATACGGGCCCAATAACAATACATTTTCAAATGTGCAACCATTTTAACAACTCCAAAATGACCATAAATAAGAGAAGTATGTGCTTATCTAATCATGTGCACCCTCTCATTTTGAGGAATACATAGTTTACCCAAATGATACAAAAGATCATTATGTACATGATAGTCCAATTCTTATACTTATCTACTACTCATCAAGTCTTTATAAACATCCTATAAATCAAGATCATTAACATATTTTTATTTATAATTTTCATGAGACAAAGAACCATGTTGTAAAAGAATAGATGCAACAACCATAGGAGGCCTAGATAGCATATCTACAACCTTATTCTGAATACGTTTTTTATACTTAATCACAAGATGAAATTGTTGTAAGAAACCCATCCAACAAAACTATCTAGATTGTTGTAGTTTGGTTTGTGATTGGAGATACTGTAAGGGCTGATGATCTGTATGTATTATTGTTTCTTTGCCCATTAAGTAATGTTTCCATTTTTTAACACTTTGAACCAATGCATACAATTCCTTATCATAAGTTGGATATTTTCTTACTACACTTGTGAAGGTTTTATAATGATAATAAACTGGTTTCTTACCTTGTATTAAAATAGCTCCCATAGCATACTCACTTGCATCTGTCTCGATCTCAAATGGTTAATGTATATCAAAAAGTGCCAAGAATGGAGAAACAATTATCTTTTCTTTCAAAGTGTCGAAGGCTTTTTTATGTTTGCCTCCCCACTGAAAGACCTATTTCACACTTGTCAAAGAATGAAAAGGTGATGCAATATATGAAAATTGAGCAATAAACATTCACCAAAACTATACTATAAGAAAAATTCTAACCTCAGTTGTATTAGTGGGTGTAAGCTAGTTAACAATGACTGCCACTTTTGCAGGATCAATTTTCAATTCACCATGTCCTACAATGTAACCCAAGTATATCAAAGAGGTCTTTCCAAATTCACATTTTTACATTTTTAAATAAAGTTTTTCCCTTCTTAATGCATCCATGAATTTCTTAATGTGGATCACATGCTCTTCCCAAGACTTGCTAAAAATCAATATATCATCTAAGTAAACTATAACAAAATCATCAAAGAACTGTCTAAAAACATCATTCATCAATCTCATGAATGTAGCCATGGCATTACACAATCTGAAAGGCATAACAAGCCATTCAAACAATCCTTGTTTTGTCTTGAAGGCATTTTTCCACACATCACCTTCATTAATTCTTACTTGATGATATCCACTTCTCAAATCTAGCTTAGTGAAATAAATAACATGTTTCAATTGATCCAACAAATCATCAATACGAGGAAGAGGGTAATGATTCTTAATAGTAATTTTATTTAAAGCATGAAAATCAACACACATTTGCCGAGTGCCATCTTTCTTTGGCACCAAAATAATGGGTGAACCAACATGAGATGAACTTGGATGAATAATACCTCTATCCAATAGATCCATTACCTATTTTTTAATTTCCTCATTTTCCACCATTGATAACCAGTACATGCCAATGTTAGGGGGAGGAGAATCCTGCAATAGCTGAATTTCATGTTGAACTCCCTTTTTAGGGGGTAAACCCTTAGGATCCTAAAATACACCATCATAAGTAGAAATGATATCAACCAATTCATTATTGTGTTTAGGATCATAATTTTCCAAAGCTTAATAATATTCTTTTTCCTTTGACTTAATCAACATGAGACAAAAATTATTTCTTGAATTAACTAGTCTTTTCATTTGCCCTATTGTAACCAAGGAAAGACTTATTTTAATGTGATGTGCTCTAACTATATATTCAATGCCATACTTAACAAGTAAGTACTTATTCTCCTCTCTATAAAAGATTGATTTTCTATCATAAAGATATGGGCTTCCCAAAACAATCCCACATATGTCCAATGGGACAACATCCAACTCAACCTCATCTATGAACTTGGATGTGATGGCAAGCCTCAGTCTACAAGTTTGTGAGACTTGTAGCTTCGCATTGTCACATACCCAACCTAGTGGATAAGGCTTCGGATGGGGATTGGTTTTTAAGCCTAACTTCTTAACAACCTCTTCAAAAATTAAATTTTCTTGTGAACCACTATCAAATAGAGTGTCAATCTTAGTATGTTTTGAAACAACTCTAATGTGGAACAATTCATTTATTTTCTTGTCAACATGCACAAAATTTTGTTTAGAATAAGATCCATCATTTGATAACTTCGTGCTAGAAACTGAAAGAGAAGAATAATTATGTAATCCCATAGCTGTGATCTTAGTTTCATCACCAGAATCTGAACCTAAGTCCTGAACCATAGCATTAGTCTTCTTTTCTTTCTTTTGAAACGTTTTAGGCCTTAACTCAAGGTGTAGTTTCTAACACTTAGATTTATCATGGTTTTTCTTATATGATTACAAAATGGTTTTCCATCTTCTTTTTTAAACAGTAAAAGTGGATTTTTGTTTACCCTTTCCTGATGAACTTTCCCTTTTGGATTGCTTAACATTAGATTTCTTAATTTTAGCCTTAGGAAAATATTCTTTTAATTGTTTTCCCCTAGCCTCTAAATGAGTGTCTTGTACACATACTGCATCTAAATTAGTGGGATTGAACATAAGAATCATATGCCTTAAGTAACTATGTATCCCACCTATATATTTTAGCAGTGTTTCTTGTGTATAAAGAGGAACATTTAAAAGTAAATCTTTTTTCCTAAATTCTTGTGTATAATCTTGAACATTTTGGCCTTTTCCTTGTCTAAAACTTTGCCAATCCATCATGGCTTGTTGCATATAGCCTAAAGGATAAAATTGCTTTCTAAGTAGCTTAAACAAATTCATTCCAAGTAGAAATTGAGTTACCTTTTTGAAGCTCGGCTTCCTTCAACTTACTCTCCCACCATATGAGAGTTGTGCCTCCCAAATGAATAGTAGCCAGATCTTTCTTTGATTCATCCCCTGTAATATTTTGGACCCTGGAATAAACTTCTATCTTCTTGACCCAATTATCCAGTTTTTTGGCATTAACTTTGCCAATAAACATTGGTAATTCAAACTTAATATCCAATTTGAGTGAAGGGAGAGATTCCACAATTTTTTTACCATCATCCGATGAAGAAGGTTTTTTAGTTTCTTTACCTTTCGATTCTTGTGAATCACCTTTCTCATTCTCAGATTTCTTTTGTCTTTCATGGTATAATTCCTCAACCATGCTTCTCATCTCCATGAAAGCTCAGTGGAAAGCTTGTTCAGATTCCATCTCTTCTTCGGCCATCCTTGAAGCACACCTTGAGCCAATCTATGGATTATATTCAATGAGTTTTCCTTCACCTTTTTGGGATTTAGACCTTGTCAACATACACTATCAATCACTATTAAATAACAACCACTTTGATACCAAAAATCTGATCTGAAAAGTGAAAATGCAACTGTCGCAAAAATCAAATAACACACTTTTGCATTCAAAAGATCTACTATTTCTCAACTTTTTATTTAATTGTGTATAAAATAAATTAATTATAGAATTAAAATGGAGATCAAAATTAAATAAATAATAGATAAAATTAGAAGAAATCACTAGCAAATTGATAACAGAGTTTGGCTTCAATAGCCTATGTCTCTGGGTCTATTTGAAGTGAGGACCATTTCCATTAATTTGTGCATCAAATGGATTACAAATTAAATTCAAGTATTCAAATCACCATCTATGATTTCTACTTGCCTGTAAATATATCTCTCAGACCTATCATTAATGGTCTAAGGTTGTACAAGGCATAATTAAATCTCTAACCTTCTTAATTCTTTACACAGTCAGCTGGATGTTTCCCTCAAATTGAAATTCACTCCCTTTATAACACTTACAAGCCTGTGGCTCAAGCGGTTAAGGATTATCAATTTTTCATGGGAGGTGTTGCGTTCAAGGCATCAACCTCCCTTTAAGCACTTTAGTCTTATCTCATTATCCCACATTGGGAGTTTGAAAACTATTTTCATTCTTTTTAAGGTTGGCAGCCCCCTTTTCAAATGCTGACATCCATTTTGGAGGAGACTTAGGTGCAAGGCTTAGCTAGTTTTCAAACTTAGGCATCGTTGGAGATTTCCTTGGGTATGGCGTGGTCTTTACATGGCAAGGTGGTTTATGGTTTGTGGCTCTACCACGTGGTGGTTTGAAAAGTTTTATTTCAAAGTGGGAAATCCTTATCCCACATTGGTGGGGTTTGAATAGGGTTTGTAACTTAAAAACAATATTCAATAGAATAACACATGAAGACTAGGAGGCCAAGGCACCCCTCCACGAGTGTGTGTTGGCCCTCGCTGAGGGCCCCCAGTGAGCAAATAGCGGGGCCCATGAATCCTCATATGACTGCCTGTCAAAGACCAAAGGCCAAAAACAAACACCAAACCAAATTTTTTGAACCAATTCATATTGCCATGTGTCAAATGGTTATTGGACCACTTGGCATGTTTAAACAGTGCCATGTCACTTTTCAACACCCATTATTCACCTATCACAAGAATACTTTAGCAAGCTATATCTTGAGCATCCATACTCCATTTTGCATTCTGAAAGAAGCACCAAAAAGCTCTCGATAGATTCTTCAATGTGCAAATGGTTCGACCAGAATTTGAAGACTTTTAAAATGGAACAGTACATAGATCTGCCTAGATCATTTTGAGCACAATCTAAAGAAGCCAAATAAAGAATCCTCTTGGAAAATCAAGGATTTGGTAAGGAATTTGTGAGTAAGTTATTTCCATTTTTTATTGTTATGTTTTCATTTGTGTTTCTTCACCATGTTCCTCCTTTTGATCTAGGCAAGGTAGTGTTATGAATTATAGTGCGTTATTACTTTCATTTTGATTTGATTTCATTGATTTCATTATGAATCTAACATATGATCTAACCACATTTCTTGGATTCCTTGATCACAAATTATACACCGAGTGGGAGAATATGTACCCCACATACCAAGGAGATGAAGATGCAACTCAAAAATTAATAAAGGAATACTTGTTAATCATCAAAATTATAGTTTTAGCTTTAATTTTATCATATTTTTTATTTTTGTGTTCACTTAAGTTTACACAAAGATTGGCATCAATTTTTTCTAATAGAAACTGGTCATGAACTAACTATTGTTGGTCATATATAACCAACCATGGCCACTATGTGCATCCTAGAACTAACCTCATTCATTGTGCAAGATAACAAGCTAATAACCCATGTTCCAAAGATTCATTTAGGGGCCTACATATTTTATTTTTGATGATTTTTTTTAAAACCATGTGTTTTATTATAAATTTACATAATATGCTATCAGTTTAACTTCAAGTTGCATAAATTTTTCACAAAATATTGAAATAGGAGTTTGAACCTTTTTAAAGTTTCTAATTATAATTTCTTGACTTTATTGAATTGTGTTTTCTTTATCTACTCCTTACATTAAAGGTTTTATTGATATTTTTTCTAACCACTACCTAACCTAAAATTTTTATATTTTTTAGTTTTTCCTTTAGGTTCATAGGTGATCAATGATGGTCTTAATCAACCGATGTTAGTTCTTCATGATTGACATCAGTTCTCTTTGAATCGACTGACATCGGTTGCCTGTAATAAACATTGGTCATATTTGACCAACCTCGATCATTGTGTGATCTAATTAAAAACTTGAGAGATACTTTTTCAAAAATCATTTGCTCAAAACCAAAAGTGTTTCAAAGCATAACATTATTATCTAACAATTACATGTTCAAGGATTGGTTGGAACACCAATTTGCTTGTTTTGACTAGAGAATATTTTATTTTGAGTTTCTAAAAGAAATCTAGTTAATCTTGAACATTGTAAGTTGGGCACTAAAATGAAAACGTTAAATATTAAAAATTTGTAAATTGGTGTTTTTAAAAAAATAGGATGGCTAAGTCTTAGGAACACTTTATTTATAGTGCTTAAAATAAATTCTTAAATCATGAACCTTTCAATTTGGTGCTTTAAACTGAACTTAGGACAAATCTTGAACACTTAGACATTGGGATTAAAATGAACATAGATGTTTTTATTTCATTTGGTTTTGTGAAATTACTTCAAATCTTTTACACTTTAAGCCAAGGGGCCTAGTAATGAACAACATAAAATTTAATTTGGTGCTTAAAAATCAAACTTCACTCACAATTATTTTCTAACTTTTTTTTTGTTTCTTTAGAAAAAATATTAACATGTGTATGCTCTACCCCTATCCCCTATAGGGAACTCATGGGATCAAAATAACCTTTTCATTGCATTTAGTGCTTAGTCCAAGGCATAGAAATAAATTTGCCTAGGCTCTCCCTAAAATCCATATAATATTGGGTGATCTAAAATTAACCCTAAAGTCTTTATACGTATCTTTTATTTCCATGCATCTTGGCTTGTGAAGGGGATGCCATTACCTCTCACAAGTTATTTAGGGAAGCACTGACCTAGGGTTTCATTTCCCAACAATATTTTAACCTCTCTCCATAAGGGGGTATATAAATTGGGATCACCCCACTAGGATGGTGGCTTGAGTGGTTAAACCATCTCTGTTAGGGGTAAACTATCTTGGAATGTATGATTAGTTGGGACATCACACTACACTGATTAATTGATGGATGTAGTGGTTGTGAAAAGGATAAAACCTTTTAATAACAAGTTGATTGATGTGTATTAAATTAATGTGTTTCTTCTCTTATGTTCAAATGTGAAATTTTTTACACATGGGATCAATCTAGATGGTTATAAATTTGTAAGTTTTAGTCAACTCTACTTTACCACACCTTGATAGGATCTAGGATGATATACTTAGTTGTATATTTATCATCTATTCTTTACTTCTTGGTGTGTTAGAAATAAAAATTATGTTATTTAAACCAATTCATGAATGAGTCTTGTGTCTAACACTACTCCACTATTTAAGGAGGTGTTATGCCATCCATTTGACACCCTAATTTAACGTAGAAAGCATTTGTGTCAAAAAATTATGTGTGTCACTTGATTGAAATGGGTAATGTTATGCTACCCAAATCAATTCAAGTTTCACACCTTAGCAAGTCTTGAAACAACCAACCATTATCACATCTTTTGGGAGTGATAACATTGTTACGTTATCAAAATTATTTCAAAAGACTTGTCTTGCCTTGTGTCCAAATTATCATTGTTTAAAAACCAATCATGTATGCCTTAATGGATCTTTGTTTAGGATAGTCATGTTATTAAAATTCACCTAGCTTGTTGGTCAAAATCCTAGTTTAACTTAGTTGAGTTTTCTATTAACTTTTATATGTTCATATCCAAACATCGATTGATTTTTATTTAGGCCTTAACACCCAAGGATGATACATAGATCTTTCTATTTTAGGTTGTGTAACTTAGGTTAAATGATTATTCAAATTTAGAAACTTTATTGTTTATGCCTTTGTTTGATAAAATTAGTCCATCTTCAAATTGTCTTTTGTTTAGTGTTTTACACTAGTCAGATCATGTTTATATCTAGAATCAAGTGCCTAATATTTGCTAAACTATTCCAAGTTTTTTATATTGAGCATCATCATCATCCTTTGTTTTAAGTCTAGAATTTGACATCGTATTTATCTAAAAGTCCTAGAAACAACCTTGTTTAGATCCTAGATTTTGATGTTGCATTTGGCCAAAAGACCTAGCGACTTTTTTTCCTTTCCTAGTTTAGACCTATTTGAAAAATCTTTTGACCTTAGACTTTGGCATCTTGTTTTTAGCTCATTTTAACTGACCTCATTTGTGTAAAATATTTAACATTATACATTTGATGTTATACTACTTTTACTAAGTCTTTGCATAGACATTTTGGAGATACAACTCCACCCTCGATCAAGTTAGACCAAGTTTGAACCTCTTTGTCCTTTGGACATTATTTTGTAGAGTTTCCATAAATGTAAGACCTTTTGTGGTATTAAACTCACCTTATGTGACCACCCAATCCCTTGCCTATACCATTAATCCTCCTTTAGAGTGTGTGATCTACCAAGCTCCATAACATCTAATTAATACCATTACCATTCTAGGACCTCATCCTTTGGATTATGCAAGAAATCAAGCTCTATAATGCCCCAAACTTGTCTTTATAAGACCTCATCCTTTGACTTGTGTGAGAAACTAAGCTCCATAATACCCAACCATTTCTATACCAAGACCTCATCCTTTGGCTTATGCGATCAATCAATCTCCATAATTCCCTTTTATTATTTTAGGATCTCATCCTTTAGCTTGTGTGAGTAGTAAAGCTTCACAACACCCTATCACTACCATTTTAGGACGTCATCCTTTGTCTTGTGTGAGAAATCAAGATCCATAATGTCCTACCATTATCTAATCACTGGTCATTATTGAACTATTTCCATCCATTCCCATATTATAAAACCCCAACTAAGCTAATAATTACCCTAACTAAGCAAATCAATACCCCAAATGAGCTAATAAATACCCTGATTGAGCTAATTAGTACCCATATTAAGCTAATTAAGCCAATTAGTACATCAACTAAGCCAATCATTTGAAGACCAAGCTGTATTCAAAACTAGTGTTTTACAACCGATCATAAACCAAGACCAAGAAAACCAACCAATCTAAGATGTTTTTGTTGAAACAACCATTTGTGAAAATTCAACCTATGATAAATCACCTACTAATCCTATACTTATTATTAAGGAGTCTCAATTTGACAAACTAGTTTTTGTGGAGCCCATTATGCTATCATAGGCCATTACTTGTCCAAAACCAAACATTTAATAGAACATCATTATAACAACATCCATAATATATGAAGAATTAGAATTAGATTTACATTATATTTTTGAACCAACATCAAATTTAACATCAAAATTAGAATCAACATTAGTCTCAACATTGGATTTAGAGTCTATTGAGTTAGAATCAGATTTAGAATTAGAATATGTTCATGGTTGTTAAAATATTGGTTATGCATACCTTGTAAATCAATTTAAATACATTTTTCATCCTTCCATGGTTTTTTAGGATGATTAATTTAGCATTGACACAATTTATCCTAGTATCTTCTATGAGGATTATGCTACCTCATCCCATTCCATTGCCACCAACCAACATAGCTATTACATTGACATTCCACCACCCATAAGTGTTGATTGGGACTGACAAAATCATACCTTGTTAAACTGAATCCATGGTGGCATATCAGTGTTGGAGGTACAAGATGACTAAGAGGGGGGGATGAATCAGTTATCTAATTTTTTATATATTTCACTTATCATTAATTCATGATTCATCATCACAAAGTATAAACACTTGGACAAGCATCAAGACAAAGAGATCACATGTAAAACATGAACATGAGAAGCACATCAATACATAATTTATGAGGGAAAACCTCTAGGGGAGAAAACCCATTCTCAATCCTACAAACAAATGGAATGTAGTCCTATAAAGATATCATAAACATGATACTTTTAGATCAAAATCAACTAATCAAGGAGCACCCACCCCTCAATTTAGTCTAGTACCTACTAGACCTTTAGCTAGCTCTAACTAGCAAGGTGGATATAAACCCCTAGGTGATTAAGAACCCACTAAACTACCATAGATTTGATTTCTTCTATAAATAATGATGAAACAATCTCATACACCTATAATCTACTTCTCCTCTCCAAGTAGGCACTCCTAGCTCATTCACTCAAGCAAGTCACCCTTTAGACTATTAGGTCTAATGACTTGTTAGCTCATGAACCTGATAAAAAAACATGACCAATCATATTCAACCTCTCATGGTCCTTAATGAAATATATCTACTCCTTGATTGAGCTCTTTTCTTTTCTTTTCACCACACACACTCTCCATCTTCAAACATGCCAATTAGGCCTAGAATATATACCATACTCTTATCTAACACATATTGGTTAGCCAAGATGATCTCCATACTTGATATATATTAGAAATAGATCCTAATACACATTATATTTAATATACATACACTCCTTATGTTTTCCATTTCCCTTAAGACCCAAAACACCAATTAGGCCTAATAGAACCCTAAAGGAATTAGGCCTAAAAACCAACATGTTACACCTTGGATTCCTTGGTCCACCTTTAGCCTTAACCAATAGATAAAACACATAAAAACTACATAAAATATACCCTTTAATACTCCCATAAATTTCCATGTCACCTAGAACACCAACTCACCTCATGAACCAAGTTATTTAGACTACTCGATAATTAGGTCTTCATACACTAAAAACACTATCTCACACATCTAAAGTGTATGCTTAATTATTCAAAACAAACATATGAATAAATAACATGAATGGGTACTTAAAGACATAAAAAAACATTACTAAATCCATTATTCACCATCACATAATCAAAATATCTTCAAACCAACTCTCTCAAGATGACCACTCAAACTGGTCATACTCAATCAAAGTATAGTCATATAAAAGCTTATCTCTTATACATGAAAGGATGTTTTAAACACTTATAAATCACATTAGTGGATTATATTAGTCTTATATATTAACCTCCAATTTTTTTTAATGTTATAGCAACATTCATTGGTCTTATAGACCAATCACTCAGGTTTCTATTTCACTATCTTAACATAGTCTGACAAGCCAATTTGGCTTTCACATTTCAACACCTCTCACTGATTCACCAGCTTCCAAAAATATTGATTAGATTAATTATATATTTAAAAACACCAATATTTTCATTTTATTCACCATTATTTCTCATAATACCTTAAACACTTCACTTTCCTTGGCATGCCTATAGCAGTCATCTTGACCTAAAACACAATCATGTTGAACATGACTCCTAACTCCTATAATGTCACTTCAAAGTTATTATAATGAATTTTAAAGGTAATAATACCTTATTATAACATATTAAAACACAAAATTAATATGATTCAATGGCCACTTTGCTATTGTAAACCATTCTCTCTATCATGGGTTCCACTATCTTGTCTTACACAAACTAGTCATTTTATGAGCTCCTTCTACCTAGTTTATGAGCACCATCAACACTTAAAAATAAGTTAAATATGATGGATAGTTATTTAAATAATACCCAAAACCATTTTTTACATCCATAAACACCTAAAGTCAATCCCTAAATAGGTTCTCAATCTGACTAGCTTTTTGTCACTCATGACACCTTTTCCTTCATATCAACTAGACAACTTTGAGGACCTATAACTTTGATGCAGAGAAAATAATATTCCTAAAAATTTCCAATAATGTTTTAATCAAGTTATAATATTCATCACACACCCATTTTGTCCCCTGGTTACTTTTAGAAATCTCTCACAACATCAAAAACACTGTTAAGAAGCACTTTTCTATGGGACCCACAAACAATCAAGATTGACCAAACACATCATAAAAATATTATATGAGTCATATAAAACCTTAAAAAATCATTATATCCATCCATAACATTATTAATCATAAAAAATAAATATATTTAACATCAAGTCTTAAGACTAGGAATTTTACACATAAAAACCTGCTTACCTTCTTAGCAATCATTCACAAAGAATAGGTCCTTAATCCATGAAATAATGTTTGGAAAATTTTATTAATAACATTATCCAATATATCCAAAATACTAAGTTTCACATGAAAATTATACATGGGATGAAGAATGTGATAACTTTCCTCTCGAGCTCAAAATACACCATTCAAGCACCCTCTAAATCACATGAAGACTTTTATTAACTTTATATCTCCTCATGTGAATTAATAAATCATAAATATTATTTTAAACAAATTATTTACCATATCCCATTCAAATAAAATCTTCACCAACCTACAAACACCATTTGACCCTTCACAAGGCCTCATAAGGCTACCTAGGCCAAGAGCCAAACAACCTTGTAGACCACTTAAAACCAATTGGAAGTAATATACATAGAATATTATCTCATTAAAAATGTATAAAAGTCATATTCAAATCATATTGATCTCCATACCATGGCATACAATCCACAGGACTCAAAACCCTATAGGGAACCATGCATGGTCAAACCTACCAGACCTGTATACTACATGAGAACCTCATGAAACCATTTTGACCTACATATAACATTACAAGATCATTTATTTAAATACCATACCATTTTACATACCACAATACACTCATCCAATGAAATTTCATATAAGCATCTCACTGTACAAGCACATTAGACCACCATGTTCCATCTCATTGTATCTGCTAGACCACTTTGTCATATCATTTGAATAACTTTAAATATAATCACCTTCATACAAATATAATATTTTTTTAATAAACCAATTTGGTGTATTCAACTAATTGTAAGCTTTCATAACTCAACTCCAAAGAATGACCACTTTTTTAATCATGCCTAAATGACTAGGCCTTTAAAATAAACCTTGGTCAAAAAGTCAAACTCTAATTAATGATGACCCATGAGCTAGATAACACACTTGGAGACCACCAAAACTCACTTTCATTCCAAATTTCAAGCCTCCACACCGTTGGGAATATTTCCTTCCTCTAAGCCTCCAAACACATAATCTTGAGAAGAAGAGCCACATACCACTCAAAATGTTCCACCTAGCACAAAATCATTCATAAAAATATGAAACCACCTATAACATGTCTAAATAACATATAAATAACTTTTTTATCAAAAAAATGATTTATGACATATCTTCATTCTTCAAGTGACCCTTAAAACCAAGTAATCTATGTATTTAGGTTCATTATCTACAATAGGCACCTTGACCAAAAGGTCAAAATCACATATAAGTACCTTATCAACATTTAAAAACCATATTTCCTCCTTTATCATGACAAAACCAAATTTAATAACCCATTATAAAACTTTATTTCACCTTAGAACACCATATGAGCAATTTGGGCACTTTCTAGGTAGTCATTACTACCAAAATTGGTCAACTCTGACTTTTGACCACAAAACTCATACCTGAGCTCATCAAGACCTCAAAACACCCAAGATTGACTTTTTTCAATCTTATTCATGACCTCATATAAATATATTCTTCCTTTTCCTTTAAATCACCACTCAATGAAGGCATCAAAAAATGATCAAAATGACACTTTAGAACTAGGAGACCTGAATATTCCTTCTAAAACCATTATTACTTTCAACTGACTTATTAGGTTAACTTGAACATCTAAGATAATTAGGAATAACTCCCATATGATACTTAATTCATAAAACATATATCATTTAGATACCATAATCCATTATCGCTAATAATTCATCAAAATACTTCATACAAACACACAATCATATAATTATGTGTATACACCTACTATTTGTCAGACATCTGATAAACAATATTTCCTTCAAAATAATCAAAATGGGATACCACAATAATAAAAATCATTATACATGACCTTAAGGTCATAACCAACCTCTTATTCCATTTATCTTTTCATGAAATCCCTTCAAATTGAGTCAAAGGATCAACCTCACCCTCATAGTTAAGACCATGTTATGAAAACTTAAAACTTATGACATCTTTAGATATGTAACAGAGACTAAAAAACATAATTATAAGAATTAAATTATCCTCATATCATTCTCCCTTTTTGAAACATCTCATCTACAAGGCATAGACCCAAATGCAACTCTTGAAACAACATTATTCAACCTCTGCAATAAGCATACTTAAAACCCTGACAAGAAACTTAGAACAACTATCAACCTTAGATTACACAAACTTTATTCATGATGCCATCACACTCATATATGACCTTATGAGGTCACCTTGACAAAAAATGAATATATAAAACTTACCACAAAACCTTCAAGATCACTTTCAACAATCTCCTTCAAGATCACAAGCAATCTTGTGAAGATACATCAATAAGAAATATCTTCAAAACTTTTGTGACTATTCAAAAGACACAAACAACAAGCCAACCTACTTCTTAGATCATCTCCAAGAATTAGAACTCATGAACACTAATTCTCATTTTGAATAACATTGGTCTTGAAATCCAATCTTCTACTCTAATACCCTTATTCTGACTTAGGTTCCTTTTAATAATACCTTGCACTCAAATACGCTTAGGGTTTGTAGTCATAACTCATTTTGAAACCCTCAAATCACTATGTTTCACCTCTTGAGTTAGCTCTTCAAATTTGAGATTAATCTAATTACTCTCAAAGCATCTACAAATGTCTTATTACCTTGATAATATTGTCATACACTTTGATTAGTCACCCTGAGAGTCTAAGGTCACTATTCAACTTAGCAAGTCACACTAGTATGTCAATCAAGACGCATTGAGACACAATCAACTTACATGTAGTTTTTATTAAAAAAAAACATACTTCCAAATATATCTTAATGAAATAGACCTTCTCATATACTTTTTTTCCATTTTTTATGAGTCTTCTCCATGCATAGGTATCCATAAACCAGTTGCTCTTACTCATAAACCTTCATTAGCTCTCATACCCTCATTAAGTCTCATAGAGACCTAATATAAATAGGACTATCTTTCAATATGTCTTCAAGGTACTTTTGTCTATCAACATAGGTTTTATCTTGGACTTAGCTTCAATATAATCCTTATTTCTTGCCATAAGCCTTCTTTGACAAATCCTCATGCTTGAAAAACCAACTGTAATAGAAAAAAACTCACCTTGGATTGAGCAAAGAATAATCCTTACCTTGGCATCCTTATCCATCTTAGAAAAACCTTCAAAATTCATCAATGTTGAAATCACAACTCAAAAAACATGAAGAACCATGACATCAACTAGGCTACCATACTGATCATCACCAATTCTAACAACAAGCTGACTAGGCTCACACCAATCACCAAGCTACTCATAAGATCACCTCCAAGTTGCTTAGGATCACCTGTAGGCTATTAAGCCTCCTTCAAAGGTATATCTATGATACCAATTTTTGGAGGTACAATATTACTAAGAGGGGGGGTGAATTAGTTATCTAATTTTTTTTATTTCACTTATCATTCATTCATAATTCATCATCATTAAGTATAATTACTTGGACAAGCATCAAGACAAAGAGATCACATACAAATCATAAACATGAGAAGCACATCAATTCATAATTTATGTGTTAAACCCTCTAGGGGGAGAAAACTCATTCTCAATCCTATAAACCAATGGATTATAGTCCTATATATATATCATAAACATGAGACTTTTATATCAACATCAACTGATCAAGGAGCACCCACCCCTCAATTTAGTCTAGTACCTACTAGACCTTTAGCTAGCTCCAACTATAAAGGAGGATACAACCCCATTGGTGATTAAGTTTCAATTTAACCACCTCATCTCTAATGTCTTCTATACCTTATGATGGAACACTTGAAGCTCATATACCTGAAATCTACTTCTCTCTCTAGATAGGCACTCCTAGCTCATTCACTCAACCAAGTCACCCTTTAGACTTGGGTGACTTTTAGGTCTAATGAATTTTTAGATCATGAACATAATAAAACAAAAATTAATTATCTTATTAAACCTCTCATGATATTCAATGACCCATCTTTTCTTATTTATTGAGATCTCTGCTTTGCTTTTCACCACACACTCTCCATCATCAAATAGGCCAATTAGGCCTAGTATATATACCATACTCTTATCTAACCCCTATTGGTCAGCCAAGATGTTTTACATGCTTGATATATATTTTAAATAGATCCCCATATATTTTATATGTAATATCCATACACTCTTTAGGTCAGCCATTTCCCTTAAGACCCAAAACACCAATTAGGCCTAATAGAAACCTAAAGGAATTAGGCCTACAAACCAACATGTTACACCTTGAACTCCTTGATCCACCTTCAGCCTTCACCAATAGATAAAAACCATCAAATATACCTCAAATATACCATTTCATACTCCATAAAAGTTCCATGAAACTTGGAATACCAACTCACCTCATGAACCAAGCCATTTAGACTACTCATTAATTGGGTCTTCATAAACTAAAAACACTATCTCACACATATAAAGTGTACAATCAATTATTACACATAAAAATATGAATAAATAAAATTAATTGGTCCTACATGACCTAAAAAACCTTAATAAATACATTATTCACCATCATATAAGCAAAATATCTTGAAACCAACTCTCTCAAAATGACCACTCAGACTGGTCATACTCAAAAAAAGTATAGTCATATAGAATCTTATATCTTATACATGAAAGGATGATTTTAAAAATTTATAAATCACATTAATGGATTATATTGGTATTATGTATCAACATACAAAGTTTTTTTTTCATGTTATAGTAACATTCATTGGTCTTACAGACCAATCACTCAGGTTTCTATTTCACTGTCTTCATAGTCTAACAAGCCAATTCGGCTTTCAAATTTCAACACCTTAAACTAACTCACCAAATTTTAAAAATAATTATTAAATAAATTAGATATTTATAAACACCAATATTTTCATTTTATTCACCATCATTTATAATAATACCTTAAACACTTTACTTTCCTCGGCATGCTTGTAGCAGTGATATTGACCCAAAACATAGTCATGTTGAAGATGACTCCTAAATCCTGTCACTTAAAAGTTATTATAATGAATCAAAAATTTCATAATACCATCTTATAACATATTCTAACACAAAATTAATATGATTCAATGGCCACTTTTCTACTGTAAATCATTCTCACTATCATGGGTTCCACTATCTTGTCTTATGCAGACTAGTCATTTTGTGAGCTCCTTATAGCTAGTTTATGAGAACCATCAAAACTTATACATAAGTTAAATAATAATAATATGTATTTAAATAATACCCAAATCCATTTTTTCATCCCTAAACCCCTGAAATCAATCCCTAAATAGGTTCTCACTCTAACTAGCTTTTTGTCACTCATGGCACCCTTTCCTTCATATCGACTAGAAAACTTTGAGGATATATAACATTGACATAGAGAAAATAATATTCTTAAAAATATATATTAATTTTTTAATAAAGTTATAAAAATCATCACACACCCATTTTCCCCCTGGTTACTTTCAAAAATCTCTCACAATATCAAAAACACTGTTAAGAAACACTTTTTTATGGGACCCACAAATAATCAAGATAGACCAAACACATCATAAGAATCATAGAGGATTCCTATTAAAAATTAAAACATCATTATATCCATCCAACACTTTCTTAATCATCAACAAGAAATATCTTCAACATCGGGTCTTAAGACTAGGAATTTTGCACATAAAAACATGCTTACCTTCTTAGCAATCATTCATAAAGAATAGGTCCTTAATCCATGAAATAATGATTGTAAAAAATTATTATGAGACTTAAAAAATATATACAAAATACTTAACTCCCCATGAAAATTATACATGAGCTAAAGAATGTGATAAATTTCTTCTCAAGCTCAAAATGCACCATTCGAGCACCCTCTGAAGCACATGAAGACTTTTCTTAAATTTATATCTCCTTATCTGACCTAAAAAATCATAAAAATGCTTAAAAAAACTTTCTTAACCATCTAAAGTACAAATAAAATCTTCACCAACCTACAAACACTCTTGACCATTCACAAGGCCTCACAAGCATACCTAAGCCAACTAGGCCAATAGCCAAATATTGTTATAGACCACTTGGAAGACATATACCTAGAATCTTGCCTACCTAATTTTTTTTAAAATTAATATTATGAGAATTTTTATCTCCATACCATGGTATACAAGCCATAGGACTCGAAACCCTATAGGCAACCATGCATGGTCAAACCTACCAGACCTTTATACTTCATGAGAAACTCCTAAAACCACTCTAACCTATATATATATATATAATGTATATATATATATATATATAATATATATATATATATATAATGTATTTTAATACCATACCATGATCTATGCCACCATAAATTCATCCAATCAACCTTCATACAAACATCTCACTGCACCAAGCACATTAGACCACCATGCTCTATCTCACTGCACCTATTAGACCACTTTGTCATTGCACATGCCTTGTAGAAATCAATGAAAACACATACCATAAATTTACCAACAATCAGTTCAAGAACAACAAGAATTCCAAGACCACATTTATGTAAAATAAGAATAATCTCTTAGTGAAACTTTTCAAAGGCACTAAGAGACAATCAAAGTTCAAATTTAGTATCTTTTAGTGAAACCTTTTTTAAGGTGCTAGAAGATAATAAAAGTCAAAAGTTAATATTAATTAGTGAATCCTTCTTAGAGTTTTTATGGGATAATCAAGATAACTTTATTGGTATAAACCTTTTCAAAGTGCCAATAGTTGAGCACAAAAGTTCTTCACTACTTGATGAAGACAAAATCAAATATCAAATCAATATACCTTCACGTCTATAGCATAATAAGATGATAGCTACTCTTAGGACCAAATAATATAAGAATATGGTGGTCCTATTGAGATAATATTTTGAAGTCTTTGGCCCCACCACATTCAAATTCATGTTGAATCCAAAATCAACAATATTGTGTGTGCCTAAAAACCTTGATCTTTATTTATTTCCCAACCATTACAATTCCATTATCAACCACCATTACATTTCCCAATCAAACTTATCATCCAACATTTATCCCTATTTACCATCCTTGGCCTTACTTTCCTTTATATAGGCTACAAAGTTACTTCTAAATAATTGAAGCAAATAGAATCAATGACCAACAAATATCATAACAACATTCTTTCAATCTAACCTATTGTAGGTTCTTGATAGAGTAGTTATTTAGAAGAGGTGTGGGATAGTAATTAACATGATTAATTATTCTGTCTATATCATTTATTGTCAAGACATGCATCTTCACATCAGTAATAACAACACAATCATTTACAACACCCAGGCTAAAAACATAAAAACTAAAAATGATCATTAGCTAAAAACATTTACCATGCCAAAAACCTCATGATTTTCTTTTCTCATTTCCCTTATCACTTGAGTATAATCCTCTTACCATTTTATCTAGTCTTTATACCATCCTATCCTATCATTGTACCATCATATCCTATCATTTTGCCATCCTATCATCCAATAATTATATTGACCTATCACTTATCCATTCTACCATTCTAATCAATCAACCAAAACATGTTTTGATCACTCCCCACCTATCCCATTTAACCTTGGTTCATCCATTGGTTTCATATTCAACATGAAGAATTAGATCATTTTCAATAGTTGTTTCAAGAATTACAAATAGAGGTAGTATTCTAGAGTAGTAAGATAAAAGTTTTGGTAGTTACATCCTTCATTTCTTGTCTATTCTAATAATGTTTGTTAATGTGAGCCCGATTATATCTACCTACATGGAAAAATTAATATCTCACTAGTCTTGCTACTAATCATAGCCACCTATGGGAATATTAGTATCATTGGCCTGATTAGTTGTATCCTAGTTATAACCAATTGTGGGTAAACTAGGGGAAACATTTGTTTATTATGCCTTAACATACCAACTCACCATTCCTATGTTGTACTATACCCACTATGCCTATTTTTTTTGAATTAGCTACTACACTAATCAGATTCCTCCATTTTAAGGTGGAACTAATGTGACTTGAGGCCATTCTAGGACTATGTAGGCTATGATCAATACTTGTTGAGGTCATTTCAATCTCCCTTTTCCAATATAGTCTCACCATTTTGTGAGAAACATTTAAAGTTAGCCACACTTTCACCATTTTGAAAGGTTGGACCATTTATTATCTCATCATTCTTGATTGAGTTGAGATACTCCAAAATTCCAAAAATATTTTTAAAATCAATTTAGAAAAACCAAAAACATTGATCACTTCTTTACCTTAAGGGTTCTGGAAACCTTTACTAAGTCATAATAAATCACTTTTCACTTAGTTTACCCATCATTTTTGGCCTTGTTATCCCATGTACTTGATATTTTACAAGACTATTCCTATTTTTTTATCACATCCACCATAGTTGTTTTTTTATTATCATCATTTTCTTCCTATTTCCTAGGAGATCTACATTCAACTTGAAGTTTTTGTTAGATATATCATCCATGGAACTATGTAGGTAGTGTCCACTTGCCTAGTGAATATAGAGATAGTTTGGCCACCCCCTTCCTTTTCTTCCATTCCCCCATCATGTTTTTTTTTTAAGTTGTTGCTTATTTTCTAGGGGCAATGTTCATCACATTGTTAATTTCATGTTGTTTGTACTAACACTGTGAATAACAATTGTTTCTTTCTTTCTTTATTTCTTTGTGTGTTTGCTTGTGTGCCTATTTTTTTAATTTTAGTATTATTGTTTTGATTTAGTCTACGTACATTTATTAGGTGATTCCTTGTGAATTTATTCTTGAATCCATCTATATTCATACATCAACATTGTCATCCTAGTTTTTATCAATGGGAATCATTTTCAATTGAGTAATGGATCATGGGAGTCAGTCCTTATGCATATTTTGGCCAAGTCCTCATGGTGTTCTATCATAATGCTTACCATCACATGCTAAAACAAAAATTATCTTTGAGAAGTCTACACATTAATGTAGCATCAATATCTCCTTGACACCAATACCAACAACAATCCTAATCATATCCCAAATAGAATGATTAAATAAATAAATAATTTCAACATTTTTTAGTTTGAATGAGCATCTCCCTACTAACATATTGTTCCAATTCATCTTTATCCTCTATATCAATATTTTATCATCATGTTTTCAATCATTAACCATCAATATTGTTTGCCATAATTAGGGTACAATTATTATAACCACCTTTGGGCAAACCATTGTTTACCATCCCACCTGCATTCTTAATGATTCTAACCACCTTTGGGAAAATAATTCTGTTGTCACCAATTTGATGGTTAATTATTATAACCACCTTTGGGCAAATCATTGACTTTATTTTACCTAATTAGGTCATGTTTTTATCTTATTTTTCTATCCTAATTGGATCAGCTCCATATTTTCAATGATTATAACCACCTTTGGTCAAATCATTGTGTTATCATACCATGTTTTCCATTGTCGGGGTACAATGCTTATAACTACCTTTTGGAAAACTATTGTAAACCATCCCATTTGCATTCTCAATGATTTTGACCAAATTTGGCCAAATCATTATGTTGTCACCCCATCATTTTCTTTGGTTTAGTTCATATATTTCCTTCTTTTAAGGGATCATTTATTGACCCTTTTTCCAACCACTCCCTTAAGTGGGAAACTATAGTTCATCCATTTCCATTAAAGTTGTAAGCCCAAATAACATTTTTATTCTTTGAGAAGATGTTAGTGTGCTTATATCTTTCAATGCCTTCCCAAACAAGGGAAAACTATAGACATCTAATAGTGGCAACCGATGGCTTCATACATGACATTAGATCAATTCTTACCAATCATTAAACATCTATCCTAAGAATTTTTAAATGTCTCAAATTTGACTTCATAACATGCAATTAAATCAATTTGGCCCAAAAATCAATTAAATAGAGCAAATGCCAAAATTAATTAAATTAAAACTTGGAAAATATTAAAAACCCTCAAAGGAATTAATTAACATGAAAATCCTAATTGAATTCATCCTTGAGAAATTAAATGAATTATCAAGAAGGAAAGTCAAAAATCAATGAATATCCTAGGAAATAATCATTAGTTTTTGTGAGTTGTCAAAAATCTAAAATATCTCAAATCACACCTATTCCATGTTAATCATGAGGTTTGAACACCTTTTAACTCTACTAGGTTTAATCAATCAAACCTATGTTAGGATTTAACTCATTCCAAGTTGATTTCAAAACCTATAAATACAAGAATTTGCATATCTATTTAGAGAGATTGGACATAGTAATGTTATAATGTAGGATTTAGGGCATAAATAAAATCTATAACATTATAATTCCAAAATTCCAAGCTACCAAGCCATATAAAAGCATAAGCCAAGCCAAAACCATGAGCATGATGCCAAGAGATGGATATATCTAAGCCCTAATGATGAAGACCTTGTGAACACAATCTAAGCAAGCCAAATGAATATCCTCTTGGAGAATTCAAGGATTTGGTAAGGAATTTTTGAGTAAGTTATTTCCTTTTTTAGTTTTTATTTTTTCATTTGTGTTTATTCACCATGATCCTCCATTTGATCTAGGCAAGGCAGCGTTATGAATATTAGTGTGTTATTGTTTTCATTTTGAGTTGATTTCATTGTGAATCTAACACATGATATAACTAACCTTATTGGATTCCTTGATCATAAGTGTGAATTACCAAATATTGGATTCAATGAGAAATAAGTCTTTGAGACCATGCTAAAAGACATTAGTAATGAAGAATATAAGTTGAGGAAGAGAAGGAATTATTTTTATGGAAAGTAGTGTGCACCTGTCAAGTGCATAATTAGTTAAGGCAAAACCTTTGGGTCGATATAACTCAATGTCCTCCTCTATTATTATTGATCTTGTAGGTCAGGAAATATCTCTAAAATAAATTGGTAGCCAAACTATTCCATATAAATTTAGCTATGGGATCTTATATTGTGCACCAAGAAGAGTAGCCTACATAAGAAAGTCCACCTCCATCCTTGATGTGCAAACCAATGACTCATCCTTTGTTAAGGCTATCTCCCTTAATAAAATATAGGATGGTATACTTTGTATAATAAATAGAAGTGAGTGGTGCACATCAAACACAAATAACACAACAACAATCTCAGACATAAGTTATGAAGAAGCTCAAGAAGACCCTTGTTCCTCTATTCACATTTATGAAAAAGACTTTTTCATGCAAAATTAAGGTTGTATAATCAAACTCATCAGAGAAAACCCAAATAATTTTATATCTTGACACACCATAAGTCATGGAGGATCCTTAAGAAATAACTTTACCATATCCAAAGCCACAAACAAAATCTACATAGGAACCAAGGGACCCAAAAGAGGAGCAAAAGAAGGATGAAAGGAAATAAAGAAAGGAAGAGAAAAAGAGAAAGAATAAAGAACCAAAAAAATAAGTAATTACACAAGAGGTAAAATACAAGTAATAGGAAGTTACATGGGAAGAGAAACAACAACAACAAGCTACAGATAAAGAATGTCAGAAGCAAGCTAAAGAAGTAAAGGCTACAAAGAAGCAAGTCTAAGAAGTAGATGTTGTAAGGAAATAAATTGAATAAGTAGAGGTGGTATGAAAGAAAGACAAGGAAATAGAATTTCACATGAAATGATTCAAATAAATGGAGGAAAATAAAAAGGAACAAGAGGAATTAGAGAGAAAATAGTAGAAGTACAGATTGTGCAATAATAGAATGAAGGAAAAAAGGCACTAACAAAGGCCAAAGAGGAGTAATGCAATAAGTAAGAATAACCCAAGTGCATAATTGAATTTAAATCATCCAAGGAAAAATTTAAATTTGAATCTGAAGCTAAGGCTAAGGCAAAGGTAAAATCTAAAGCCAAAGATGAAGTTAAAGCTAAGTTTAAGGCTGAGGCTAAAGCCAAAGTCAAACTTGAAACTGAAGCTAAAGCTAAGGCTGAGTCAAGGAGTAAGCCAAATACCAAGTTGAGGTTAATTATAAGGATCAAGATAGAAAATAAAAAGAAGCTAAAGATAACTAATAAATAGATATCATAGAACAACACAAGCTAGAAACACAAACAAGTGTGCAAAATGAGGCTTTGTATCCAAAACCTCAAATTACTAGCTAGTGGTTATGGGATATTCCCACATCATCCATCCAACACATCACTTTATATCTTATTTTAGATTAATTCATTACAACTCCTAAAATGCTTCCATTTCATTTTTTACCACTAATCTTGGAACATTTTTGTATATTGCCTAGTTATCACTGACCAAACAGATGAAAGGCATAAATACATTCCAAAAATCCATTTCACAAAAGGTTTAAGCCTTAGAATAAGATTTTTTTTAGATATGAGGTTGGGTTGAAAAATTGAGTCAATAGCTTACCAATATGTGTCAGATAATCAATAACAACTCTTTAATGATGGTCAAACAAGTCTTAGGTGACCATGTGATGTACGAAGAAAAATAGCTCATAGATTTATTGAAACAACTCATTAAGGACTTGTTGGATTTATAATAATTTAAAGCACTATAATCATAGGAGAAAAACATAAATACAAATATGGAGGCAAATTTTGAACTACTTGAGGAATATGAGCCGGTTTTGGACACTATTGTGCAGTACATAAAATAAATCACACAACGGATGTTGAATTAGAAGTAGCACCTTAACAAATCATTCGATACTTCTCAAGTGAAGTTTGTAATAATAGATAAATCAAAATATATAATGGATTATTTATTGGTTACTTCAGTTGTGATGATAAACACCCTCAAGTAATTATTGGATTTGAGGGATAACACCATGCAAAAAATTTAGGTTTGGCAAAATGAGACTTTGCACACTACATTTACTAGCTTACAAATTCAAAGGCATGCATATTGATTGGATGAGTTGATTTTGGATATTCATCTCAAGGCATCAAATGTTAAATCACTCATTACCATCATGGGAGATGAAGATGTGCATAATTTAATGGTAATCTAAATCTCATTATACATAATGTTTACTATGATACAGGAAGTGATAACAGACTAGAAGATGCTTAAGCAATATCTTTCATAGATTGATCCTTCCATTGCTTATGTTATGTATTATCCCCAATTCATTCCATCATAACAACTTCAATAGATCCTACATCATAAAAATATTGTCATAAATCCCAAAGTAGACACTCAACATGTATTTAATATTTTTAGCTAATTTCTGGTTTGAGCTCAAAATTAATAAATTTTGAAAAAATATATTTTTTTAATTAATTAATTATTTTTAAAAATCATGAGAAAAACACTTTATATCCCTAACTGTGTAAAAATGCTTTCAAGCTTCCCCATGTAAAGTCATTGGCTTTCCTCCAATTTGTAAAAGTTTATTAAACCTTTTCAAGTTGTGCATATGCTTTTTGATTTTTCCCAAATTGTGTAAAAGTTCCTTGACACTTTTTCAATTCATGGGATTTGAATTTTCAATTTTTTACATGGTACAATTGCAAATTAAAAAATATTAAATCAATTGAACTAATTTTAATTGTTTTTAATTTGTAATTTGCTTTTTGAAATCCCGCTGATGTGTAATTTCCTCAGGTACTTCTAAGAGTCGCATAAATTTTTTTTGGCATTTCCAAAGTCATGTGAATTTGTTTTATCACTTCCCCATGTTGTGTAAATAAAATATTTATTTTTCAATGTCGTGCTCGTAAGATTTACATTTCCCCTAGCCATGTAATTTACAATTTTCTCTCCACACTCTGTGTAAATGTTATTGCCAATTTAAAATGTGTTCTTCAATTTACATGTAAATTCCATTATTTTTTCACTAAATTTGTGTTGTAATATAAATTCTTCTGTTTTAAAAAAATATTGAAACTACATGCAAAATATCTGAATGATATTTTTAAAGATAAGCAAAGTGAGATTTGAAAGAAAAAATTAGATTTTTATTTTGTCTTGGTTACCAGGCAAGAATTTGTATAATCTAGAGAATAAATGAAAGAGGGGTTTTAATTTATTTTCTTGTTTTATCCTAAAAATAAGAGGTTATATGGCCCAAATCAATTATATAACATCTAAGATGAATTCAAGAAAATATTTTTAATTGTTTGCAGATACCAACAAAAGTGCACTCCCAAAGGAAAAAGAATAGAAGTGAAAATTTAAAAAATGACAATTTTGATTTGTTTTATTGTGAAAAGAGGTCATACAACCATACAACCTAAGAGGGAAGGTGAAATAAAAGTCTAAGAGAAGTTTAAAAATCAATTTTTTTTCTTCCATTTGCCAAATAGGTGGTCATACACCCTAAGGAAGGAGAGATAAAGTAAATAAATTTAGAAAAGGATAATTTTTATTTGTTTATTCCTTAAAAAATGAGGTCATAAAAAATGTACAACCCACAAAAGTGTTTAAATCAAGGACACCATTTTAATTTTGTTTCTTTCTTTATGCTAGAAGGTCGTATGACCTATGTAGGGTCAAATATTTTCAAAATTAAAAGAAGGTAATTAAAGATATTTTTACTTGTTTTAATCCATGAAGGAGGAGGTTGTATGGCTCATAACAAACTTGAGGTTTTAAATTTTAAAAAAAAAAGAAAAATATTTTTTTGTTTTGGTTTGTTTTCATTTGCCAATTTGACACTATATCCATGTTGTGAGGGAAAATAACAAATAAAGGACAAAACAAAACTATCTAAATTTCATTTTGCTTGCCTATGATAATAATAGATTTATCTAGTGGAAAATAAAATTAATATAAAAATCTCTATTAAAATTCATCATGTAAAGAAAGGTGGTTGAGGGAGAATTTAAAATTCGTATTAGATATCTAAAAAAGATATGTAGTGATTTGTACATGCAAAATTGTAAGTAATGATGGTGCAATTAAAATAACTTACTTTTATTTAATTTATTTCATTTTGTCAATTTAAAAATAAACCACCATTGTGAAAATATATCTTGATTGTTGATTTTTTCATAAAATTTAATGTCTTCATCCTCTACTCCAAAAAAAATAATTCTATGTAAAGACAAAACAAACATGACATACTAGTTTCAGGGAATGACACCTCTCTCACCATTGGAATCCAATGTGGATAACATTACCGATATTGATCTAGTTCATATTGAATTAGATGAATTTTGGGAGATAATGAATGTGGTGAATAAAATTGGCTTTGGTCAGAGCATTTTTTATAGTGAATTAGCACAAGCTGTAGCATTTCTAATTTCAATGCAATCTCCTGAATTGGTCTTAGTCATGGTGGAGCACTATAATTTAGAAATGAGGGAAGTGAGAGATTCATAGGGTGAGTTGGTGGTAAGTTTGTATCCAAAACACATAGATAATATGTTGCATCTTCCAAATTATGAATCTTTTATGTATTTGACTTTTGAGTCTTTTCAAAAAAATTGGGATGATAATAATGTCTCCTATGTTAAAAAATTCAATAATGGATGTTGACCAAATGTAGGCACTCTTTAATATGACTCCTGTAGAATCTCACAAGATCTAACTTCAAGAATGAGATAAATGACACAAGAACACTATTTCACAACATATTAGGGAGTCCAATAGTGAAATAATTTTAGAGGTGGACGTACAAGTTTATTTAGATCATTCATAGAAATGTGAAATATCTCAATTAGGGATAACTAATCAATGATGTAATCCATAAATAACTAATGGAAGTGAGGGTCACATCAAATTTTTATATGACTTCCTATCTTGTCTATGTTGTGGCTAGTCAAAGATATTTTAATAGATTGTACACAGTGGGTGACTTCAAAAAAATTAAAGTGTATGATTTACATCCCCAACTTACAGTGAAACAAAGCACCCAATACTTCAGGAGGGTTAATGATTGTTTAAGTCACTTTTACATTTATTTGTTTGATAAGTAACTTTCAACACAAGGATATTAGTGGTGGATACCATAAAAATAGATAGATGGGGAACTTGGTTCATATAATTTTTGACTTTTAACTATTTGAGTATCAATGGTTATGAAATTTATCCTTACATGATTCCATGATATGTCAGTTATAAGTGGGAATTAATGGAGCTAGTAATACAAATTGTTTAAACACACAAGTTTTTGATAGGTCAACATAGAACATGGGTCAAATTTTCTATTTCTATTAGTAGGTACACTTGTCCATCAATTATAAAAGCCAAAAATATGGAGTAATATATGTCCTATTGTAATCTCAAGAATTTTTAAATCATGTTTGAATTTGATATAAGTGGATTAATTAAACATAACCTTGGGCCTTTGTTTCAACATATCTCACACTTTGAAGATTACTGGATGGACTATGATGATGAGAAAATTGTTAGAATCAGGGACTACTCACAGTTTGTCATAAAGTAAATAGTCAAATTTGGCATAACTAAAGTACAAAAACAATTGGTGTATGATTATGTCACATTGGATTCCATATTTTAAAAATAAGGCATTTCAACAAAACCTCTACTCATAGTCCATTGGGATAAGAAAGAATCTACTTCTCTCAGAAGTAGAACAAAGGCAATACTTTAAAGGACTCTTAAGTGGTTGAGAATCAAATGAGTACATGTTAGAAACATTTCTTTCCCTACACCTCCTAAGAGGATGAATTTGGTATATTTTACAAATAACATGTTGAAGTAGAGAAAATAGATGAAGTAGATCCAAGTGGAGAGTTCCTAGTGATAGAGGAAGCAAAAGAACCATAAAATATTGAAAATGACATTCCATCATGAAGGGTTCTAAAACTCAAGATAAAAGTGTTAGATGAAAATATATCCTTATTTCCTAATCCTTCAATTTTTCAATAGGTTCACGTTGATAACCTCCCGTAGTCTCAAGATCTTCTAGAAAATACAACTAGTAATTTCTTGCTTCAAATGACATGTTGCTCCTTATATCATTTACTTTCCTATTAAAAGAAATCACTCCTATTTCTTCATCTTCTCCATAAAATCTTTAATTACCAATTATATCCTCTCCAAGAACTCTAATTGATAAAATAAATAAACAATAATAAGGAGAAGTGTCTTTTAAGGGTACCACAATTGAAAAGACACCTTATTTTGCCCTATCCATGTTGGCCCTATTGTAGCCAAATATTATACCCTAGGAGAGGGTGTTCAATCATCTCCCATATTTTGACAACATGGTATTACCTTTAATCCTATGTGTTTCCTATAATATAGGTAAACCTGTAAGTTAAAAGGCTAGCTCCCTTGATTTGTCTCTTAAGCTCACACACTACACTAGACTAGTCACTTGGGGGTGAAAAGGGAAGAAGGAAATAAAATTTAACATATACTAATGGAGGTGATACACCAAATATTAGTCCAAAAAAACACTTTTATATGCATTAACAATGAATAATACCAAAATTTACCTTAACACATTGTCCTTCTAGCATAAGTATTTCTCATAGAGGCATATTACTATGTACATATAGAGGTAATGCATTATACTTATAGCATAAGTATTTATCATAGAGGCATAGTTTTATTTAAATATAAATGTGGATGAAAATAATTAATAATTATACACACTAATATCCCCTCTTACATTTCAATACACACTTAACAAACATAGACACTTTATAAGACATGTTAGAAAAGATATCACTCACAAAAGACATGCAAGAGTAGAATGGAAATAAGGAGAACATATTCATCACTTAAAATCCAATTAAAATAAATGTAAAACTTAGTAAAGAGATTTTATAGGTCAAATAAACTTCAAATTTTTTATTTTAATACAAAACAAGGTACCAAACCACTAGGTCTTTGCCATACTAGGTGTGTATTTGCTATAATTACCAAAATGGCTTACATAAATAGAGCATAGGAGATGATAGAGAATAAGAGAAGTGGAAGGGTCACAAATCCAAGTGTAAATATATGAGAAAAAATTACAAATAAATATAATGAAGTGTAAAAGAGGTCAGGAAATTCCCCTAAATAGGTGTCCATCACAAACATAACACATATTTTAGATTGGCATAATTTCACTCCTTGGCTCTTCTTGAAACTGTCTTGATAATGAGGATTCAATTTGGATGTCTAAAATTTACATATGGATATTTTTAAAAAAATTACTATCATGAGAAGGTGGAAACAAGATTGTAACATCCTTCATATGCCCTTAAACTGATAGTCTCTCTTGCACCACTTGTTATTCACTATCTAGTAGTCACTCATTAGCTTTCTAGGCCTCAAAACCTACACTTGTCACTTATGTGGCATATATTTGTTCAAGGAAATAAATTTTATAGGTTTTAGGACAATTTTATAAAGACTCTCTATCCTCTGGTATAGCATATAGTTTAATAGGATTCAACATCACTCTTATCATCTTCACACTTAGACAATCACTTATCCTTCTCACTATCTATCTAATGATTGCCTATAGTGATCAACTCAACAAAGGAAATTTCATGCATCACAAAGGTTATAAATTAGTCTTATGAGTTGGTGAAAGTCTATAAAGACCTCCCCCAATGACTTTCATCTGCTCATTCCCTTCTTTACCTATAGAACCAATCAAATTCTATAATAAACAACATATTAGGCATGTCTATATAGAAGGTAATACAGATAAAAAGAGTGTCAAGGAGATTGGGGGAGTTATAGACATGTTGAAATAAATTTCATGTCCATTTTACCCCTTTTTGATTCATAAATCTCCATATTTTCTCCATCAGGTTGACACAAGGGTTTTAGGAGGGTTTTTGGTGGTTCTGGTTCTTAGTGATAGTTCATAAAGGTTAGATTTTCAAACTTATAAACAGTTACATAAATTTAGAGAATAGTACACCCTTAAACTCTCTCTAAGCTCTTAATTTCTCATACACATGGTCTATATAGATATGAGTGAAACTGGTCCTCAAACTCCTTCAATGCATTCTGAGTAGGTCTGATACATTTTAAGGCCAAATTGACCATTATTGTGATTTTATCTACAAATAAATGGTTATAATCAACCTTATAATTTCCACTTAAGGTCATAAAATATATTTTAAGGGTCATGTGGTCATTTGAAACAAGATATAGGCCATGAGTATTTAGGCCTAGTTTTAGGCCATGAGGATTTAGGTCTAGTTCTAGGCCTAATAGATATATACTGTGCATTTAGGCTTGTGACCACCTATGATAATTTATAGTGGATGTATATGTATTTTATATTTATTTAAATCTAAAAATATATGTATAAATCATTATACAATGTTTCAAGACACTTTCATCATGTCCTCTCAACATTTACATCTTAAACCTATAGATTGTGTTGCTCATGGAGTGCCCTTTATCTGATACAAAATAGAGGGAATTTACCCTATTCATATGACTTGAAGGGTAATGTGGAATTATATATCAAATAATGAGGATGATTTTTACCAAATTTTAAATCTATATCACACCTATATACCCCTAAATCCTTAAAATTCCTCAAGACTAACTTTTATGATTATGACTGCAGGCAAGGTTTTAGTTGATTATAGGTGAGGTTAGAACCTTTTTTGATAAAATATCTCTATTTACTTTGTCTAATAATCACATGATAATGTTATATAATCATTATAAAAATGGTTCATACATATTCATTCACCTTACCCTTTGTCTTTTATAAAAATGGTTCATACATATTCATTATAACCATATTGCAATCTCCCACTAGCTTGATCTAATTTGAATATTGTGTCTCAAATATAGGTATACATTAGAGAAGAAATGAAGAGTTTAATATAGTTAGTGATTCTTGTTTAATAATTATACTTAACCTTTATGATTTAATATTTATGTTATTAAGGTCATCACACCTGAATAGACCTATTTCTTGTCTTGAGACTATATTCTCATCTCTTACTACTAATACACAAGAAGTATATAGTCAGACTATAGATGTTATTTTAGGAAATATGAGACATTCCTGTAGGTGAAGATGTGATTGAACATTGCTTCATTATTTTTGACTCTTTTTGAGGTCATTAATACTATATATAATATGTATTAACCTTTCCTCTACCTAAAAACTATGCTCTCATCTCTCATTATAGGTTATTATTGTATGTTATAGGTTCATTGGCTTTTGGAACTATGTTTATTGATTGCTCACAGTGGAAAATTGATGGAATTAAAAGTCCCTCAATATTCATTCTCTCTGAGCTAGTAACTTATTTTCATGTCTTGACATCACTTTTATTCCTAAGGTACAATAATGGAAACATTAGTCTCCCACAAACCCCACAGACCTCATGGTCTTCAATAAATAGATGACACTATCTAGAGCAAAAATGTATTTCAAAGAAGTTAAGGTAAGGTTTCTCTTAAGAAAATTTTCTTGCTCTGGTTGACTACAAGGTTTGATTTTATTGAAAGATTGAAACTATAATCCATTAATGACTTGATAACTTGCATTCGAGTCTTGGAAATGTACACAACTTGTGCTTTAGTCCTTACTTGGTATTCTATTATTCATACATGACTATAGATGATTATAGATGACTGTGTATTAGAGCTTTGAAAAATATTTATTCATTATCCTATAACTTCATATTAGTATAATTCCATGTCCCTCAATGGTAAATATGTATAATATATGCTATTAATTAAGTGAAAAAAAAAATCAACATTGAACCTAGTCCACTTATAGAGATATGAACTCTAAAATTATGTAAACCCTATCTTATAGATTAATAATGATGTTACTTCAAAATCAAGGATAATCATGCTTACCTTATATGAACACACATGCCAAATGAGTTTTAAAACATAATGAATATGAAGAATATGTTCTTCCAAAACACACACACCACTTGGAAACATCAGGTCATGTAAATAGATGAGAAAACTTAAAGGTGTTGGGAATGTGCAATCAACTTGGAGTTACTGTCATTATTAGGGATGTTTCATGAAGCACAAATAACAAAAATATAAAATATTTCCATAAAATGAGAGATAATTAGGAGTGTTAACATTCCATAGTCACTTTAACTTTTCCTCTTTTATCCATACTAGCTTCAAATCGGTTGACTTGTTTGACTTACCAAAGGGAGTGGGAAAGAGAGATAAACTATTTTTCACCATTTTTTATGCATGTCAAAGATTCTTAATAATGGATATGACTTGTGGGGATATTAAGTTACTCTCCTAAAGTATCCATATGTTTCATACCATTATGAATCCATATGTTGAACCTATAATTATCAGTTTCAAAACTACCATCTCCTAACATATACCTAACATGGGACATTGGATATATCATTGACACACTTTTCCTTTGGTTGAAATCCATACAAATTCATTCAAAGTGATAAAAGGTGGCATAATATGACATGAGACAAACCATATAAATGTGATAAATATGAAACATATTATTTGACCTTAGTTATGACCATGGTGGACATTTATAACCTAGGGGATCCTAAGAAAGTTTGAACTTACAAGGCGGTTGATATAATTTGACTTGGGCTTAAATTAGTCAACATTTTAGAAATTTCCTAGGGGTAGCAATCCTACTATGCTAAGGACCAATTTACTTCTCTTATCCTTGGGAAATGGAGTCACCCATACACCACATTTGAAACTACCAAGCCTCTAATCAGACACCAAATATGACAAAGAAAAAACACACAAAACAAGACAAGGACACACACTTATGTTCTTATGAACACTTACGCAAAACACAAACTGACACTTAAGCAAACTAAGTTATGTAAAAACTAACTTGAATCAAGTTTATCCTCCTAGATGAAAGGGAAAATTGGAACCATACCTTTCTCCATGAGATAAAGGAGTACATGAGGTAAGTTTTCCTTTGAGCATTGGCCTTGATGTCTTCAACTTCTTCATGTTTGTCAACCTCTTTCGCATGATCTTCAATGCAACCATAACAACTACAAACATGTCACATATTAAGGTTAATTCTTCTAACACTTTAAAAATCTCAACCTTCTCATAGGACTCCTTAGTTTCAACTTGACTCAAGGATGATTTCAAAAAGCATGTTTCCTTAACCTCCATGGTACTTTGAATGGGATTAGATTGCTCACCAGTTATAAGCTCTTCAAGATCATCAAGGATTTTTATATAATCCATCCAAAATTGGTCATTGTATTCCATGAGGACATATTTCTCTATATTTTTATGCATTTTACCTTCAACATTACAAATCTCTTCAATTTATTCAAGAAACTCAATCTACTACTGCCAATCATCTTTGTTATTTTTCTCCTTGAGAACAACAACCTATTCAAAGTCATTCTTTTGTCCATGTCCATGAATATCATGTTAATCATATACTACATCATGATTTTCCTCAATACATGGTTGTTAAATATAAACCTTACATTCTTATTCAACAATCTCCTCTTGCTCTCTTTTAAAAACTAGATTCTCAAGGCCCTCATACTCATTAAAAAGTAATTAATAGGTCTGCCACAAGCCTTGATCAAGTTACTTATGAACAGCTACAAATTCATCTATATCTTATTTTTACTGAATCAAGATTGTGTATTTCTACTTTTATTCACTAAGGGGACTTCCTATATCAAGTTCATAGATACTTATGTTATATTCTTGATCAACTACACATTAAGCTTGTTCTTCCTTACTTACCTCCTAGAAGATGGGTTCTCCTTCAAGAGAGGAAGAGGTGGGAGGGTGGTGAATTGGTTCACGGTTTGGATAGGAAGCATTAGGTGTGATATAAGGCTCATGATTGGGCATGGGATTAAATGAGAAAATTGAAATAAATCTTAGAGATAAAAAAGGTTTTGTTGAGCTATAGACACCTCATTTTCTTCATCAACTAGCTCATGATTTTCATTGTCTTCTTGAAGCTCTTCCATAGATGCGACCTTATCTTCCACATTCTCAACCAAGGATTCTTTTTCATTTTTAAAATATTCTTGGATAGACTTCCAATATGTACAACCTATAGGTTTTTTAAGAGAAGGCAATGTGGTAAAAATGTTAAAAAATATATGTAATGTGATAAATCATTAATTAGCCACAAACATTGATTTATATATTATAGAGTTTATAGTACAAGGCTATGTAGCATTTGAAAAGGCACATGATTTATTTGTGTGGGGGTAAGAGGGAAATTTTTGCATGAAATCCCTATGTTAGTTAAGATTTTGGCTATGGAAAGAATAATGGTACCTAATCCATTTAAAATGGAGTAGTCACTTTAGGTGCCATGGGGATATGTGTGATAGATGGGTGAATAGTGAAATAAAATATGGAAAGAAATTGAATCTGAGGTGAGAATGGAGGTTCAATAGGAGTTAGAACAAAATAATACCCTAGAATTAGAATGAGAATTGAAACAAAAATGGAGGTGGAATCTCCTTAGGAATAATTATGTAACTATTACTAGGAGTAAATGAAGTAGTAGAGTATGAGAAAAGAGTAAGGATGAATAAAGAGAAATAGAGTGAGATGAAGGAAGATGCAAGGAAAATGGGACCCATATTAGTAGAGGATAAAATAAAAGTAGTAAGGAAAGAAGAGATGATGAATTTGGTAGTGTAGAGGGAGATCAAGTTGTCAGTAGTCCTACATCATAGATATATAGAAGAGTATTCCATATTAAGGAACTAGATCTATCATTTAAGGAGTAGAGATAAATTCATAGTCAATGAATCATAGGTTCAAGAGGATAAAAGTAATAATTATTAACCCTGGAAATGCACATCCCCCCAACCTAATTTTTTCAACATAGTAAGAGTTTTGTAGAAGGTTTGGAAGATGATGAGTGGTGAGGACCAGTGATTGAAGAAGTCTATAAATAGATAAAGAAAGTTTTAGAAAAAACATATAACTAGGTAGTATAAGGGTTCACAACAGAACAAAAAAGAGGCATAAAAGCCTTAGCATTGAATTATATTGATCTACATGTTCTTTAACATATTAATGAGTGGATTACACAAATAAAAAATTTAAAAAGAGGGAATAATTTAGGCACTTATTCATCATCAAATATAAACTAGACACAACAAATAGTAAAGTCCCTACCTAAAGCAACATAGGTAACATTAGTGAGTCCTATTATTTCATAGACACTTCTGATCTAACCATAGAATTTTTTAGTTACAACAAATCCCAATATGGCATTGTAGTTGGGTGACTTTAACCATCTTGCATATTATGATGGGTCTACATACATTGAACAATACCTACTAACTTGTGATATGAAGTGGAATCCAAAGGATTCACTAATGATGTAGTAAATAAATGTGAATTTATTGGTGTTTCATCAAAATGAGCCTTAGAATTTATGTTTTTTAAAGACACAACCCGAGCTAGTCTACATGATATGAATAATTGGCTTATTGTAGAGTTTAAAATAAAGAGAAGTTTTAGTTAGACCATCTAAGACCTCAAGGAAATTTGGCAAGGAGAAAAAGATATAGTTAATGACTAAGATCAAAGATTTTGTGATGTAATGAACAAAGTCAATTTATTTTTGAAAAACAAGGATAAAACTACCCAGTTCATAGAAGGCCTATAACCAATAATAAGGTTGTTCATTATGGAATCATAATATCATACAAAATTAGAGGCAATGATAACTCCCATCCATGTAGCATAGATTGAAGATTACAGAGAAACTTCAGCTCTAAGTTTGTAGATGGAAAATATGCTACAAATTATTATAAAAATATTAAAAAAACAACATGATGTAGTATAAATACCAAGATTTGGTCTCTGGTGCATAGAGTGTACGAAATAAGGAAACCAAAGAAATGAGTGTCTTAGAGTAAAAATGGATTTTTGTGATATATGTAGAATTATGGGACATGTGATGTCTCAATTTCACCTTCTATAGTAGCACATAAAAAATACACATACATTATACTAAAACTTTTTTAATCTCATAATCATGATGAAAATAATTATTGAGCCCTTCAAGGACTAAAAGAAGACATCACTAAAAATATTTTTGTGGTCATTGCTCAGCAATGACTATTATGACTCAAACAAATCTAATAACTAAAGCCAATAGATAAGATACTAACCCTAATTCCACACCTTAGCCACCAAACATACCATCTTATTTGCCTATAAAAATTCCTAATTGGGGTCAACCTATATATAATTGGACACATCCTATCTAGAATTAGAATTCTTGAAATCCAATGATTTCATAGTCATAATAGCCTATGTGGGTATCATAGTCATCACAATCCCAATATGGTGCATATGTAAGTTTAAAACAAAATCAACCATGGAATACCCAAACGAACCCTATAGACTTTAGACCCCAACAATCCTATAATTGTGGATTTTAAGCTAATTAAGGAAGAGGTGGATATAGGGGAGGTTATTGAGGAGGTACATAGAGAGTAAGGGGAAATGGTTATCAAAGATAGCCTATTCAATTTTATCTATCAAAATAATTCAACCATGTATATAATAATCATCCCTTGAATCCCAAATAATAATCCTACTATGCTTATTTTCATATGTTAGATAATCATGACACTAAAGATTGTCTAGTCCTAGAGAAACAACATGCAGATAAAGTAGTGCAGAATATTAAATTAATCAATGTATAGCCTCAAGAAGATGTTGTTATGTAAGTGGTAATGCAAATCTAACATGAAAATCACGAAATATCTCTTATCAAAATGTCATAGGACCATGACATAAATAAGGTTCATGTAGATAAGTATCCTAAACCTACTACTAAGAAATGATTAATGAAGTACGTTACAAAGATTCTAAAAATCATACAAAAACAAGGGATTATAGAGACTAATTATGCCACCACTAATGTTCATATATATGGACAAATATTACACATTAGACACTAAGAGGGAGTTGTGACTGCACTAATAGATTTTCTCAAACTATTGAATACCCTATGAAATAAGTACATATGACATAACATCTCCAACATACTCCATAATTTATTGGAGTATACATAGAAAGGAGAATAAAGAATAGATAAATTGGTATGGTGCATAAAGATGAAGAATACATAAGATACATATGCAAGGATGGACATAATGATATTAGGGTATGAAATACCTAATGTAGTCTTTGACTTAGGCAACATAGTAAATATGATTCCTTGGTCAACATGGGAAGCCATTGGCAGACCAACATTGAACTAAATATGAGTCACACTCAGCCTTGAAAATTATGGATGAGTGGAAACTATTAGATGCTTAGAATATGTGGAGATAAAAATCATAGACCTCAATCTATGAAGATATTTTGAAGTCTTCAACATGAAGACAATGACTACACAGTACCCTATATTGATTAGAAAGAAATGGGCCTATGATGGTTGATGACAATCAACACAGTCTTAGACTAGCTAGAATCCTACCAAGATTACAAGTTCATCATAATCCCATTAAATAAAGTAAAGGATAAACCATACATAATCCCTAAGGAACTAGACACTCCATATTATCCTACAAGGGATAGTTAGATGAAAGTTAATGCATAGAGGGAACTATAATAAATGCAAGGTATAGAATGCAAATTTTTGCACTATATCTCTATAAATTCACTTCAACCACTAAGAATTTAAAAAATACCATATGAGACTGCAAAACCTACATATAAGCCAATGCTAAACCACACAAATGTGGTACAACTGGATAGGACCAACATGTGATCTATGTCAATAATATCTCCCATCTATTTTGTTTATCAGATAGGTTTCATAGATAAAGACTATATTGATCCTATACCATAATGTATTCTACCTTAAGATACAATGTCTTCAATCAATGTTGATTTAGATATTCATCTATTGAATTGGTTAAAAGGGGACCATGAAATAAGACCTCTACACATTATATTTACAATTGAGTGTCAAATACCTTAGTATTTTATAACTGAGGATATCGATCAGTTCATTTTATGATTTCAGAAATATGTGCTAGATATTGATCAAAATATTATCAATCTTAACTATGTGCTAAAAGGAATCATTGTGAACTGGTGGTCAATGCATTAGGATGGAAATCTAGACTAGGAATAAGTGTGTGAAATGATGATCACATGCTTTGAATTACCAAAGGTGGTCAGATGAGATTAGCCAATATTTCAAGAAGAAGACTATCTAAAGATCCATATATATAGGTGCATTAAAATTTGGAATTTAAATCGAGTGGCTTCTAAATATTGGGTATACTATTTTAAGTATATCCTAGGATTTTTTCCAACTTCATAGTGCATACACCAAGAGTGCTAAAGGGAAATGAAGCACTACACATAGGTTCAACATGATTTCATCCAAACATTCATCTTTTTTATGCCCTGGAAGGATTGAAGACATAAATAACTTGATGGAGTTTACATCACAATAGAATGTAACCTATGACTTGAATAATACTTACCAATCTGATCAAGAGGAAAAAAGTAAAGATTGTATCAAAATGTAGTTGTCATATAATACATTAATAATATGATTTCACATCAGACTCAAAAATTGAATAAGATATGGATCTCACAAACTTATTTTAACCAAAAATATAAGTTGAATAGTTTCTAGAGTCAATCACAAGATAAACTGAAGAGGATAGACTTTGACACATTAATGTACTAGAGAGGGAAGTATGAGTACTAAGAGATTCAATTCCTATGGAATAATGTAAGATGTATGAATAAATTATAAAGGAATATATTATAAACATTGTCATAGAGGATGCTTAAAAATGGCACACATTATGGATTACTAGGCTCAATCAGATATCTCAGAAGTCATGTGGCTCTTAAGGGATTACAAAGATGTGTTCCATAAATATTTTATAGAAGTCAAAGGTATAGATCCTTCCCTAAGGGAAATACACATTGAACTAAATGATTATGCATAATCGATCAAGAAAAGACTATACTTTTTGAATCCTAACATGAAGCTAAAAGTCAAACCTAAAATTAGTTACATGAAAGAAGAAGGAATCATATTTCATGTAGAAAAAGCCAATTGGGTAAGTCCATTGATAGTACACAAAAAGGTGAAATCCAACTCTATGGATATTAACATAGTTTGAATGATGTTTGCATGAATGATCCTTACCCATAGATTTCATAGATGAAGTGATGGAGGCTATTACAAAACATGAGGTCTACTCATTCATAGATGGATTCAATAATTATCAACAAATACTGATCATAGAAGAGGATCAATACAAAACCACATTTTCCAAAAAATGGGGCTCATTTTCATATAAGATAATACCTCTCAGATTAAATAATTCACCTATGGTTTTCTGAAGAGCCATAGTGACTAAATTCAAATATTTTATCCATGACTTCTTAGAAGTCTATTTAGATGATTGGGTAGTGTTTTAATTATTTAGGAATCACTTGTCCAAACTTTAGACTAATTTTGAAAAGGTGTAGGGCATTATGAATTGCCCTAAGTTTAAATAAATGTTTATTTTTTACACCCATTGGGAATTTTTTGGGTCATGAGTATGTATCAAAGGTATTCTACTAGACTAGGCTAAGATAACAATAATTTTTGGGATGCCACCATCGACTAGTTCCACATAGGTAAGATATTTTCTAGGCCGCATTAGATATTATAATTTTTTACAAAAGGATATGTAGTTATATCTACACTCTTAGAAAATCTACTATATAAAGGAACACAATTTATATGGATAGAATCATGTCAAGAGGTGTTCATATATTTGAAATAATGATTGATGACTGCACCAATACTAGTTTTTATAGATTGGAATAAGCCAATCCACATTCATGTAGACACATAATGGATAGTAGTGGGATCCATTTTAGCATAGCCAAGAGGAGTGGACCACCCAATCCACTTCACAAATAGAAATCTATCATTTTTAGAAAATAATTACACTACAATGAATTAGGAGGCTTTAGAAATGGTGTTTACACTGCATAATTTTAGACGCTTTTTATTGGTGACATTGTTTGAGTTATTTATAGATATCAAACACTATGACATTTAATTAACAAGAATATACTTAGAGGTAGAATTTATAGGTGGTTGATGTTTTTTAAGTAATTTTAGTTTTGTATAAATGGTAAACTTGGAAGGGAGAATGTAGGACCCAACCATATAATTAGATTGTATGATAGTGAGGAACTAGAGGAGACCTAAGATGAGTCTTTAGATGCACATATTTTTTAAGAAAATATAATCCCAAAACATTTAGATGAAATTGAATTGTTTTTAGAGTAGGGTAATTTAAAATCACACTATCAATAAAGAGAAAAGAAGTAGTTAATTACTAAATTCTTACCATAAACCATTATAAATGGATTTATTTATCATCTAGGCAAGGATGAGGTTCTACACAAATAGTCCTCGAACATGAGTGACTATAACTTCTAAAATAAGTACACTAAGGAGTAGCTAGAGGTCATTTCACAAATGATGCTAATATGAAGTGAATGGGTTATGGGCCCTATTTGTTCCAAGACATGTGTTAAATTTCACAAGAGCGTAATGTGTGATAATATATAGGGAAGTTAAACTAGAGGGTTGGAATTCTAGTACACCCTACGCTTATGAATCAACCATTTGAATAGAGGAGGATAGATTTTTTTTCCTAATAAATCCACCAAATAAATATAGTTATGAATGATACATCATTACTATGATGTATTACTTCACGAAGTGGGTAGAAGCTATTTTGACAACTAGTTGTGGTTCAAAAGACACTAAAAATTTTCTGTATGAAAACATCATTACTAAGTTTGGTTGTCCAATAAAACTAGTAAGGGATATGAGTACCCACTTCCTAAATAAAACAATCAAAACCCTCACTGATGAATTGTTTATTACACACCATAAGATCATATCTTATCATCCATAGGCAAATGACTAGGTGAAAACTATGAATAAAGTACTCAAGAAATTGCTTATGAAAATATGTGATGTGTAATGAGATGACTGGAGGACCAACTTCCTATAGTTTTATGGGAATATATCAATCGCTAAAACTATGCAATGATATTTACACCATTCCAAATTGCTTATGGAATGGAGGCAATCATGCATTTAGAATATGTTTTTATCCTTCACATCATTAATATCATGTGTTTGGATGATCAAGAATCATTTGTTAACAGGATCATATAATTAAATAGGATGGAGGAATAAAAAAATAGAGTAGTATAGACATATAAATATAAAAACATAGCCATAAAGTGTGGCATGAAAAAAATCATGCAATAAGGAATTCGAGGTGGAACAACTAGTCATGTTGTATAACATCCAAATATGTGTGTTCCTAGGTAAACTCAATATCAAATGGAAAGGAATGTATATAAGCCATGAAATATTATAGTATGGGAATATTATTTTGAAATATCTATAAGGAAATATTATACTAGGTTGAGTGAATGAATGTAGGCCAAAGCCTTAATGCTAGTAAATTTGATTTACAAAGTTGAGGAGGTGTTATGACACACCATTTTAGTTTATGGTTTTTGTTCTTGTTGTTGTGTGCATTTGGGTTTATTATATTTTATATTATGTGATTAGGGTTTTGTGTGATTTTGGTTGAAGTTACAATAAATATAATAAAGAACAATATCATAGACTAGTAGATGTAGTAATGAAGGGGTTAGTAGAGACACATGGCATAACGAAAATGATGATGGCTAACATCTATTAATTATGGGAGATGACATGTGAGAAGAGATCTTAATAAAAAATTCATAACTATTTTTTATGACCATTAATGACAAAGAAAACATGAGAATCATGATATATTCCCATTATATATTGTACATAGACATCACCAAGTGAATAGATAGGTATAAAGGAACAAAGGAATGATATCGTATCTAATAAAACATCATACAAAATTCAAATAATTGCTAGTTTAAGATGGCAGATGCCAAGTCAATAAAAATTAATATTGAAATAAAATGTTTCAACATGCATGACCAAATGGCATATCAGTGCATTCAAAGAGAAAGGGGATGAATAGGAGCATTAAAACTTATAAATAGGTGATCAACATTAATGAGTCAATGTTACAACCTTAGCTCAGTTTTGAGCCTAGTGATTTCTTAGAGTTTGAATCACTTTATGCAATCATAAGTATTCTCAATCTCCATAATATGTAGAATGCATCTATACATAATGAAAACACTAATGATGGCTATGCATAATGAAATCAAGGGATTTATAATGTCTCAATAGGTAAAAATTTGAATTGGGGCCAATTTATAATAGACCAAATTTGTAGATCTATAAGTGTATGATTTCATAATAATCACATAAAAAACTTTATTTTGGTAGAGAGGACCACAAGGTGCATAATCCCTAGTGCTCACTAATCATAACAAATTATGCAATATAGATGTTGAAAGATTAATTTAAATTCCTAATTTTGGTGATTTTAATGAATCATGCAATTATTTCTAATTGATACAGTGAGGGTAAGATCCATTGGGACCCAAAAATTACTATTTATGTCAATGATGCTACCATGGAAATAGAAATGGGATTGATGACATGAGGAAAGCCATTGGCACATTATAAATTAAAGAACCCACCTATTATATTATAAAACATAGTGGTGTATGCCAAAGGCACAAGAGGAGTTCCATTGAATGGCATTTAATATGTACCTATTTACATTCTTAAAAAATGCATTACAATACACAAAGGAAATGATGAAAGGTCATTGACATTGTGCATCGCATGATTCATAATGATGAGGAATTTAATTATCTAGACTTCTTCATCTCTAAAATTGCCATGAACATTGGGAAAGAATAAAGTGATATGTAACAAACATTTAAGTATCAATTTATGGTATTTATCTTGGTCTTCACATAATGGAAATCCCCAAAATATATTATACATCTGGATGTCAAACTTTGGCTCGAAATCACTTTTTATAGTCTCATTTGGAAGATAGTGGAGAGTAGATATGATATGGTGGAAAAACACTATTCATAAGTACTATTCATTATTATCTAGAAGATGATGGTGTAGGATGATTATGAAGATTCTTGATGATGTGGATACACTAGTAACATTGGTGAGGTGTTAAGGACACTATTCTTGATTGGCAATATTCATGACTGGCACTATGAATTATTATCATCTATTCACTATTATAGATTGCATATGTGGCATGGGGTGCCATTTTCATGAGAGGAAAAGAGAGAATGATTAAAAGGAGAATCAATCAACCTTCATAGTTTTGTGATGATGAGGAGATAAGGTGCACTATTCTAAATTGGAATATCCTTTAGTTTTTAACTTATCATGTGAAGAACATGTGGAGTTGGCACATTTTTACTTGGTGGAGCCTTTTTCCCTCTCATCATTCATTCCATGTGAAATGTGGCATGCCATTCTTGGTATTTACTCCTTATTTCCTTTACCATGATTCTCCCAAGTGCATGTGGGGTATAGATGCTATATTGACCATTCTTCTTTCATGATTACCCTCCATGTGAAGTGTGGGGATTAATGTTTTAATGTATCCTTTGATTCCTAAAGCTTTATATATATGTTATATCCTTTACATGTTTAGATAGGTGAGTTTATGAAAAGGATTGGTGAGAATCCTTGAAGGTCCTCTTTGGCATGTTGGCCAAGTAATGAGAGTGTGTAATGGCATGAATTTGTGGCATGTCCTTTGGGTTGTAATGATTTATTGAAATCTATTGTAATTGTGAGGATATTAATGAAGATTTATTGCATTTTTGATTGAATTTATGAGTTGAATTTGTGAGAAAGTGTGAGTTGTGGTTTGAGGCCACATCAAGTGGTGTTAGAGCAAGTTTTGATTCCTTAGGTAGTGAATGTGAGAGAATTTAATGCAAGCATGAGAGAAGCCATCCTACAATTGAATATGTGAGTGTTGTTTTCTTATTTTTTAGGTATGAATAATGCAAATAAGAGTGAAATTATTCCACCAAAAGAATAATAGATGAATAAATTGATGTTATAAGATATGTTGATATAATTGTTGATGAAAAGATTTGAAAATTGTGAGAATGAAGAAGAGAAAGATTTAATGTGGGAGATGGTAGAATCCCTAAAGGAAAAGTTGGATACATTTAATAAGGATATAGCCACATGTAATGATCAAGAGTGAAACCAATAAGAGTTTTAGGTGAAGGAGAAGACGAATGTTTGAAATATTTTGCCAAGATATCTGAACAACTTTCATGCAATCAAGTTGAATCCTGTGTGGCAGCATGAGATCTCCAAAAAACACATGATATATGAAATAAGCTATGAAATCTAAAATGAGATGATTGAATTCTTCATTAACCTTATAAAAAAGAAAAGTGGGATACATATAGAGAAAATTAGGGCAACATAAGGAGGCCTCTAATTTTCCTAATTAATTAATTACAATACAAGATAATTATCTTATGGACCCTTTATAACTAACCTAAGGAAGCTTAGAATGGCCATACGACTGTGTAGGCCAAACCCAGTGGGAAAAATCACTACACTAACACCCCCCTTAAGTGTAGCTTAGGTGAGATGTGAATTGGGTCCCAACATTAAAAGCCTAATGAGGTACCCAAGTACATAGTGATGAACCTCCATAGGAGGAAGAATAAGGTGGAGCATCCCTACCTCCAATGAGATCTCGTAGATGAATAAATTTACTCTTTGTGAAAGGCTTGCTTAGAATATCTATAATATGATCTGATATTGGATAGTATCAAAGATCAATGACTTTATTGATGATAAGCTCCCTGATGAAATGCATGTGAATCTCTATGTGCTTGGTCCTTTGATGGAGAACTAGATTCTTAAAAATCTGGATAGTGCTTTGGTTATCACAGTAAATGATTATTGGATTATGAAACTAGACACTAAACATAATGAGAATCCCTTAAAGCTAGTTTGATTTAGTGATGGCATTGATAGCCCCTCTGTATTGTACCTCTAGAGATGATAATGCAATTACATGTTTCTTCTTTCTTGACCAACTTATTGGACCCAAACCAAGTGAGAAACTATAGTTTGAAGTGGAATTTCAACTATAAATATCTCCAGCCCAATCTAAATATGTATATCCAATAAAATCAACCTATATTCCTAATCCGTAGTGTATCCCATAGTTTTGCAAACCTTGAATGTAGTGAAGAATCTACTTTGCTACTCTCTAGTGCAACTCATGTGGCTCCTACATAAATCGAGAGACCAAACCAAATTCATAGGATATGTTAGGTCTTGTGTGTGTGTGAGATAGATAAGATTTCCCATAAGTTATAAATATGGTGTTGCATCAACAAGTGGTGTAGGATAATCAACCTCAAGATTCACACTAGACAAGAAGGGAGTAGGAGTTGGATTACAATCAACCATGTCAAACCTCATAGTCAAATCAAGAGAATATTTGGATTATGATAAAGTTATCCCAAAATTTGACTAAATATTTTTAATCCTGAGAAATTAGTGAAATAATCCCATGTCTATCATTGAAAATCTATCTAAAAGTGAAATTTTCACTATTGAGATGGATGATAGTGTGCTCCCTATAATTAGTAAGTCATCCACATAGAGAAATAGGATCAATAGAGAATCATCCTTAAAAATGTTGGGTTAATATTTTGTCAACTAGCTATTTGATTGAGAAAAATAGGTCTTATCAACCACACCATAGGGAGATTGGTCAGCCAGATGTGCAGGTTTACTACATCAACATGGGACAAATCTCTCCTCTCATCAAGGGGAGGTTCCCTATGAATATGCAGGAGCCATATACTATAAATATAAGCTGAAAATAACACTCAGGGGTAGGATACATCATCCATCTCTTTTCTTTCAGAGATGATGCTCACAGACAAAGGAGAAAATTTGGGTGATTGGTGAAGGTACTTCTCTTCTTTCAGAATTAACATTTAGCCAAGACCCAGATCCCTTCCTGGATAGTAGAAATCTTGGTGAAATGATAGAAGGCACTTCTCTTCTTTTAGAAGTGCTTGTTCTTGCAAACAATAGGATTCTTTCTGGTAGTGACAAGTAACTAGTAACATAGTCGCAATAACCAGCAGGATGAAATAGAACACAAAGGAAATGGTGAAAGGTCATCGACATTGTGCATTGCATGATTCATAATGATGAGGAATTTAATTAGCTAGACTTCATCTCTAAAATTGCCATGAACATTGGGAAAGAATAAAGTGATATGTAACAAACATTTAAGTATCAATTTGTGGTATTTCTCTTGGTCTTCACATAATGGAAATCCCCAAAATATATTATACATCTGGATGTCAAACATTGGCTCGAAATCACTTTTTAGTATCTCATTTGGAAGATAGTGGAGAGTATATATGATGTGGTGGAAAAACACTATTCATGTAACACTATTCATAAGTACTATTCATTACTATGTGGAAGGTGATAATGTAGGATGGTTATGAGGCTTCTTGATGATGTGGATGCACTACTCACATTGGTGAGGTGTTAAGGACACTATTCTTAATTGTTACTATTTGCTACTATTTGGCACTATTCTTGATTGGCAATATTCATGACTGGCACTATGCATTATTAACATCTATTTACTATTATAGATTGCATATGTGGCATGGAGTGCCATTTTCATGAGAGGAAAAGAGAGAATGATTGAAAGGAGAATCAATCAACCTTCATAGGTTTGTGATGATGAGGAGATAAGGTGCACTATTCTAAATTGGAATATCCTTTAGTTTTTAACTTATCATGTAAAGAACATGTGAAGTTGGCACATTTTTCCTTGGTGGAGCCTTTTTCCCTCATCATCATTCATTCCATGTGAAATGTGGCATGCCATTCTTGGTCTTTACTCCTTATTTCATTTACCATGATTCTCCCAAGTGCATGTGGGGTATAGATGCTATATTGACCATTCTTCTTTCATGATTACCCTCCATGTGAAGTGTGGGGATTAATGTTTTAATGTATCCTTTGATTCCTAAATCTTTATATATATGTTATATCCTTTACATGTTTAGATAGGTGAGTTTATGAAAAGGATTGGTGAGAATCCTTGAAGGTCCTCTTTGGCATGTTGGCCAAGTAATGAGAGTGTGTAATGGCATGAATTTGTGGCATGGCCTTTGGGTTGTAATGATTTATTGAAATCTATTGTAATTGTGAGGATACTAATGAAGATTTATTGCATTTTTGATTGAATTTATGAGTTGAATTTGTGAGAAAGTGTGATTTGTGGTTTGAGGCCACATCAAGTGGTGTTAGAGCAAGTTCTGATTCCTTAGGTAGGGAATGCGAGAGAATTTAATGCAAGCATGAGAGAAGCCATCCTACAATTGAATATGTGAGTGTTGTTTTCTTATTTTTTAGGTATGAATAATGCAAATAAGAGTGGAATTATTCCACCAAAAGAATAATATATGAATAAATTGATGTTCTAAGATATGTTGATGAAAAGATTTGAAAATTGTGAGAATGAAGAAGAGAAAGATTTAATGTGGGAGATGTTAGACTCCCTAAAGGCAAAGTTGGATACATTTAATAAGGATATAGCCACATGTAATGATCAAGAGTGAAACCAATAAGATTTTTAGGTGAAGGAGAAGAAAATGAATGAGAAGAAGAATGTTTGAAAGAGTTTTCCAAGATATCTAAACAATTTTCATGCAATCAAGTTGAATCCTATGTGGCAGCATGAGATCCCCAAAAAACACATGATATTTGAAATAAGATATGAAATCTAAAATGATATGATTTAATTCTTCATTAACCTTATATAAAAGAAAAGGTGGGTACATATAGAGAAAATTAGGGCAACATAAGGAGGCCTCTAATTTTCCTAATTAACTAATTACAATACAAGATAATTATCTTATGGACCCTTTATAACTAACCTAAGGAATCTTAGAATGGCCATATGACTGTGTAGGCCAAACCCAATGGGAAAAATCACTACACTAACACCCCCCTTAAGTGTAGCTTAGGTGAGATGTGAATTGGGTCCCAACATGAAAATCCCGATGAGGTACCCAAGTACATAGTGATGAACCTCCATAGGAGGAAGAATAAGGTGGAGCATCCCTACCTCCAATGAGATCTCGTAGATGAATAAATTTATTGTTTGTGAAAGGATTGCTTAGAATATCTATAATATGATCTGATATTGGATAGTATCAAAGATCAATGACTTTCTTGATGATAAGCTCCCTAATGAAATGCATGTGAGTCTCTATGTGCTTGGTCCTTTGATGGAGAACTAGATTCCTAAAAATCTAGATAGTGCTTTGATTTTCATAGTATATGATTATTGGATTATGAAACTCGGCACTAAACATAATGAGAATCCCCTAAATCCAGTTTGCTTTAGTGATGGCATTGATAGCCCCTTTGTATTCTACCTCTATAGATGATAATTCAATTGCATGTTTCTTCTTTCTTGACCAACTTATTGGACCCAAACCAAGTGAGAAACTATAGTTTGAAGTGGAATTTCAACTCTAAATATCTCTAACCCAATCTGAATATGTATATCCAATAAAATCAACCTATATTCCTACTCCGTAGTGTATTCCATAGTTGTACAAACCTTGAATGTAGTGAAGAATCTACTTTGCTACTTTCTAGTGCAACTCATGTCGCTCATACATAAATCAAGAGAACAAACCAAATTCATAGGATATGTTAGGTCTAGTGTGTGTGAGATAGATAAGATTTCCCATAAGTTATCAATATGGTGTTACAACAACAAGTGGTGTAGGATAATCAACCTCAAGATTCACACTAGACAAGAAGGGAGTAGGAGTTGGATTACAATCAACCATGTCAAACCTCGTAATCAAATAAAGAGAATATTTGGATTGGGATAAAGTTATCCCAAAATTTGACTAAATATTTTTAATCTTGAGAAAGTAGTGAAATAATCCCATGTCTCTCATTGAAAATCTATCTAAAAGTGAAATTTTCACTATTGAGATGGATGATAGTGTGCTCCCTATAATCAGTAAGTCATCCACGTAGAGAAATAGGATCAATAAAGAATCATCCTACTATAAGATGTATACATTTAGATTTGAATGGCATCTAGTAAACTTGACTATGAGGAGAAGGTATTCCATCTTGGCATACCATGCTCGAGGGGCCTATTTGAGTTCATAAATATATTTCTTGAGTCTACAAACCAAGGAGATATCTTCTATAAATACTTTTGGTTTCTCCATATATATATCTTCTTTTAGGTCACCATGTAGAAAATCACTCTTTATGTTCATTTGGTTATCATCCCACTGATGTGCAGTTGTGATGGCTAGAGTGAGTCTTATATATGTCATCTTGGCTATAGGAGCAAATGTCTTAGTGTAGTCTATGCTAGGCACTTGAGAAAACCCCTTTTCAACTAGATGAGCTTTGTACCTATAAATTGATCCATCTACACCATACTTGGTCTAATAAACCCATTTATAATAGACCAATTTTCTTCCTTTTAGAAGAGGGACCAAGTCCCATGCTTTATTCCTGATTAGGGAATTGCACTCTTCCTACATAGAAAAATCCCATTCTGGAATGCCAAATGCCTCATGAAAGGTTTATGAATCTGAGGAAATGGCCAAGTAGGCATGTGATGTCCCCTAAAATTATAATTATGTCTGCCTTATATCTAATGGATTTCCAACCCATCCTCCAACACTTTGAAGTGTCTGTCTAGCCCAACTAAGACCGAAATTATATGATATTAGAGAATCAAGAGGTGAGTCATCATCATCTATAGTATGAGTGTGAGATGGAGGAGATTCCTCATCACTTATATCATCACTTAAACTTGAATAAGAAGAGTCATCATCATCATCATCATCATCATTAGGAGGATCTTGAGGTGGATCTACATCATTTCCAGAAGTGGAATCAATGTCTAATGAGAATTTTAAAGAGTTTAGAGTGCCATGATTGTGTTCAAGTGGGCCCTCATGAAATTTAACACTCTTTTCAATGAAAAACTCATGAGTTTTAGGATGGAGAATACTATATCTCTTAACACCCTCTGTATACCCCACAAAGATGTAAGACTGACTTTGAGGGTCCATTGCCTTACATTTATTCTTGGGAATTTGGGCCATTGCTGGTAATCCAAACCCTCAAAATTTATCTAATGTGGGCTTGTGACCATCCCAAGATTCAAAAGGAGTGATTCCCTTCAAGGCTTTGTATGTAACTTAGTTCTTAATGTATCATGCACCATTGATTGTTTTGGTCTAATACTGAGGAACAAGAGACTTTTATTGAAGCATGCAGTTGGTCATTTCCTTCAAGGTATGATTCTTGCTTTTAGCCACACCATTTTTTTGAGGACTATATGGAACTATGTGTTGCATCTGAATCCCCTTTGATGTGAAAAATTTCTCAAACCTATTGTTGACATGCTCTCCACCATTATCAGTCCTTAAGATTTTGATGGAACATTTTGACTACTTCTCCACAAATGTCATGAAGTCCTTAAAGTGATCAAAGACCTTAGACTTATTTTTTAGAAAAAACACCCAAGTGTACCTCAAAAAGTCATAAATGAATGTGAGCATGTATCTTGACCTATTGAATGAAGGTTTTGGAAATAGACCTACTAAGTCATTGTGGACTATTTCTAGCTTCTGTTCAGCTCTCCTTGCTTTTCCCTGATCATATTTCTCTTTTGGATGCTTAACAAGAATGCATCCATTATATAGGCCTTCCAAGAATTTAAATTTAGGTAATCATGAAACCATGTCTTGACGACTGAGTTACTCCAGGTAATGTTAGTTTAAATGACCAAACCATTCATGCCATAGTTTGCTTACTCCATCTGCATGAATAAGAAGTATAGTAGAGGGCTGATTTGGGGGAAAATGTGAGAAGGTAGATAGCCTAGAATGATGATTGGCCTTCCCATAAGCCACTACAGTGTCACTATGTAGCTCCTTAATGATCACTAAATCAGGTGTGAAATCAACTTTCTTCCTTGCACCTATGTGAGCGATTGATATACTGATATAAGATTGATGGATAGTGAAGGAACACATAAAATATCATTGAAGGTTCTATAACTTACTTCTACCAATCCTTTATCATTGAATTATATCAAAGTGTCATCACCCATGAGAATTGAAGGCATAGAACATGGCTCTATTTCTATGTGATAGGAAGCACCTGAGTCAATAACCCAAGTCGATGGTTGAGAACCTATTGTAACCAGTGCCTTGCCCTTGTTTTTACCATTTTTACTATATTTACCCTTTGAAAAATCTTTTTTTTATGTGTTCTAAGATGAAAATTTAGAAACACTGATGTTTTTATTCTCAAACATCTTAGTCAAGGTGTCAATCTTATTTTTCATGCATTGAGATTTATCATGCCCAAGTTTCTTACAAAAGTTGCATTTGAGATTCTCCTTAGGTTTTCCACTTGAGGAGGACTCATTTGATGATTCCTTAGGTTTGGCATCTATTTTTTTTAATTCTTATTCTTATGATCTAGTTTAGATTGTTTCTTCTCCTATTTGCCACTGCTTGAAGGCTTCTTCTTGTCTTGATTGACAATCAAGGCATGTGATTTTGAAGACTTTAATGCACCCATTTGAACTAATTTATATTTATCCTGAGTCATATTGGCAAAAAACTCATCAAATGATGGAATTTTCTAAGTGGATCCAAGTGCACATTTGGTAGCATGAAATGTAGAGATGAAAACTAAATAGTCATGATCCATTTTCGCAAGCATAGATAAAATCAACTAGTCATCTATTTTATCAATGCCACATTACTTCAAATGTAGTCTCAGTGATTTTAACTTTGTAAGTAAGTCTTATAGGGTGTCACAATAACCTGAGCTCAATGTGATGAACTCATTCTCTAGCTCATGACCCCTCATGATGTCTTACACTTCAAAAATCTTGTCTAGGATTATCTAGACGTTGTTCAAAGTTTTTATAAATTCAACATGAAATAGAAGGTTGGGAGACATTGACAGGCATAGAAACCCATAGGCATCATAACATCTATTATACCATTTAACCTTTTTTGCATTTGTAGATGGCTCATTTCTCACCCATAGTAATCTAATAAAGTGATTTACCTCTCAAATTGAGTTGTATTTTATACTTCCATTCTAGATAGTTAAAAAGTGTAAGTGGTTTGATGTTTAGATCCATTAGTGTAAATTAAAATGAGAAAAATTGTAATATTGAATTGAAGGCAAAAAATAAAAAGCACATAGTATAAGTACCCCCTGAACTATCGAAAATACCCCCTTAAAGTTATAATTCACACACGCTTAGTCTTAGACATTAGACATAGTAAAAAATGCATCTATGAGCAATCGGTGTGATAAAGTATGAGAGGGACATTTTACACTACCAACAATGCATCCAAGAGGAAAGGTACAAAGGTTTGAAGAGAGTTTTAAGCTATTACACCATGTGAAAAATGAATATGACAAAAGTCCTAAAATAATGTTACCAATACGTAAAGCTCAATAAAATATGCACTTTCAAAAAAAATGGTACCAAAAAATGAGATACATATTGAAAGTTATAGCACTTATTGGTTCTTACTCCCACATATTCGTAGACCCTTCCCAAAAAAGGAAATTTTTTTTCTAGGCTTGAGTTTTTTCATCCAAAAATTCAAAAAAGAAAACAATTTTACTCTATTTAATCATTACCTTTCACCTAAAATTTGACACCCCCTTGAATGTCACATAGGTTTGTATAGTTGCTTGACTTTGGGTTGTTACAACTACATTACTTATAAAAAATAATGAGTAAAATCTCTTTGAAAACCCGAATGGGTCTTCTAGTGTAATTCAAGTTCTTCCAACTGCTTGACTTATTACTTATAAAGTAAATAATAAATAATAAGTAGTTAACCTCCATAAACCTGAATGGGTCTTACTCAGTGTAAATCAGGGTCTTTGAACAACATGACTTATTACTTATAAAACAAGTAATGAGTAATAAGTAGTCGACCTCCACAAACCTAAATGGGTCTAACTAGTGTAAATCAGGTTTTTCAATCTATATAACTTATTACTTATAAAAAAAGTAATGATTAATAAGTAATCTACCTTAGAAAACCTGAATGGGTCTAGCCTACTATAAATTGGGTTTCTTGATAGCTACAACTTATTACTTATAAAACAAGTAATGAGTAATAAGTAGTTGACTTCAAAAAATCTGAATGGGTCTAGCAAGCAAGTAATGTACCCTAGAGAACTCAATTTGGTTTTAAAGGGAAGTAATTACATTGAATAAGTATGATTACTCAAGTAATGACACCTACAAAAATCGAATAGGTCTGGAAGGCTTGAAATCTATATGACCACTGTACCAGTTAAAGAAAATTAGATTTTTAGAAAAATACGTGAACTTTCTCAAAAAAATAAAGACAACCCATTTGATATCTCAAAAAAACCTAAAAAATATACATATATTTTTGATATGAGGATTTTTGACATGAGTTTCAAGTAGGAATGAGAAAAAATGCCTCTAAGGTCAAAAATGGTGGCCAGTAGAAGAAATTGATTTTTAAGAAAATCTATGAGGTTTCTCAAAAAAATAAGAACAACCCATTTTATATCTTGGAAAACTCAAAAAATATATGCTTACATATTTTTTTTTGAAGGATTTTTTATTTAGTTTTGAATCAGATTTGAAAAATGCCTCCAAGGTCAAAAATGGTGGCCAAGCCAGAAGAAAAGTAACAAAGGTGAATGCTTGAGGATCCTATCAAGGAGTCTACATGCATGAGACTATCAAGATAGCTCTGGTACCATGAAAGAGTTTTCTAAGATCTCTAAATATTTTTTGTGCAATCAAATTTAATCCTATGCTGTAGTGTGAGATCTCTAGGAAAAACATGATATTTACAATAAGATATGAAATCCAAAATGATATGATTGAATTCTTTATTAACCTTCCAAAAATAAAAAGTGGAGTACATATAGATAAAATTAGAGTAACATAAGGAAGCCTATAATTTTTCTAATTAAATAATTATAATAAAAGATAATTATCTTATGAACCCTTTATAACTAACCTAAGGAAGCTTAAAATGACCATACGACCATGTAGGCAAAACCCAGTGAGAAAAAGCACTAAATTGACAATTTTGTCATGGAGGTGTTGACCAATTTTACCCTAGGTCAAATTAAGTTAACCCCCCTTGTAAGTTTAAACTTCCATAGGGTATCCTAGGTTGGAAAATGATCACCATGGTCCTAAGTGGGGTTAAGTCATGTTTGGAAGGTCACTTAGTGTGTGTTAAGCCTTAGTCATATTTATCATTTGTCTTGATCTTCTTTTGGTGACCTTTTGCTAATTCTAATAAAATTATATGATTTTTAACCAAAGAAAAAATGTATAAAAGTGAAATATAACATCCCACATGTTAGAAGATGTCATAAAAAACTATTTTGAAACTAAAATGATGTAGGTTCAATGTTAAATTCAAGAAGATCACTTGAAAAGAAGGAGTTTTAGTTATTTTACAGACTACAAGAGAGTTCTAGCACATGTGGAAGATTCAAGAGGGTCCTTTAGATCCCCACAAGTCAAATCCAAGCTTAGATAGATTTTAAAACTCAAAAAAATGGAAAAAATCAATCCCTTTCTCTCATCACTCTCTTGGACAAGTCAACAAGGCCGATTGGTTTACAATTGGTATGGACAGAAGAAGGAGAGTTGGTTTGAGTGCACTTAGTTACTATTAGTAGTGTTTTTGATCTCTCATTCCATGGTCATGGTTTTTAGATTGGTGATCATAATTCATGAATAAACACTAACACTTTCAGCAATTTAAAACTACCTACCTAACCCTAATATCTTTAATTTACTCATCTATTTGCATTGATCTATGTGAATGAAGTGATGTATGCAGGTTGGTAGAGTATGTCCTCCATTTTCATGCTAGTTTCAACTCATTTAGAACATGTGGATATGAATGAATAATCAATACCATCCTCTTTGTGTTATAAATTATCACTAATGGTCTTTAAGATAGTGTTTTCATCATTTTTAGGGTTTTTCTTCTATGGGTGGCTTTAAATCAAGGTAACATACTCGTGTTTCTCCCCTCAAAGCCAAAAAATTATTTTCTCCATGGAATATTTGAATTTAAGGATTTGGAAGTTGACAGAGATGCATTATAATACACTAAGTGTGTTGTAAGCACAACCATTGGGGGGTGAATTAATTGATAAAATTGTCTTTCAATTTCATATATCATTCATTAACCATTCAAACAAATTTAGAGTTGTAGTACTGCACAATCGACTATTCATATGACAATGAAGTAGAAACATAACACATGAACACAAGATATATGTGGGAAACCTTTATGGGGGATAAAAATTATTGATACATAACTTGGACTATAGTCCTATAATTAAAAAATCAAAATTTAGTGAGGTACCAACTCCACAAGGAACATCAACCCATCACTAGTCAAGAACCAACTCAACTAGTCCTTTGGCAAGTACCAAATCTTAAGAAGGTACCAATGCCATAGATAAATCAACACCAAATAAAACACCTAGAAACTATGATCACCTTTGGACACTTGTTTCTCACTAAATTGAATATGACCACATTTTTTTTCTCTTCTCCCTCTTCTATCTCTCTCAAATAACCTATTAAGCCTTGTCACTCAACTAGCCCTTTCCTTGGTAGAATTAGGTCATATAAACTTGCTCATATCATATAGAAACACAATTATATATTCATGACATATTTATCACACCTCTCTAATGGTATTTAAGCTATCTACCTAGTTTCCAAATCTCTATATTATTCACTCATATCCTCAATATTGTAACTAGTCAAATTAGGCTTATTAGACCTTCTCTTTATACTTGATTATTGATCTCACACATCTTGGTCAGCCAAAAAAAATTCATACTTGGATAAAATTTTGAATGGATTAAAAAAATATTTAAAAAATTGAAACACCCACTACATATGTCAGTCACCACCCATAAGGACCAAAACCACCATTAGGCCTAATAGAGACCTAATGCAATTAGGCCTTCTCAAGACACACGTTTCACCTTGGCCAATTTGGAAAAAAATAACACTAAAAAAATGGATGAAAAAAATTCATACACACTTCAATTAAACTCCTAATAATCTCACCTTAGGTCCCCAACACCATTTAGCTCATTTCACTTTTTGAACCACACCATTAGGTCTACTCACAATAAAGCCTTTTCTCTATCAAAAAGTCTATCTTGAATATCTCATGCATACACTTAAATTTTAAATATAACCATATAAATAAATAAAATTTATAGGACATCCATGAACTAAATTTTATCACCAAGTCCATTATATTTCACAATATAGATCAAAAGACCTCAAATTGATCATCTTCAAATGCTCATTCAGAACTGCACACAATTTTAAAAAATTTAGTCAAGATCTTTTGAATTTTCACACCTTAATAGGAGTTTATCATGAATAAAAATAAATTAAAAATAAAATATGAGACCTATATAAAAAATAAATTTTCATTTGATTCTTCAAATCTATGTAAAAATACTCAGGAACATCATTCTCACTCACACACAGAAAACTACGTATAGCTCCAAAAACACAATCATGAAAACCAAGACTTAGAACACCTATGTGAATAATTTTATGAACTTAAAATGGGTTTATATGATCCTTAATAATCCTTATAAGTATGTTTCATACCTAAAATATGCTAAAATAGTTATGTAAGTTGGCTTATCACTAAAAACGCCTAATGAGGAAGATTGTAAGAAAACCAAGTACAAGTGAGAATGAGATTAGGGATGGGTTGTAGTGGATTAGGGATAGATAAAAATGCATGGAATCATATTTAAATACCTATGTAACCTTTAAACCTTGAATATAAGTTTCTATGATGATCTATACAAGAAAAAAGTTGTTCTTAAAGTGACCTATCTAACACAATGAGGTCTGTGTAGGGTGAAGACATGAGATTGGTCTATAAGACCAATATTGATATTGAACCTATAGGTTCAATATCAATATTGGTCTTATAGACCAATCTCATGTCTTCACCCTACACATACCTCATTGTGTTAGATAGGTCACTTTAAGAACAACTTTTTTCTTGTATAGATCATCATAGAAACTTATATTCAAGGTTTAAAGGTTACATAGGTATTTAAATACGAATCCATGCATTTTTATCTATCCCTAATCCACTACAACCCATCCCTAATCTCATTCTCACTTGTACTTGGTTTTCTTACAATCTTCCTCATTAGGTGTTTTTAGCGATAAGCCAACTTACATAACTATTTTAGCATATTTTAGGTATGAAACATACTTATAAACACCATGTTAATAATATATATGTCTAAATATTCAATCTCTAACAACTTTCATTCTTTGACCTAGTCAACCCTTCCTGCTACATCAAAAATCTAAGAAACAAGGGGTTTCCTGTAGCTTTTACTCACTCTTTTGATAAATAAATGCCACCTATATAAAATTTAGAGAGTAATATATATGTTCCAATCATCAAAATATTTCATCCAATCCATTATTATCCATTTACAACAATATCTTTCACATCGGGTCATTATGAGGGGTTTAAGAGGGTTTAGACTACCTTCCATTCTTAACAATCATTCATAAAGGATCACCCCTCAATTCCAAAAAAAATAATAGGAAATTTGATATATAAACCTTCCATAAATACCATGAATTTTTTTATCCTCATGAAAATGTTTCACATGCCAACGAGCATAAGAACATTCTTCTTAGGTTTGCAATACCTCATTCTGTGCACACAAACACCCTCAACATCAATTTTCATGCTTTCTCCTTCATAATTTCATCTAAAACTTGTTCAAAAAACTTTAAAAACCTGTCACACCTATATATATGATCTCATGAGTTATGGCACGTTGGGAAATGAACTTGACCCATCATTAGGCCACACTAGGTCTCTTTGCACACTAGGACTAAACTTGTAAGTCATAATTAGACCTTGAAAATACCTTTAAATCTATTTTACTATTATAACAACATAATTATCATATCATACAACTTCATACCTTTCTCATGAACTACCATACATATTCTTACAAGCCTCAGTCTACGGACTTCACTATGGCACCAAACTTTTGCCTTCTTAGTAAGCCTCCCAAGTACATGACTTATGAACTCAGCCTTAAGAATAAAAAAGATAATATAAAATGACATCAATGAAAATTTCATGAAATTAATGGAAACTCCATGCATACCTTAGAACACACTCTCAAAAATATCCCCCTTTGTCATTGATGGCAACCACCCATTGATGGAAGATATTCAAAGAAGCTTCTCTTACTAGGATACATTTCCCCAATACAGATCAATATCCCCTTTTGACATTAATGAAAAAGAAATAATTTTAATAAAACTAAATAAATAGGAATGAAAAATCATATCAATAATCTCCCCCTATTTCATTACATACCTTAGACATCTTCTTATTGACAAATTGATATGACTCCCCCTTTGACCTCATAGCTTGTACACTTATTTCCTATTATTGGAGCTAAAGCACCTCCTTATTAGCTCTCCCTAATTAATTTTAATTGATTAGTGACTTATTGGAACATAAATCACACCCAATTCCTATCTTAGATGTTCAAAAGTAGCCTTTGGAAGAGGATTAGTCAATATATCTACTATATGATCCTTGGTAGACACAAATTTAAGCTTAATACTTTGTTCACTTACTTATTATCTTAATAAATGATACTTGATAAGAAAGTGCTTGGTCCTTGAATGCTTGATAGTATTATTTTAAACACTTATGACACTATTATTATCACAAAAAATAGGACTCAAACAATCAAACTTCACCTTATAGTCTCTTAAGGTTTGTCTCATTCACAACACCTGAGTACAACATGAAGCTAATGAAATTTAATTAGCCTCACAAGTAGATAAATCAAATGATGGTTTCTTCTTGATTATCCATGAGACTAGGCACTTTACTAAGAAGAAGGTTCCTCCACTAGTGTTCTTTCTATCATCTAGATTCCCAGCCCAATCTTCATCTATATAGGCTACTAGATCAAACTTCTTGCTCCTTGGGTACCATAATACATAATCCATAGTTCCCTTGAGATACCTAAATATTCTTTTGACTGCTTGTAGATGAATTTCCTTAGGATCTGCTTGAAATCTTCTCACAAGTCTTATTACTTACATGATGTCAAGTCTAAAGGCAATAGTATACAACAAACTCCCAATCATGGATCTATTTTTTTTTATTGACTCTTAAAGATTCATCCTCCTTACTTAGCTTACATCATATAACCATAGGTTTACTTAAATCCTTGAAATATTCCATTTCAAACTTATTTAACATCTCTTTTATATACTTGACCTATGAGATAAACATACCTTTTTAAGATTGACTGATTTGAAGTCCAAAAAAGAATGATAGTTCTCCAAGCATAGACATTTCAAATTTTGAATTCATCACCTCTACAAAGGCCTTGGTCATGTTCTCATTAGTTCTTCTAAATATGATATCATCTATATAGACCACCACTATCAACTGATATTCATTTTTAGTCTTCATATATAGGTTATTATTTACAATCCATCTCTTGAAACTTTGGTCCAAAATATACTTGTCCAGTCTAACATATCAAGTTCTATGTGCTTGTTTTAGACCATAGAGGGCCTTCTTCAACCTGTGGACATAGTCCATATTATCATTCAATAGGAAACCATTAGGTTTCTCAATTTACACTTCTTCCTCCAAGTTCTTATTTAGGAAATCTGACTTGACATCCATCTAGTATATCTTGAAGCCTTTAAAACATGAATAGGTAGTAAACATCCTAATAGCCTCTAACCTTACTACAGGAGCAAAGGTTTACTCAAAATACACTCCTTATAGTTGATCATATACATTTCATACTAGTCTATTATTATTTATGGTGACATCCATTATCATTCAACTTATTTCTAAACACACATTTTTTACCAAAGATATTTTTGTCTCTAGGCCTAGGTACTAACTCCTAAGTCTCATTCTTCTCAATTTGATTTAACTCCTCATTCATGGAATCTATCCAAAACTTATCTTCACTTGTTTCTACATAACTTTTAGGTTCAAATTTGGATATTAAGGTAGTATCTTCTTGATTGACATCACTCACCATTATTTTTCTTGTTTGTATACCTACACTTTTATTGCCAATGATATGATATTTAGGATGATCCTTTTGAATCTACCTAGAAGGACATTTTGAGTCCTTTTTCTCCTCAATTTCTTATTCATCCTCATCTATCTCTATTTTTCCTTCATCATTCTTTGATTGAGAATATGATTTATTTGTCTCATCAACCTTCACATTTGTGCTCTCTACTATCTTTTACAACCTCTTATTATAACATCTATATGCAACACTAACTGATGAATATCCCACTAAAGTACCTTCATCAGACCTTGAGTCAAACTTTCCTAAGTTATTTTCATCTCTCTTGATATAATATTTACTCCCAAATACCTTAAAATGTTCAACACTTGTAGTTCTACCATTCCATAATTTGTATGGAGTATTATCACCATTGATCCTAATATATCCTCTATTCAAAGTGTTTATAGTACCCAAAACTTCCCTCTAGTATTCATCAGATAACTTTGACTCATTCAACATGGTCCTTGACATTTGTTGAATTATTTTATTCTATCTTTCAACCACCCCATTTTTTTGAGGTATTCTAACAGATGAGAACTATCTTCTTATTCTATTGACCTCAC